>JAZHRO010000014.1:32007500-32337500 GCA_037157565.1 Thalassia testudinum
TGGCTGCAACGGCCCTGCAGGCCTCTGGTGCTCGGCCTTCACCTGCTGGCACACCAAACACTACTGTATGAACTCACCTACATCCCGCTTCATTCCTCTCCACCAAAAGTCACATTTCAGATCATGATACATCTTTGTGTTCCCGGGATGTATGGTGAACCTGGACCCGTGTGCCTCGGTCAGGAGCTCTCTCAACAACTCCTCGTCTCTGGGAATGCATAAACGTCCCCTCATGCGCAGTACCTCGTCTATAAAGGAGAAGTCTCCTGGGTCCCCTGACAGTACTCTGTCTCACAACGATTACAGGTACGTGCCTATCATATGTCCTGTGATGATGTAGTCTATCAGCTCTGGTCTCGTCTGCCGTGTCTCTGTCACTGCCCTACAATGCCCCTGTAACTCTAGGGGTCACCAACTGCCCAACTCCTCCATAAGTCTCCAACTTTGTGCCTGTAAACTGGCCAAGTGGGTAGGGACCTTCCAGCTCAAGGCGTCAGCCACCACGTTGGCCTTCCCCGGATGGTAGGAGATGCTGCAGTCATAGTTCTTCAGGAGCTCTATCCAACGTCTCTGCCTCATGTTAAGCTCCTTCTGATCAAACAAGTACCTGAGGCTCTTATGATCCGTAAATATCTCGAAAGTCTCATCGTACAGATAGTGCCTCCATGTCTACAGCATGAAGACAACAGCTGCCAGCTCTAAGTCATGGGTAGGGTAGCTATGCTCATGGAGCTTCAGTTGCCGCGAAGCGTAAGCAACAACATGACTCCGCTACATGAGCACACCCCCTAACCCTTGCAACGAAGCATCCGTGTGGACAACAAAACCGTCGCTGCTATCTGGGATGGTAAGCACAGGAGCCAAAGTCAGCCTCTCCTTCAACTCCTGAAAACACGCCTCACAAGCGTCTGTCCAAGAAAAGGGCACGTCCATCCGGGTCAACTGAGTCATAGGACGCGCAATCTGCAAGAAACCCCTGATAAACAGCCGGTAGTAACCTGCCAGTCCCAAGAAACTACGGATCTTTGTCACTGTACGTGGTCTCTCCCACCTGAGCACTGCCTCTACCTTGGGTGGGTCCACAGCCAAGCATCCCTTAAAATCACATGACCTAAGAAGGTCACCTACCTCAACCAAAACTCGCACTTGCTGTATTTGGCATACAGCCTACGTCATCTCAACGTGTCCAGAATCATCCGCAAGTGTTGTCCGTGTTGTGCCTGATCCCGCGAGTAAATCAGCACATCATCAATAAATACCACCATAAACTGATCCAGATACGGTCTGAACACCCGATTCATCAAATCAATGAAAGCAGCGGGGGCGTTGGTCAGCCCAAACAGCATGACCAAAAACTTGTAGTGTCCGTACTAGGTGCGGAAAGCTATCTTGGAGACATCGGTCTCCCTAATCCTCAACTTGTGGTAGCCAGATCTCAAATCTATCTTGGAGAATACCATAGCACCTCGCAACTGGCCAAATAAATCATCAATCCTTGGCAGCGGATACCTGTTCTTGATGGTGACCCTATTCAGCTGTCTGTAGTCCACACAAAGGTGTAGGGTACCATCCTTCTTCTTCACAAATAACACCGGGGCTCCCCACAGATATGCACTGGGCCTCATAAAGCCCTTCTCCAATAGGTCCTGCAACTGGGACTTGAGCTCTCGCAGCTCAAGCGGTGCCATCCTGTAAGGTGCTGTAGAAATGGGGCTGGTCCCCGGTACCAGTGAGATCTTAAACTCGATCTCACACTCTGGCAGTAGTCCTAGCAGCTCCTCTAGAAGCACATCGAGGTACTCTCTGGCCACTGGGATGCTCTGAAAGTCTACCACGGGGCTGGGCTCTACCACTACACAAG
Organism: Thalassia testudinum; assembly: GCA_037157565.1. Lineage (NCBI taxonomy): Eukaryota > Viridiplantae > Streptophyta > Magnoliopsida > Alismatales > Hydrocharitaceae > Thalassia > Thalassia testudinum. Next base: position 32,009,362 of record JAZHRO010000014.1, read on the forward strand.
TCAGGAAGCCCTCACACTCCTGGCCCAAAAGTCTCACCGCCCGAAGTGCAGAAATGTACCTGAAACCTCCATCCACCGGTTGTCCATAAAACTCAAAAGAAGGCATCTCCGGTATGGAGAAGACGATCTTCCTCTCAAAACAGTCCACCAAAGCATGGTAAGTGGACAGCCAATCCATTCCCAGAATTGCACCAAAATCCTCCATCGGTATCACAATCAGGTCAGCGGGGAGGCTGTGTCCCCCAACACTGACCTCACAGTCTGTGTAGACCTCCTCAGCTACAAACAGCTGACCACCCGGACCTCTGATCACAAACGGATCCTCTAGCAACATACAGTCCTGTCCCAAACTGACAGCAAAACTTGCAGCAACAAACGAGTGCATGGCGCCAGTATCAAAAAGTACATAAAATAGTCTGCCAGAAACTGTAACCATACCTATCACCACTGAACCTGAAGCTCTGACGTCTTTGTGTGTCAGGGTGTTGATACGCCCCTCAGCTCTCGGTGTGGAAGAAGTAGCCACACTCTGCGTCGGATGGGTAGCCGCTGGCCGGTACCCTCCCCGTGACTGCTGTCCTCCCCTATGCACCTGGGAAACACAGCCACTTGCTCGGCCTCCAACGCTCGGTGCGGGGAGCATCTGCTGCGCTCCAGCCTTTGACGAGCAGTCCCTCCTGATGTGGCCCAGCTGGCCACACTGGTAGCAAAGGGGAACTCAACTCCCACCCTCGGTAGGTCTCTGCTGACTGCTGGGCGGGGGTCCAGTGCTGGCAGCTGGCCCCTGTTGGGGGCCCCCAAAGGCCACTGATGGCCCCACAAAGCGAGACAGCTCTCCTGCGGGCGCCGCGTGCCTCCTCTCTCGCCAGCCCTGTGAGTACTCTAGCTGGTAAAGCCTCTTCCGTCCGCTGTCAGTGTCACGTGCATCCGGATTGGTCTCCTTATAGATCATAGCTACCTCCACCACTCTTGAGAACGTGGGCAACTTCAGGGGTTTGACATACCCCCGAATGGCAGGTCGAAGCCCCTCAATGAACCTCCATAGTCACTCCTCCTTAGTGCCACGGCTGTCGCAGTGAAACGGGACAGCTCCAGAAAACGCGTACGGTATGCGCTAACAATCATCGTCCCTTGGCAGAGAGTGTGAAACTCCCGCCTCCTCTAATAATGCCACATCTGCGGGAAGTACTACTCGCAGAAGAGGGTCACAAACTGGTCCCACATCGGCTCTGCCCTCTCCTAACCTCTGACCGCCCTCCACCACCTGTATGCCACGCTCTCCAGCTGATACGTGGCAAATGCCACGCAACACTCCGTATGGGGGGGAAGGGTGTCGAACACCTTCTCAATCTTCTCAAGCCAATCCTCCGCCTCAGTCGAGTCCTCATCCCCCTTGAAGGAGGGGGGCTTCAGCTTCCGGAACTGTCCGAAAAGCTCGTAATGTCACTCTAGTGGGGAAACGGGCACGCCTCCAGGCAGGGAGGGTTCGTGCTTGGAAGTGTCAGAGTGCAGTGGGGGCGGTGGAGGACCACCCCCTTCCCCGCATCCAGCGCTGCGTCAGTCTCGTGGTCGCACAAAGGACTCCCCCTGCACGTCCCTAAGGAGAGGCGCTCGTGGAGGTGGGTGGAACAACTTCCAGACATCTTAAAAGTGTCCAGAAATGCACCTCAAACTCTACGTCAACCTCAAACATCCAGGGACTCTTCTGGACCGTCTGGACTCAACTCCAGATGTCCGACCTCCTCTCCGGACGTCTGAAGGTGCTTCCAACCGTCTAGTAAGCTGCCTAGATGTCTGAAATGCATGGGAGGGTGTGCCCACGCCTTCCCGAAGCGAATCCTGCACGCCAACAAAAAATCTTCTCAAAAAGGCCACACGAAGAGTAGCTGCGGAGCAACCTGCATGGCCGTATCCGCAAAGGGAACGTACCTTCGCGAAGATCTCTCTTCAAACGTCTAGAACCGCCTCCAGACGTCCACTCTGTCATCTCGACATCTGATGAGAACCTCATCATGAACCCTAACTAGCACAATTTAATCCAAATGAGTGTGAAAAAGCTCTTACAAAACCTAAAGAGAGGCTTAACTCAGAGAATTCTGAGTTGAAGAATAAAATAAATCATAAGGGGTACAACTGCAATTTTACCAAGGCAGTGTGCAAACAGGGTAATTAAGGGTCCAAACACTGGTCAAACGAGCTTAATAAGGAGGGAAGTGGGTTGATCTGATCTGAAAAGGGTTATAGCAACTTCTAGGAATTAAATGACATTCTGTAACCCTAAAACAAATTCATTTAATTCACGAGGTTTGAGGTAGGATAAAAATCAACTAAACCCTCTAAAATTCATAGAAGAATATTCCCTAGGGTTTAGAACCTTCAATTTGGCATTTGCAACCTATTTTGACCTAAAATGAGAACCATGCCCAATTTATGACTTAATTTGGGTTTTTATGCAACTTGACCGGTCAACCTTGGTCCAACCTAAAATCAAATTTCACCATTAAAATCCTTAGGTTCAAATTATTCTGGTATAAAAATTTGGGCCCAAGAAAAGACCATCTTGACCGACTTTACAAATTAGTCCTCTTATTTACTTTTTGACCCTTATCTTTTGAAACCCTTGTGATTTGCCCCCTATCTTCTCATCGTTCTTTGCGGAACAGTCCCCCCTGCCATTTCTGCGTAGCACCATACCTCCAGTGACCTTGCGCGAAGGATGGCGCCACGCAGGGCAGGGCGGCCGTCCTCAGGAACAAGTGGGGAGTTCCCTGCGACGTCCTCTGTCGCAGGGACCCTCCCCTGACCTCTGCAACCGACCATGCCTCTCGTTCGAATGCACAAAAGGCATGGGTGTCCATTTCCGGCCAATCTCCTGTGAGCCTGGCACGTCGTCTCCTCGATCTCCTCCCCTCGCCAGCGCCTATTTAAGGAGCGATAGGGTCTGTCGTCTCCTGCAAGCTTCCTCTGGCGGAGAAACACCCTACATTTCGTCTCTTCCCTCTCTAGTCAGGCAGCCCGAGCTTCCAGCAAACCTCCCTCCTCCTCCTCGTCACTCTGCTGCCCTACCTGCAGCAGAGTCCACTCTGCCCCGTCGTCTCGCGCCAGGCCGTACTAGCTGGCACCCTCAGACCACCTTCTCGTCGCCGATAACCTCCTCCTGGGCATCTTCGTCCTCAACTCTGGCAGGCACGAGCCGGACGCCTCCCTCTCCCCCTTCGTTAATTAAGTAGGTAGGAATCTTTCTCTCTCTCCCTTACATTTTCCTCCTCTTGATTTACCCTTTTAATCCACCGACCGCCACTTCCACCTCCATCTACTCCATCTCCGGTCACCATCTCCGGCGAGGTCACTCCACCTCCACAGACCACCTCACCCCTCGCCGACAAGCCCAGAAGCTCCCCATCACTCCACTCAACTGTTTCCCCCACTCCGTTCACCGGCATTCACCGCCCGACCACCCCCCGAACAAACCCACTCCCACACTCACAGTCTGCCCTAGGCGCACCTCCACAGGCACATCCACGCCTCGCCGACCCTCGCACTGCCTTCGCCACCCTCTGGCGAAGCTCCCTACATTATCTGATGCGACCGCGAGGCTGTCCTTGTGTTTTCAGGTCAGCGCCTCCTCGCCGCCATTGAAGAGCTGCTGAAGCTCCTTCGCAAGCCGCTCCAGGACGTCTCCATCCCAGGCACGCGCTCCAGGCAGCGCGGATTGGTTCCTTAAGCACGCCCACGCTTGCGATTGGGGGTGAGAACGCTAGCTGCTGCCCCAATTGGCAGCATCTCCTCACCTGCAGGCACGCTGATTGGAGGTGGCACTTTAGTCCCACCTCGTAAGTGTGTGGCCTCCGCCCACACTTAAATTGAAAAAGTGTATTGGGCTGTTTGCCTTCGATACACAGGGGTCAGGTCCCTCACCTGCACGCAGCGCGCCACGCGCTCGCCCGCCCTCGCCCGCGCTCACGCCCCATGGGTCTGGGCCGAATCCGACTACCCGACCAAGCACTCCTCGCCCACCACCGCACATCGGTGGGCCTGGTCCCGGGCGTGCAACCCGAACCCGATTACTCGGCTCTGGGAGAGCTTTCCTAAAGAGAGATTCAGAGAGCGAGAGAGACGCAGGGAATGGGTAGGGGTAGGTTTTGCACTGATCATCGTGTGTGCGGGCTGGGAAGAAGGAAAAAGAAGAAGAAGGAGGAGCGGCCGAAGACTTAGCCGCACTGAGCAGCTGAAGAAGAAAGGAAGGAGAGGAGCTGAAGGAGAAGAACAGAGGTCGCACTGTAGCAACCACATAGTTAAGTCGTCTGAGCACCGAGTCATACGACGGAAGGTCAGCGGCCAGAGCAGAAAGAAGAAGAAAGAAAGAAGATGCAAAGAAGAAGAAGACGGGAAGGAGAAAGAGAGAAAAGAAGAGGAATGGCCAGAGTAGAAGAAGAAGAAGAAGAAGAAAAGAAGGAAGAAGGACTTAGCAGCTGAAAGAGAAATAAGATAGAAGCTCTGCAGCCGTAAGGAAGAAAAGAAGAAAATCAGAGAGGAAGAAAGGGAAAAGAGAAAGAAGAGAGAAGAAGGCAGATTGAAGGAAGAGAAGAATCAGCTGTAAGAGAAGAAGAAAAGAGAAGAGGAAGAGAGAAGAAGAAGAAGGCAACAAAAAGACTTTTTCTCCCTCTCTCTCTCTATCTCTTAATTTTTGTAAAACTTTATATTGTGAATTTATGTTTCTAGAATTATAGTTACTCCCTGAGTTCGACCTCGAGAAACTTGTCATTCCGAGTAAAAAAAAATTTGTAACAATCTGGTAGCTGTTTTGTCATATACCACAACGACTGTAAATATGACAAAGACAAAAGCCGTGACCAGCATTTTTGGCGCCATTGCCGGGGAGCAACAGCTATTCTAAAAGCCATTAATTCACAATTTTTTAGTTTTTATTAATCTCTTCTCTTTTGTTGTGCAGGCACAGGAAATCAAGAGAACACAAAGCAGCCGCACAACGACCACACCTAGGACAGGTAATTTTCTATCCTCTCACTTTAACCCCTAAATTTTAAAGAGGAAGAAAAGGAAACAAAAAGCAATTTAGGTATAACCTGTCTTTCATACTTAGTAAATCATCAGAGCTGCCTGTTTTCAATTTCAACACAGTATTTATGTACATCCATTAAGGGTATTTAGGGCTAACACCTTCTTACTTGAGCCCTAATTACCCAATTTAAAGGAAGCTAACTGGACCAAGTAGAGCCAACATAAGATTCAAAATTAGGGTTTTAGAGACACACTTCCTAAACAAGAATTGAGAATTCCCAAAAGAAGTGTGCCCAAGCCATTGTTTGAAAGCACCTATTCAGAGAAATCCTAAGAAATTTGGCTCTTAAGAACACTTGAACCCTAAAAGACAAAGACCTAATAAGCTCTCAAAGGAACTAGAGGTGAAGTTGACCCCTTGGGTCAACCAACCTTCAACTTAGGTCACACTTTGCACTCAAAAGGCTAAAGTTCAAGTGAAAACCTAAAGCACCTTGATCCTAACTAAAAGTGGTAGACTTAAGAGGTCAAGGTCCCCATTCTAGTCTACCTGGAATCTCAGTGACAAGAGAGGTCGGGTGGGGGAAACCCTGTAACCCGTGGGGACGCTCTACCGTGTAGGGGTCTTCGCGGGACTCACCCTCTCTGGCTGCCCAGGTAATTCTCAGGTGGTTAATCTTTTGATCAAGGGGTCCATCTGCCATGAACCTCTATAGTCACCCAACATTCTGGGTGTCTTGGTTAGGTCCAGCACCTGCTAAACTCACCCTCTCCATCAATGTATGTTTGGTAGGAGGTCCTTGAAACCTCCTTTAGAAATTCACTCTCCTCGAGGCCGAGCCTCGGTACCCTTGCGTGTGCAACCAACCCTTCACATAGCCCTTTTCCTCTGAACCAAGCCCCCCTTCTTCCATCTTGGCACAACTTGAGTCTACATCGAAATTCTGATTCTACATCTTGATTTCACCACCTGATCCAAATATGCAGCCTAATTACTTAGCATCACCCTTCAAGAAACCTGAATCACAAAGATCCATGAGAGATAGGATGATTGAGGATGCCCTTGAATTATATGAAATCAAATATAAACCCTCAACACTAATAGAAAATATTCAGGTTGATATCCCAACAACCACAGCCTTCATCATAAACTGTGCCCAAATTCTGTTGACAGAAGCCATAAAAGGATCAACCCGAGAAATGCTCCTAACAGGATACATTGAGATAGAAAAATTACACAAATCTGAATACCTTCAATGCTTGACAAATCCTGTACTTTGGGAGAAACACCAAGATGCTCTTGAAAAACGGGTAGAAATGATGAGATCACTAGAACAAACTATCAACCAGAAATACCCGTATATACCAGAAACAGAGGCTGAACCATCTTGGAACATTATTAAGGATCAATCCGGTTTCCCAGGCCTCAGGACTGAGGCACAGGGTGGTTGTGGATTCCCAACCTAGATAGAAGACAACATTGAATTAGGTTGGGAAGTTGCAGGAGAACACAATGATGAGCCAACCCTAGACCATGAATTGCCAAGCTTAGAATTCCAAGACTCCTGTAATAATGAGATCAGAACTGAATCTCTTGAGGGTATAAATTCCGTCCCTTATTTTGATAAGGTGACCCTCGAGGGTTATTCGAACTTAGATTCTAGTAATTCTATCCACATCCTAAACCTAGAATCTAGATCCGAAATTTATTGGGAAGATTATGAGGCCCCATATGATAAAGAATATGATTCCGGGCCTTTATTTGATGAATATCCCTCTCCAACAACCTCAGGAAATCTGATCGATTTTTCAGAAGACATGCCAATTTACAATACAGAAACCGAGGAGTTGGATGAGTGGGGTTTCAATTGGGTCTATCCTACCAGCTTGGAACTTGAGCCTAGACAGAACACTTTTTTAAGCCCAGAATTGACATTTAGGCTAGACCCCAGTCAGGCTGCTAAATCCACATCATGTGATTTATGCTGCGGTGGAATTCATGATCGTGAATCCCATTTAGAACTGGATTTTCGCAAACTCTCCGACAACTTCGGATCTGACTATAATTGCGGAGAGACTCTCCTTCCTGAACACACCAAGCCCATCTACGACCTCAGTTCACATGACTCATTCTCTGACTCCGACTCTGAGGTCCTGGTTCCCGAGATCACTGATAACATAGAATCATTCCTTTTTGATCTTCGAAAACCAAAACCACAAAATGCCAAGAGTGATTGCAACCTAGAATTCAAATCTTTTCTTAATTCAGATTTCCTTCATCCTATAGACACTCTTCAGGCATTTGATAGTTACCCAGAGGACTCTCTACAAGAGATCACCTGTCATTCATTTCTAGAAGAGCCCTCATACATAGTTCTCATTGAAGCCACCTCTTCCACACACACAGAACTGATCAAAACCTCTTCTCAACCCCGACCCGCAACCGAACTCAATTTCAATTCAGATTCACCTCTCACCGAGCCGATTGAAATTCCACATCGGGTTGCGAACACTGATCAGACAAAAGACCATGCTCCATCATTCTCTAATCATCCCTGTAGGGTTTCCGCGTCATTCATTGATTATTTTACGGGTCCTTACTCTGACCAGGCTGATTCAACTCAGCCAAACTCCGCATTCACATTTCCACATCCATCTGAGCTTCATAGTATATGGTGGGTTCCACACCTTTTGATCTACGTCTATCGACCCACCAGATTGATTGGGTTTGGGCTGCATCATCGGCCTGTTGACCTGAACAAGCACCTGGTTGGACCAACCAGGCTCTTGATCAAGGTGCTTGCTATACTAAACTCTGTTGATTTGACCATTCTCTCTACATCACATTTCTCGCTTGGCTGAAGGCGACAAATTTAGCGCTCAACGGGAGGCAGCCCGTCATTCTTTTTGAAAAAACCTGAAACCTTTTCTGGCACCTTTTCCCACTTAAGGTTCACCCTTTAGGACAGCCGACTCCACCTCAAGTGCTTGCATCTGAGACTAGAAATCGTCCGCAACTGTCACCCTGATCCATTCACTCATTAAAACATCTGTCTTAATGTATGAACTAAGTTAAATAAAAAACCCTCCTAAGTTACAATGAGGACATTGCAAATCTTAGGCATGGGGGGCTATGAAAGTGCAAAACTCACAAGAAAAGGTTTAAACAAAAAAAATCACATATGCCAAAAACACCATAAAAATTAAAAAAAAAATTGAGAAAGAATAATAAAATGAGAGGAGGAAAGAAATTTTGTAGACTCCACAAAGGAGGAGGAGAAAAAGAACAAAAAGATAAAAAGGAGCACAAAATGAAAGAAAAGAGATAGTCATTAGTAAGAAATTAAGGAGTTAACCTAAGTTCTAGACCTCATTCAGGAAAAGAAATGGAAAGTGCACAGTGAAATTAGTAAGAACGCAAACCTTAAGCATTCTCGGATAGACTCTTAGTACCCATTAACATCTAGACATTCCTCAAGAGGTTGAGGAAAATGAAAAGCTTAAGTATTAGGTCCAAGGCTTGGGGAGTATTTAGCCTCATTAACTAACTTTTGGCTTACGGGACTCAGTAACCTAAGCACCCTAATTTCACACACAGCCCAGTTCAGTAAGCATAAAAATCAAAATCACGCAAAAGCGTTGCAAAAATTCTGAAAATGACACCTAGAGTAGGAGCGGCCGATCAACACAGGTTGATTTGGACGAGTTCCCAGCGCAGAGAGGTGGGAAATTTCCCTCGAAGATGCGTAACAAAATATCATCTCCTCGGTGCTTGTCTCTTACGATATTTATATATCCTACTGGGGGCATGTAAGCACTCTGCTGGTTCAGATTCCATGGATGGCATTATCACGAAGTGTCAATTGCCAGGGTCTGAATTCGGCCACGGAACACCATGGATGGGATTATCTCGAAATATCAAAAGCCAAGGTTTTGGGGGTTACCATGGGTGATGCTATCTCGAAGCATCGACTGCCAGGAACCCTTGAGGATTGATGATGGGGACAAGGAATCTGATACAGACCGTGTTGAGAAGCCAATCCTAAGCTAGAATTAAAAAGAAAAAGAGAGAGAAAACTCTCCAAACATATAAATCTTCTACCTCTCTTTCTTACAAAACGAACTGTGAACTGAGCCAGGGCTAAAATTATCTCAAGCACGGGTGCTTTAACCACAAAGTCCAATAAGCCTTAGGTTAGTTCTTGTAGGCCTTAAAAACCTTTGCTAAAGACTGAGGCTGAGGTTAGACAGATCTGGATCTTGGTTGGTACTAGAGTACCTTTTAGGCCTATGGATGGCATTCTGACCTAATCAAGGTTACAAAAGAAAAAGCACTTATCTGAAATCATTAAGAACTTCATGGTCTAGAACAGGGGTTGAAACCTTAAAATTTTGCTAAGGGACTAGCAAAAGCTAGGCATGGGGGTATGATGAGAACCCCATCATGAACCCTAACTAGCACAATTTAATCCAAATGAGTGTGAAAAAGCTCCTAAAAAACCTAAAGAGAGGATTAACTCAGAGAATTCTAAGTTGAAGAATAAAATAAATCATAAGGGGTAAAACTGTAATTTCACCAAGGCAGTGTGCAAACAGGGTAATTAAGGGTCCAAACACTGGTCAAACGAGCTTAATAAGGAGGGAAGTGGGATGATCTGATTTGAAAAGGGTTATAGCAACTTCTAGGAATTAAATGACATTCTGTAACCCTAAAACAAATCCACTTTAATTCACGAGGTTCGAGGCAAGATAAAAATCAACTAAACCCTCTAAAATTAACAAAAAAATATTCCCTAGGGTTTAGAACCTTCAATTTGGCCTTTGCAACCTATTTTGACCTAAAATGAGAACCATGCCCAATTTATGACTTAATTTAGGTTTTTACGCAAATTGATCGATCAAACATGGTCCAACCTAAAATCAAATTTCACAATTAAAATCCTTAGGTTCAAATTAGTCTGGTATAAAAATTTAGGCCTAAGACCATCTTGACCGACTTTACAAATTGGTCCTCTTAATTTACTTTTTGACCCTTATCTTTTGAAACCCTTGCAATTTGCCCCCTATCTTCTCATCGTTCTTTGCAGAACGGTCTCCCCTGCCATTTCTGAGCAACATCAAACCTCCGACGACCTTGCGCGGAGGATGGCGCCGCGCAGGGCAGGGCGACCGTCCTCATGAACAAGCGGGGAGTTCCCTGTGACATCCTCTATCGCAGGGACCCTCCCCTGACCTCTGCAACCGACCATGCCTCTCGTGCGAACGCACGAAAGGCATGGGTGTCCATTTCCGGCCACTCTCCGGTGAGCTTGGCACGTCGTCTCCTCGATCTCCTCCCCTCGCCAGCGCCTATTTAAGGAGCGGAAGGGTCTGCCGTCTCCTGCAAGCTTCTTCTGGTGGAGAAACACCCTACATTTTGTCTCTTCCCTCTCCGGTCAGGCAGCCCGAGCTTCCGGCGAACCTCCCTCCTCCTCCTCGTCGCTCTGCTGCCCTACCTACAGCAGTGTCCACTCTGCCCCGTCGTCCCGCGCCAGGCCGTACCAGCTGGCGCCCTCAGACCACCTCCTCGTCGCCGATAACCTCCTCCTAGGCATCTTCGTCCTCAGCTCCGGTAGGCACGAGCCGGACGCCTCCCTCTCCCCCTTCGTCAATTAAGTAGGTAGGAATCTTTCTCTCTCTCCCTTACATTTTCCCCTTCCTGATTTACCCTTGTAATCCACCGACCGCCACTTCCACCTCCATCTGCTCCATCTCCGGTCGCCATCTCCGGTGAGGTCACTCCACCTCCACAGACCACCTCACCCCTCGCCGACAAGCGAAGAACTCCCCCTCACTCCACTCAACTGTTTCCCCTACTCCATTCACCACCATTCACCGCCCGACCACCCCCCGAACAAACCCACTCCCGCACTCACAGTCTGCCCTAGGTGCACCTCCACAGGCACATCTGCGCCTCACCGACCCTCGCACTGCCTTCGCCGCCCTCTGGTGAAGCTCCCTACGTTATCTGATGCGGCCGCGAGGCTGTCCTTGTGTTTTCAAGTCAGCGCCTCCTCGCCGCAATTGAAGAGCTGCTGAAGCTCCTTCGCAAGATGCTCCAGGATGTCTCCAGCCCAGGCGCGTGCTCCAGGCAGCGCAGGTTGGTTCCGCAAGCATGCCCATGCTTGCGATTGGGGGTGCGAACGCTAGCTGCTGCCCCAATTGGCAGCATCTCCTCGCCTGCGGGCACGCCGATTGGAGGTGGGGCTTTAGTCCCACCTCGTAAGTGTGTGGCCTCGCACCCACACTTAAATTGAAAAGGTGTATTGGGTTGTTTGCCTTCGATACACAAGGGTCAGGTCCCTCACCTGCACGCAGCGTGCCACGCGCTCGCCTGCCCGCGCTCACGCCCCACGGGTCTGGGCCGAATCCGACTACCCGACCAAGCACTCCTCACCCACCACCGCACGCCGGTGGGCCTGGTCCCGGGCGCACAACCTGAACCCGATTACCCGGCTCTGGGAGAGCTTTCCTAAAGAGAGATTCAGAGAGAGAGAGACGCAGGGAAGGGGTAGGGGTAGGTTTTGCACTGATCATCGTGTGTGCACGCAGGGAAGAAGGAAAAAGAAGGAGGAGCGGCCGAAGACTTAGCCGCACTGAGCAGCTGAAGAAGAAAGGAAGGAGAGGAGCTGAAGGAGAAGAACAGAAGCCGCACTGTAGCAACCGCATAGTTAAGTTGTCTGAGCATCGAGTCAAACGACGGAAGGTCAGCGGCCAGAGCAGAAAGAAGAAGAAAGAAAGAAGATGCAAAGAAGAAGAAGAAGACAGGAAGGAGAAAGAAAGAAAAGAAGAGGAATGGCCAGAGCAGAAGAAGAAGAAGAAGAAGAAGAAGAAGAGAAAGAAGAAGGACTTAGCAGCTGAAAGAGAAAGAAGACAAAAGCTCTGCAGCCGCAAGGAAGAAAAGAAGAAAATCAGAGAGGAAGAAAGGGAAAAGAGAAAGAAGAGAGAAGAAGGCAGATTGAAGGAAGAGACGAATCAGCTGCAAGAGAAGAAGAAGAAGGCAACAAAAAGACTTTTTCTCCCTCTCTCTCTCTATCTCTTAATTTTTGTAAAACTTTATATTGTGAATTTATGTTTCTAGAATTATAGTTGCTCCCTGAGTTCGACCTCGGGAAACTTGTCATTCCGAGTAAAAAAAAATTTGTATCAATCTGGTAGATGTTTTGTCATATACCACAACGACTGTAAATATGACAAAGACGAAAGCCGCAACTAGCAACGTCACTCCATATGTCTGATTCTAGGAAAAACCTAGAACCAGAACCCACTCCCGCTCACTCCCGCTGCGCGCGACCGTAGCTCGCCTCCTCGCCTGTTGCTCCGGCTGCAGCAGTGTCAGGGATGACTTCCCCGACGCACTCCTCCTCCCGCACACACTGCTCCGACCGTGCACCCTCTGGTTAGCTTCCACACGAGCTCGCGAGCTCAACTCCTCCTCCTCTCCTCATGCCACTCCTTGTCGCTGCTCTCGCGCTCTCTCGCTCGCGCTAGCTCTCGTGCTGGGGTGAAGAGGAAGGGAAGGAGTGGCTAGAGTGGGGAGAATGAGAGAGGAGGTAGGGGGTTTTATAAGGATGGGGTGTTAGGGTTTGCTGGAGGAGGGGAGAGAGAAGAAGGGGAGAAAATGAGAGTACTGTCTGTGCGCAGCTCGCGAGCAGATGCGAAGCTCGTACCCAAACATTTTGATTTCCAAACGTCTGGGAAGGTGTCCAGACATCTTACCAGACATCTGACCGACAGTCCAGATGTCTTAAAAGGCTCAGGACATTACGGGTCTTAACACTAGCTCTGGCTCTCTTCCTCTGAAGCACCCACCAAGCCACCTTAGTGGTCCATCATTGCTCTCCCCAGCCTCTCCAGAAGGCCACCATGGACCACCCATGGTGCCCTTATTCTACTAGATAATAGTTTTTATTCATGCTCTAGTTATAGATAGATAGCAAGTACATGTCCTAATTTTATTTTGCAATTCATTGTCAAACAATCTTTGTGATATACATATTGTGATTAGTATTATATATTTATTGGTTAGTTGCAGTTAGTAGCATGTTCTCTAGTTAACATTCTAATTCAGTATGAAAGTGGAAATGTTTTCTGCCTCCCTGAGTTCAACCGGAACTCACCTGTTCCGTTAAAATTTATTTGTCGAGACGTATTTCATGCTATAATACAAAAGAATTATTCAAAAACATGACTTACACCACGAACAAATTGGCGTCGTTGTTGGGGAGGCACGACGATTTTTTATTTCATAGCTGATTTAGTTTTTTTGTGCAGGATGAACCAGGGATCTACGCACACATCAAGTGCGGATTTTAAAAATCAGGTGTACATCTTCCCAATCTTAGGCTTAGGTTTTCGTTCATGAGCCCTAGGTAGATCTTAGTTAGATTTTAATTTCTGAAAAAACAAATCTGCTTATGTTCGTGAAAAAAAAATAATTTTAGGTAGTTAGATTAAGATTTCTTTTCAATCTTAGGTTAGAATTAGATTGTTTGAAAAAAAAACCTGAAAAGTTAAAAAAAAATCGACAAAAAAAAAATGTTTCGATGGGAAGGTTTGAAATTTGAATTTCAAACCTTTCAAAAGCCTTTCCACCACATCCCTGATTTTCGGCTTGATTTCAAGGAGCGATTTAAAAATTCATTTCTTGAAAATATATTGAGTAGAAATTTCTGAAATTTGGGTGTGAGCTTTATTTTTAAATCATCTTTCAAACGAAACTGTTTATTTGAGAAAATTCAGATTGTGTAATTTTAAAAATTCACGAATTACAAGGGTGTCAAACTGACCCAGATTTGAAATTTTTTGAATTTCAAACATCAATTCTGAACAATCCGCATATCTTATCTGACCAACAATGGTGGGGTTTGAAAGTTGATCTAATTAGCTTTCATTTCCATATTTTTACCAAATTTTCAAAGTTTATGTGTTACTATTTCAAAGCTGATCTAATTTCAAAGTTTTCTAAATCTAACCCTCTGACATTTAAAAATTCTTATTTATTCGGTTGAAATAGTAAAAATTACAAAAAAAATATTCTTTGAAAAGATAATTGAAAAGGGAATCTACTTGTCAAATGTCAAATTATTTGGATCCCAGTTGCGTATCAGAGAATTATTTTATTTCCGTTAGTCTACTGAAACCCTAGAATTGCATAAACCCTAGGTTACACCTTTATGGTCAAAATTTCTAGAGACCACACATTTGGGCTAACCTAGACTAAATCAAGTCTAGTGGCTAGCTGGTGAGCTTGGTTACCTTGTGGACTGCTCACCATCTACTGAATTGAAGAAAAAGGTTAAAATTTCACGAAAATATATCAAATAACCTGCATTTGTCTTAAAACTACTAGGTGATTTCAGCATCTCTTACCAAACCTGGTGACTAAGCCTGCAGGGTAGTGTCAAACGACCGTGGCTAAGAGGTACAAAGGAACTGGAGGCAAAAGCCGAAGGAAGAACCTTCCTCTTAGTCCCCTCGTACACAGACAGGCTGGGTTAGTTTGAGAGGCGGGGATTATCTTCAATCGATTTCTTGATAAATTTCTTCAGAAATTTAAACCTGAACGAAAAATCTGGTCATCTGATCTTAAGGACCAATCTGATTAACGAGGCCATAGCCTTGTTTTGCCACCAGTCCTTGTAACTAGTGTAAGGTCACTAAGACCCTTCTGGTGTCTTTTGACCCTCTTGATCATGGACCCATACTCTTTCGCATCTTACCATCATCAAGGTTCTCCTCCAAACCCAACTATGATCCCAACTTCTTATGGGTGGGAGACCGCTCCTCATTATTCCTATACACATGCGCCTCAGGCCTGGGATATACCCACCTCACCCTCTTAGACATCCACACAGACATCACAACCCTTAGAGACATTATCCATGTGGGACCAGGATTTCATTATGATGACTGAGTATCTTAACCAGTCCCACCAAAGGCATACTCCTACCCCTCACAAAAGCTCCCAGATCGCGGAACTGATCCAAATAGTCCAGGAAGCAAAGGAGGTCAGAAAAAGGGAATCTGAGGACTTAAGAAAAGCAATTCAGGATGAAAGACAAAGAACCCAAGACATAACCTCTAGGGGCCCTGAATTCAGTGAGAATGTACCACAGGTGGATAGTGAGCCACTCAAAGTTGAGGATTCAACTGTAACCTATGACTACACTGAGCCCACCCACCACCCTTATGATTCTCCAAACCAAATCTATTATAACCCTTCATCTTCCTTGAGACTAGCATCTGAGGCCACATCCACACAGATAACAACCAGGGAGCTGCTAATGGAATTGAAACTACTTATCAGACTGCAGCAAACGGTAGCAAAGTACAAGGACACAGGTGCAAGATATCTACATCAAATCCAGATCACTACTGATCAGGGGCAAAGACAGACTTTGATTGCAACCAAAAAATCTTTGATGGAAGCCCTTAAAGAACTAGAATCCATGGCTAGGATGAATCAGCAAACTTGCACACTTCCAGACATACTCCTTTTGCAATACCAAGTTCAAACTAGCCTAGAGGATTTTAGGGAACTTGAGAATGTTTTCAGGGATCCTTCGAGTCACACACCCAAAGTAGATGATGTTGATGTCTCAATAAGTGATGTTGAAATGAAATAAGAGATATATGAGGTGATCAAGAGACATGAGCCTGGAATAACCCAAATAAGCTCATCTAAGAGCTCCATTCAGGAAAGTGAGAAGAAAAGAGACGGTACCCCCAACATTAATCTACAACTGTGGGAGACATCTGATGGAATCAAGGAAGAAAATCAACCTATGGATCTAGATCTTGATGAAATCCCTAAAAAAAAAGATGCAAACCTTTCATTTTGAGAAATCAGAGAGTCGTGAGCTAGAATACGACTCCTTTATATTCAAGGATCCTCGAGGTGAGGATTCACGGGATGATTTAGATTTGGATGTCTCAAACAATCTAGGGGAATTAAAGCAAAGTCAGGTTGGATACAATGAAAATCAAGGGATTACAGCCTTGAACACCACTGGTCAAGCACACCTAGGTAATGCAGCTTTGCCTAGGGATTCTGACAATCACATGTGCCTTGATGAATTGGGAGTTGACTTAGCTACCCATAAAAATAAATCTATTTTCACTCCGACATCTTGTGATTCACATCTTTCCCCATCCACTGACTAAGGTGATGAAGGAAATTTCGAGTTTGCATTTTCTACTCCTTATTCTAATTTTCAATTATCGGGAGGTACTCCTGATGATTTATCAAAGGAAATGGAAGGGCCTCCGAAAGCACAGAATTTTGAACCTGACATGTATGAAGGTGAAATACTGAGTTCAAGAAATTGGGGACTTATAATCCAAGTCAATCTAATGGATGGCTTGACTCAAAGACTAAGACAAATTTCGAGGAATCTGAGATTAGTACTTACAAGGATGAAATGATTTCTGATGAGGATTTTAGGGAACTTCCAATACCTTCATACAACATAGGGTATGTGGAGAACTTGATTTTCAATGTTAATCACCATTATGAATACCCTTATGAAATAGACTCTAATGCTGACTGGCATTTCGAGTTTCATATCAACCCACTTCCTCAGCAAATGCTCATAAACTTTTGGAGCGAAATCATTGAGTAGGATTGGCATTTTGACCTTCATTCCAACCTCCCTCCTTTCTTTGTCCCTGTTCCACACAATACTATTGTGAGACCTTTTGGGATAGGATTGCACCATCAACTGGTCCGCATGTGCGAACCATTGATTCTCGAAGCACACAAGCACATCTGCCTTTGGATCTTAACCAACTCCTCTGCAGTCATTGATCCATCTGATGGAGTTTCTCCCGGCTGGAGGCATTAAAGTCAGCATAGCAGTTAGGCATAGCATTTAGACTTAGCATTTAGGCATCATTTAGGCATCACATCCAGCACTTATACATATATACATATCCTTTATATATAGCATATTTCATTCTGGTATAGTATTCTGCATATTGTGATTACCATTGTAGTGTGGGAATGAGCTGAACGACAAGTTAGGAGCAATTCCAGGTGATTTCTATCCACTCGCACCATGCCTTATTTCAATTTCTTTTATTCATGCATGAGGACGTGCAAGAACTTAGGCATAGGGTGGTAGTACATATAAACTGAAAATTTTCTGCCAACACCTGGGGGGAATAGATCATTTTATCAAGAGGTTTTATTAGGGATTTATTCTTTAGTGGTTCCTGAACTTAGAATCCAATACAATTTCACACTTACATGTAGAATTTGCAATGGATCCAATGCGAAGTCCAATAGACATCTCTATTTGTCGAGAAGAAGCATTGCTTCTTCTCTTGAACCCTTGGACAGTAATCAAGGAGTTAGGTGAACCATCTTCTAATAGATCCACCAAAAGCATGTGTGAGGTGAGAGTAGAGAATCTACCGATGCTATAAGACTAGTGTAAGGAATCTTAAATTTTGGCTAATTGGATGATGATACTCGGAGTTAGGCATAGTTTTCGCTTTCAGTTCTTGCGTACAAATTCTTTGAGAGAATCCTTGCGAGAGCCACCAAATAAGGCAAATACATAGAGAGAGGATTGTGATAAAACTAAGATTGAGATGGATAGTCATAATTGTCCTTCACGGAATCCTTGGCTAAAGGAGGGTACTGATATCAAGGTCAGAAATACATTGTCCTATCCATGCCCTTCCCGATGCCAAGAATATGCACTTCGACCAAAAAATCCACCCGATATCCTCTTGAACACCCCCAATTCTGAATAATACCTCGTGAATAAAAGTACATATGCTATGATGCGTTGTGTTAGTAGATATGGCATTATATTAGTATATAAAAAAAATCTTGCCATATTGAGAAGTTGAGTTATGTTGAGTCAAGTACATTGAGGTAACAACACCTATCATCTTCATGATCCACCAAATACAACATTGACCTACTTTTCCTACATTTCTGACCGCCTGAATACCTGCTGAAGGATTCTGACTTAGTCATAGGGTTATCAAAACCTAATTGAAGCGTAATGCCATGAGAAACCACCAAATATATCCACAAAACTAGTGAGATGTGAGCTCAGAAAGAAAAAAGAAAAGAAAAAGAAAAAAAAAGAAAAGAAAAAGGAAAATGAGAGAGAAGAAAAAGTACAAAAGACTTAAGAGAGCACAGTTTTTCAGCTTCTCTCTAAGTTGATTTATTTAATAATCTGGAAATCTAGATTCTGAAATACTAGTCTCTATGTAGCACCAGAAGAGAGTGAGCCGCCAAATACAAATCCGTCTAACTCAGACATCTTCTACCTAAGCCAAAAAGCTGGGGCTAAAACCAAAGGATATTTTATATCCCCAAGAGAAGAGGTTTGCCTATCCCAATAGAATTTTACTAAGGGTCAGGTACAAGCTTTAAATGTATGTTGACTTTTCTCTTGGATCCGTGCAGAAGCTACACCACTACACATTCACGATTTTCTAGATTCTAAATTTCTAGATGAAACAAAAAAGAAATAAATCTCTAATCAAACTCTTAATAAAATGTATTTAATCTTGCACTTGCTAGGTATTAGCAAGATTTAGGCATGGGGGGCCCTAATGCACCTGAATTACGTTAGAACCTAGCTTAACTTATGCATTCGCATCGTACTTTACATCATAGCTGATTTATTAGATTTGTGAATAATAATGTCATATTATGTGCTAATTGAGAGGCAATCGCAGGTAATTCAGGGCTGCAGATGACCAATCCAATCATACGGATCTGCTCAGAATGACGACGGGAGTCCAATGCTTCCAAGATCACATCGATCAGACTCCCATAGCATCCTATGGAATCTGCAAAAGAGAAAGAGCCAAGAGGCAAATAGGAGAAAACCCAGACCTCAGATGATACATCGAACCACATGGATGGATCCGGATCAGCGATCGTAGTCCAACAGTGCAAGAATCATCTCAATCGAAGGCCTACATCATCATTTACAAAAGAGCGAAGAAGGACGGCCATGATGGTGCCACATGGCACCATCACATCCGCCCCTCACACCGGCCCCAACTCCTGAAGGCGTCTGGCTGCGTGTCTTCGCACTTCATAAAGGATGATCACGTCTCAGCCGTTGGATCTCCATCCAACGGCTGAGGACAACTGTGCGTAAAATCAAAAATGCAATAACTTAGCCTCATAGCACGTTGGCTCAAGCGCTCAAAGGCAAGGCCGCGTTGCGAGTTCGAGGCACAGTAAGTGCTTCAATCAGAGGTGGCAACGCAGGGATGAATTATGTCTGTTAGATGGCCATCGGGCGTGCAGACGCGACCGCGTAGGGCACGGAGGGGCTTCGGACGACGACACACATGATGACACACACATTTTGTGTCCTTTTATGGTTTGAATTGATTGTGCAAATCATTCTTGTTATTACTAATATTGTTCTTGAGTGTTTGTACGCAAAGCCATATATCCTATCTTTAGATCCTACAAGTGGTATCAGAGCCCGGTTGCAAGAAGACGTAACAACTCGACTTGCGATAGCATCATTCTCAAGGCGCACCAAAGGACAATCTTCTACCCGTCCTCTCTATTTCGATGGGACAGACTACAGGTATTGGAAGAGGAGGATGCAAGTCTTCCTCAAAGCAATGGACGATGAGTCTTAGATTCTCATTCAAGAGAAGTACACGGATCTAGAGCTACAGGAAGGCATAGCTTAGACAACGGATCAAAAGAAGAAGATCGTAGGTAACGCAAAGGCGATGAATGCACTTTATTGTGCATTATCAAGGGAGGAGTTCAACCGAATTTTCACATGCGAGTCTACCTACGAGATTTGAAATACTTTGCAAATCACCTATGAAGGTATGAGCAAGATAAAAGAAACACGTATTTCTATTTTAACAGAAAATTATAAGTGTTTTAGGATGGGAAAAGGAGAAACAATCAAGGATATGTACACAAGGTTTGGAGAGATCGTGAATCCAATGAAAAATCTAGGAGTCAAGTTGAAAGAGGAGTAGCTTGTAAGAAAGGTCTTGAGATCACTTACAAGCGATTGGTCTCTAAAGACCACAGCGATCCAAGAGGCAAAGGATCTATCCACTCTCCCCTTGGATGATCTAATTGGAAGCCTCATGGCATATGAAGTCCAATTGGAGAATATCAAGAAGAACGAGGAGGAGGCGACAAGCAAGAAGAAAAGCATTGCTTTTAGAGCAATCAAGGAGGACTCAGACTCAACAACATCAGAATCCGAAGACAGGGAGATGGAAATGCTTACTAGGAAATTCCATAAATTCCTCAAGAAACGAGGTAAACAAGTAAATAAATTTTCTTCTAATATTATTTGTTATGAGTGCAAGAAGAAGGGCCACTTGCGAAAAGATTGCCCCTTAAATAAGAAGGAGGACAATAGTAAAGAAACAAAAGAGCTCAAGAAGAAGAAGAAGAAAGCATTTAAAGCAACATGGGATGATAGCGACTCTGACATGAACACTGACTTTAGCAAATCTGATGACGACGAGATCGCACATCTTTGCTTGGTAGCAACTACGGAAGACACGGATAATGAGGTAAACCTTGATTTCTCTTTTAAAGAATTATTAGAAGCATATGAAGAACTATATCATAAAGCTAGGTCATTTAAAAAGGAAAATAAGGTTTTAAAGAATAATTATCAAACATTAGAGTTAGAAAATTCACATTTAGAAATAGAATTAGAAATGTCAAAAGAAACTAATATTCAGCTGCATGCAAAGATATTAGAACTAGAAGATATTTACAAGCACTTTGGAGGGACTTTAAATAATCTTAAAATAACAACTAGGCTAAACACTGAATTTTATGATTCATTAAAATCAAAATTTCAAAGTAAAAAGAATATACAAAATAAATCACATGCACCTAGGCATGCATGGATGTATCAAAAGGCTAAAAATCCCAAGAATTATATATCTAACACTAAAAAGTTCTATAAATTTCAAGATTTGAAAGGTGCTAACTATTGAACGTACGAATTGCTACACTAACATGTTTGGTTTTCAAAACCTTGTCGTTGTAGCTTGAAAGTAAGGAACTCGTGTTCAACAAATAAAATTTATACTGAAATTGAAATTCCGGGTTGAACACAGGGAGGCGGACGTTTGATTTAAAAACTACGCGTTTGTTTTTATTTGTCACGAAGTAATTCAATTTAAAACTATCTAACTATTTACAATAAATTGAAGAGAGAGAGAGTAAGAGAGAGAGAGAGAATATTACAAACAGAAATCAAAACGAGATGTAGAATAAACAGGAATTCATCATTAAGGAGATTGTTTGTTTCACTATTACAACTAGAAAGCAGAAAACAATTACACTAGAAAGCAATAAATCTACTCTAGAAAGCATTAAAAGAATGGAGAGAGAAATATCCTCCTCGACGGTCGCTTGGAGGATGAGCCGAACTACTCTAGAAAGCAGTAAATCTATTCTAGAAAGTAGTAAAAAGAATGGAGAGAGAGATATCCTCCTCGACGGTCGCTTGGAGGATGAACCGAATGGGACGACGCCTGGATGAAGGAGGATGAAGCAGGACGAAGGAGGATGAAGCAAAAGAATGGGAACGGGGCAGCACGTCGTCGTCGTCACGGGATCCACTTCCAAAGGGGGACGAAAATTTGACTTTATCTCGGTAGAAGCATCCCAGGTGTGTGACAAGCTTCTCTTAAGCTTTGGAGAGGGAGAGAAGAGAAGGAAGGGATGAGAATTTCGTGTGGAGGGGGTCTCCTTTTATAGTTGGAAGGGATGAGAATTTTGTGATGAGAATTGGTCATTACATCTTTAAAAACATTAATTCAGGACCCTTAGTGACGGATAAAACCGT
The DNA here is from genome assembly GCA_037157565.1 of Thalassia testudinum. Taxonomy (NCBI): domain Eukaryota; kingdom Viridiplantae; phylum Streptophyta; class Magnoliopsida; order Alismatales; family Hydrocharitaceae; genus Thalassia; species Thalassia testudinum. The sequence goes on from JAZHRO010000014.1 coordinate 32,031,261, forward strand.
CGCTAAAGGTATGAACGTGGGCGTAGTGGGCGGCGCACGCATGCCCACTCGCTTGCCCGTGCGCGCAACGCCTGTGCACGTCCGCTGAATCTCAGCCGTCCTATCGCGAGATTGGACGGCTTAAGTTGCACCTTCCCCACTCCTCAACGCGCGACCGTCTGCGTGCGATGCCGCGTTACCACCGCGCGTGCAATAACGCGTTGGCACTATTGGGCGCGCGCGGCCGTTGGATCACGATCTGACGCTCCACGTGCCCGCTCGCCCGTGTCTGATTTAGGGCTCGCAGGGGCTCGATCCCGCGCCAGCGCCTCGCGATAAGGCGTTGAACCGCTTTGCTGCATCATCCAAATGGTTGTGCAGACGTTTTCAAGGCGCCGCATCCACAGCCGTTGGATCTTGATCCAACGGCAGAGAAGCGGCACTCTGATTGAAGAAGAGGTGCGACGGTGCTGGGGGCCGGTTGGACGGCTGAGATGGCGCCATGTGGTGCCATCTTGGTCGTCCTTCTTCTAGATGATGTAGATGGTGCCATGGGTGTCGGATTGACTCGATTTTTGCGTCATTAGGCTACGATCGTCGATCCGAATCTATCAGTATGGTCGAATTTGTCGTTTGAAGTGTGGATTTACATCATCTTAGCCCTTGATCTTCTAGGGTTCCCCGGTCACTATCTGATGCTACAGATGCTTGACTAGGGCGATCTTGGAGTCATTGAACTCCAATCGTTGCCCTGATCACATCTGTACGGTTGGATCTTCGATCCGAAGTCCCGATAAAAAGTTTGCCCTGTCTAAGCACATAAAATGAGACAATTAACCTCCATTTTATTCAAACTACTCTAAATGCAAGATGATGCATGTTATGCAATATTTATAGCATGCAATTCAATCCTATTCTTAAGAACATGCATAAATAGACATCTTAAGTAGTGTAAATGTGTTTACACCACTAACTCTAAAGGACCCAGAAGAAAATGGGTACCTAGAAAAGATATTTGTTTGGCAGGAGTAGATCAAAGTAATCAATGGGTGTTCAAGGCACATAACGGAACACTTCAACCTTTCTATAGGTTGAATGAAGACCAAGAATGTTGGACGAGAGATGCTTGGTATCCACAAGCTCCATTTTAATATTGGTAAATTTTATGATATGATATTTCTTCATTTTTTGTAATTGACAAAAAGGAGGAGAAAGATAGAGGGCAAATAGCAATATTTTTCGGGGGAGCATATATTGAGGGGGAGGATTCAATTAAAAGTTTTTTTTTTCCTTTATATAACATTGTTAAAAATTATTTTTACTCTTATAATTATTTATTTGCAAGATAGTTTTGTCAACACCAAAAAAGGGGAGATTGTTAGAACCTTATTTCACATCTTATTTTGGTGTTAACAAAATTATTATAGATTAATATTTGCAATTGAGTTCTTTCAGATTTAGGTGAAGATCAAGGCAAATAGGAAATAATGGAGGCTTGACGAAAAGGAGAAGATCATGATAAGAAGGTGGCAAGATGACAAGGAAGAATCAAGGAGGAGAAGATCATCTTCAACCTTTAGTGTTTCTAGTTTAGATTTTTTATTTATAGATTGTATATGCCTCTTAACAAAGGAATATAACTTAGATCATAAAAATAATTAGAGATAAATTAGGATTAATATTGCAATCATTTTCAAAGAACGTAATTGATTAAATCACTTAAAAAAGGTACTTGTTAACCCACAAGTACCAGTACTAAAGTTTAGTATCGGTACATGTGAGTTACAGGTTTGGGTTTTGTCAAGAAACAAACCTGTACCCCACGAGTATTGGTACTCATGATTAGTACCGATACTGGAGGTAACGGGTACCGATACTAATGATCAGTACCGGTATAAGTGGGTTACAGATTTGTGTTAAGAGTTTGAAACCCAAATCTGGAAGCAACGAGTAATTCTGAACGGCTAGAAATTTTATTTAGGCTATGTGAACGTTGGGAATTAATTCCCAACGTCTAGTAGACGAATCTTTGTGGTCCTAAACTCTATAAATAAACCCTTGGACCTTTAGTTTGCATTTGAGAAATAGAGAAGAAAAATTCTAGAGCTATATTTCATATTCTCACAATATTTTGAAGAAGAAGGAATAGTTTGCTGCTATCAATCTCTCTATAGTTTTGCAAGCACATCAACGTGATTTCTTTACACATTATCAAGGCATTCACTTTCATTCTAGGCTCTCAAATTGGTAACATTATATTTACATTTATTGAGAGGCTTAGGTTCTAGTTGTAAGATTTATTTTTCTGTCTTACACCTGTATTTCATTTGTTCTTGAGCATTTGCTTGTTGGGTTGTAACAAATCCATTTTTGTACTTGGGTTGAGGTAACCCGTTAATTACCTCGGTTAGTAAATTGATTTCCTCGAGGTTAAGGGAATCGGGTTAAAAATCCTAAGCTGGGAGGCTTAGGTAGTGGAGTACCCAAGGGAGGGAAACTACTATACATTTTGTGTCCTTTTGTGGCTTGAATTGATTGTGCAAATCTTTCTTGTTATTACTAATATTGTTCTTGAGTGTTTGTGCGCATAGCCATATATCCTATCTTTAGATCCTACAGCCTATTGAGGTGCAATCTGATTTGTTAATCTTCTGATCGACGAATCTGATCACCAGAGGGTTGTTGCACGATTTTGAGGGCACAAATGCCCATCTTGTCCCTCATAAAAGCTACAAAAGAAGGCCTAGGGCCCCCCAGTTAAAGCCAACTCTTCCCAACTCCTCCAGACTCTCCCCAGTTCTTCACACCTTCTCCGGCTCTCTCCGTCTCTGGCTCTCTTCCTCTAAAGCACACACTAAGATGCCTTGGTGGTCCACCGTTGCTCTCCCCAGCCTCTCTAGAAGGCCACCATGGACCACCCGTGGTGCCCTTATTCTACTAGATAATAAATAGTTTTTATTCATGCTCTAGTTATAGATAGATAGCAAGTACATGTCCTAATTTTATTTTGCAATTCATTGTCAAATAATCTGCGTGATATACATATTGTGTTTAGTATTACATATACTGGTTAGTTGCAGTTAGTAGTATGTTCTCTAGTTAGCATTCTAATTCAGTATGAAATCAGAAATATTTTCTACCTCCCTAAGTTCGACCGACACTCACCTATTCCGTTAAAATTTATTTGTCGAGACGTATTTCGCGTTATAATACGACGAAATTATTCAAAAATGCGACTTACGCCACGAACACATAATCATTTGGACAAGCGTCAATTTTCTCTCAATTTAAATCAAGTCCACGAATCAATTTCTTTGCTTCATACCATGTCTTTGGATAACCTTTCGAATCATTTAAAAGCTCTCCAATGAATTTAAGTACCTTGGACATCAATTTAGAGGTTGTTCTATTCATAACCTTCATCCAAAATAACTTCAAAAGAAATGACAACTTAGAAATTGACGTAATTCTAGGAGTAATAGGTTCATCCGCCGCCCTAATAGCATCAATAACAATAGCTATCTCATCGAAATCTATCAAAGATTATTTGACTTCCTCTTTAAGATCCTCTCCATATGCAATCCACTTAATATAATGTTGCCACCAACCGTTGCAAATCGTGTGCTCGTATACAGTGTTCCGGTCATGTAAATATCTATTCAAGCACCTCCTACATGGGTAAAATATCATGTCCAACTTGTCTCCTCATTTGAATGACTACCTATCGTCATGAAATGCCCAATCAAGGAACTCTCACTCCATTCTTGTATCGAGAGTAATTTGAGTTCCTCAAACTAATCAAAGACTTATACATGATAAGCTACAAAAATGAAATAAAATCACCCAATAATTATAATATGATTTTATAACAGTGTTTGTATTTTGATTATGGTTTTTACTTAATAGCCCATCCTTGAAGATTTGATCACAATGTTACTTGTTACATGTAACAAGTGTCTAGAGAAATTTCGACAGCATCTCCTCGCACTTCTTCAGTATACCTCCCAAGATTAACCTTAACTACATTCCCAATAACTCCCATTTAAGGGTGCATTAGGAACATAGATAAGATCAGTTGATATATCGGAGAAGAGCGAAAAGATACTACCGAAATTCCTCCAGACATCGATTCCATGTAATAAGTAACCCTAAGTTGTGATCAAATCTTCAAGGACCCCCCTTTGTTCAGAACTTCTCTGAACAAAAGGCAACGACTCTTATGGCATGCTATAAAGACAAAGGTTCGTGAATATAAGTGAGGTATGCAAACACTTTGCATTGTTCGTATAACATGATTATAAGTGTCGAAGGGCAAGTATTTTGACACGATTATCCCCTCCCAAAACCTGTAACCTAGGGATTAGAATACCTATTGTTACCTCAAGTACATCTAGATTTGTGCAAGTATGTGTATCTATAAATTCATTAAAATAATATCAAACAAATATAAAGTGGGTACATAATAGAATCAAATTTAATTTGCTAAATAAATCAAATAGACATAATAAAATCAAATAAATAGTTAGAAGAAAGTGGCTACACCATACAATCAAGAGTGAATTGAGAGATTATGCCCAATCAAGAGTTTGGGATTCAATTTGGTTTGAAACAAATTTAATTGAGTGAATTGAGTTTTTATTCGCTTAGTTGGATGTATTACGATGAATCTGAGGGGTTCTACTTGGATTTCCAGTCTCAAATGAGCATACGGCCAATTTCTTCCTTGTTTTGGGCCAAGGAATCTCAGATGCATTGAGATGAGGCTTAGTCATGACCCATCTGGTTTTCTTAGAATCACCTTGAGTTCCTGAACTTTGATTGTTAGTGTTTAGGAGATCTAGGTGATCAAATCACCTTGGCGGATTCAAATTAAAAGCCCAACTTGAGTGGTATTATGTCTCAATCCAAAAAGAGTTTAATATGAAGACTGAAGGGTGATTGATGTTTGGAAGGTTTAAACGAAGATTTGAAGATGATTTATAAAGAATTCAAGGCTTGATTTGAGCTCTCATGTTCACGCTGTCTATAGCATGATGTGAAAATCAAATTAGGGTTTTAGGGTTTGCCAACCTCTGATTTGGTTTTCAGTGAGTTTCATATTGTTTTTAGAGTGATTGTGACAAGTGAAATGTGGATTTAATTGGTCAATTTGCTAAATCAATCAAACATACATAATACAATCAAATAAACATTTAGAAGAAAGTGGGTACCCCCCACGATCAATCAAATAAATTTAATTTGCTAAATCAAGTGTGTACACCCCACAATCATAAAAACAATTCACATTCTAAACCTAAGTGGGCACATCCCACATTCTAAATATTGAAATTAAAGTGGGTACACCCCTCATTCATGCATACAAATATAACATTATATTTAATACAAAAATGTGCACATTCATGCCTTGCAAAACACGTGAATCGACATGCACGTGTCCAATGACGACTATAACCTAAATCAAATATCACAAATCAAATATGATAATTATTAATTTGTAATAAAAATTAATTTAAAAAATTAAATGATGGGGATGAGAGTGGGTTTGAGAGTGGGAGGACGGATGGGGGTGATTCAGGGGGAGGAGGTAGTGGGAGGAGGAGAAGCGAATGGGGGAGGAGGTGGGCGGATGTGGGGAGGGGGCAGTGGGAGGAGGGGCGGATGGGGGAGGAGGTGGGTGGATGTGGGGAGGGGGCAGTGGGATGTGGAGGGGTGGATGGGGGAGGAGGTGGGCGGATGGTGGCCGAGGAGGAGGAGAGGGTGGCGGTTGCGTGTGGAGGAAGAGGTGGGCGGCGTCGTGGGGATCGACGAGGAGGAGAGGGTGGCGGTTTCGTGTGGAGGAGGAGGTGGGCGGTGCCATGGAAGGAGGATGTGGGCGGCGGCGTGGAAGGAGGAGGAGCGCGAGAAGGAGGGGGATGGCCATAGGAAGAGGAGTGCGATGGGAGGAGGAGGAACAGTGCTCAACAAGGAAGAGGTGGTGATGCGGCTGAAGGTTAGATGCTAAGTTCGGGGAAGAAGAGAGGATGGAAATAAAGGGGAAGGTTCTGGGGGATCGGACGTTGTGGGCTCATATTGCACATTTAACGATGGTTTTATATAAAATCGTCATCTAAAGTCGAGTTAGAGCGCGAGATTTTGTTTCGAAGGGAATTTTTACGAATGATATACATGACGGTTTTATATAAAATCATCTTGTACGTCATTGCGGGGACCTCCGCACATAAGATGGGGTATTGCTGGTTAATATAGATAATGATTTTAATTAAAACCATCGTCTATATCATCAATAAGACGATTTTAAAACTATCGTCTATATAGATGACGTTTTTAATAAAAATCGTCACTACAAAAGCGTTGCGAAAGCCCATTTTTCTAGTAGTGTCACGAAATCCATCGAAATGCTTTCTCACTTTCATTCAGGAATTGGAAGTGGTTGCAACAATCCCGCTGGGCTTCTATGTCTAGCCTTGACCTGCTAACAAATTAGGCATCAACTTACAAACCTTGGCCCCTTCCACTAAAAACCTTGTTTCAAGTCCTCCATTTTGGTACTATCAGGATGTATAGTCAACCTTGTGGCATGCGCCTTTAAGAGCAATCCTCTCTAAATACCTTCATCCCAAGGTACACACAACTAGCCTTAAAGTCGTAGTACTCCATCTTGAAGGGAAAAACTTGATGCATTTCCTTGTAGTACCTTTTCCTTACTCCTGACCAACTTAGGGTCACTAAATTGGGCTTGAATAATGGGTGGATTAGCTTTAGCAGCACTTTCCTCAAGAAAGTCAAGGCATTCATGTGTGCCTTTTTCTCCTCTAGACTCCAAACATTGATTTCTGATAACCATTCCCATTCCAAGACCTCTAGCCTGGCTAGCAAGAGCAGATGATTTTTTCTTAATGCATCTGCAACCACGTTGCCTTTGCCAAGCTGATACAAAATCTGGCAATTGCAATCTTTAAGCAAATCTATCAACCTTCTCTATGTCATGTTCAGCCCATATTTCATTTTTCATTTACTTTAGTTCAATTATTATTTTACCCTCCTCGTTAGCTCATTATTAAAAGAAAAACAATGAGGCTCTCGCAAAGGTTGATCTATGATTCAACTATTATCAACTCAAAATAAAAGAAGCCAACTTGTTAAAGACTGCTCTCTAAATGCACCATGGTTATTATGAGTTCCACATGGATGCCATTTAGGCTAAACTCTACAGTAATATTTATGGACTTGACAAACCAGGTAATTAGGCCATATCTAAATCACTTCATCACTTTGTTTGTTGATGATGTCCTAATTTGTTCATATGGCAATGCCCAACACGAGAAGCACTTCTACTTGGTTGTAGAGACGCCAAGGGATCATTAGTCTACATAAAGTTTAGCAAGTGTGAACTCCGGTTGACCTTCATGGGTCATAGAATGTTTGGCGCAAGAATTTCCTTTGACCTTGCTAAATTTGAAGTGGTACTAGAGTAAGAATGGCTGAAGTCAATGATTATAAATCCTATGATGTGGCTTGTTAATTGAACACAAGTTTCCATCATAGTTAGTCAATTGATGAGACTTGAGTCATTATTGTTACGATACCAGAATTGAGTTATATATACTTAGGAGAACTTGCTAAGGCACTTATAGTGTATTACATCATCTTCAAGACAATAAGAATAGTTGAAATTCAATAAAGTTGGATCCTTTCAAGAGCAAATGGTTGCAATGGAAGGTTCAAAAACTAACAATTGATAGACGCTTGATTTTCAATATAGATGCCTGATTTTAAATGATTAGATGTCTAGTTTCAAAGGTCAGCATCCAATTGAGTTTAAATAGGCATCTTAGTCTGTCAATAGATGCTTGGTTTGAAGGTGAAATGTTCAAATACAAAGGTGGCCTTTGTATTTCTATTGAGAAACAAAATTGAATAGGGTCATCTAAATTCAAAGGCAAGCATCTAAAGTAGGGAAAGGAGATGCTAGAATCAAGATTAAGCATCTTGTAAGTTGATCAAAGCCTTTTTTTCTCAAAGCCCTATTGGGTTCTTAGAGAGGGAAAAGGTTCACTCAAAAGAAGAGAATAATCAATCGCATGAAAAGACGAGTGAAGTTTAGTAACCTAGTTCCACCTTGTAAAGGTATATGTCTAGAGAGGGAGTGTGAACCCTCGAATTTGCACTAAGTATATGGGATAAGTGAATACAGGAATGTTGTTTTCTCTCTCTTGCCTTATGCGTGTGTGCCAACATAAGACGGTGGCGACTCACATATATAACTTATTCTTTTAATAATGTGGGCATTGATTATTGTGCGTGATCCTCAATATCTTATCATAATGGCCGATCAAATTGATGCCATGTCGTGCACGTTCTAGTGCATGTTACCCACAATTCTCAAGGGTCGTGATGATGGAGTAGCGGACACGATAATTGCTTCCTAGGAAACATCTGTCGATCAAGTTTATCCATTTGTCCGCTTGTCCTTGTAATCAATTGGGAAGTTCATCTGTTCCTTTAGTTGAATATGTCAAACTTGTATAGTTCGCTCGTGTAAATAATCTGGCTAACCGTATATCCCTTTAGCCAAATTGCCAGTCCAAATCCATCTAATCGAGTGGGTACCCGCCTAATTCTTCTTTTAGTTCAGGTGGATCTTATAATATTGAGTTTTTTACCTCAACTTATTCTATTATAAGTGCCTCTGTGAGCTTCTTCTTTGGCCTTTGTGAGATCTTTTTTGTTAGACTTAGATGAAAATTTTTCTTCCCTTATCATAAGCTAATATCATTTATAATGGAAACATGTTGTTAAAAGTGCAATTTCTACATAGATAATTTTCAAAATAGACATTTAGATTTCAAAACTAGATGTAGAAGCAGAATGCAAAGACTAGTAATCTTCTTTTAAATATCTTTGCCATGAAATGGAAGACGTCTAAAAAATCAAAGATAACTTTGATGTTAAAGTTTGGACATTTAGAGTTGTGTCATAAATGGACACTAAGTTTTTAAACTCAAGAGACATGAAAATTACTCCTAGTTTCAACTAAACTAGATGTGTGAAGGATAGAATAGATGTTTAGTAATTAAAATAGGTAGGTAAAAATAACTTTGCTGTTAAGACCCGTGTTATTAAGCCTTTTTAAGACGTCCGTACTTTAGGTCAGACGTCTGTACCAGACGTATGAAAATCAAAATTTTCATGTACGAGCTCGCGTCTGCACGCGTGTTGCGCATAGACAGTACACGTCCCTCGTTTATCCTTCTTCTCTCTCCTTCCGCCCGACGAAAACCCTAACCCCACACCTTATATAAACCCCCTCCTCTCCCTCACACCGCCCCCACTTCCAGCCACTTCCTTCCTCTACCCTCCAGCGAGAGCAGCCGAGCGAGAGTGGCGGAGAGAAGGAGCGTCGTGAGAGGCGAGGAGGAGCAGCGTGAGAAGGAGAGGAGAGGAGGCTTGCGAGCTCGCATGGGAGCTCGGCAGTGAGCTCACGGTCGGTCGGCACGTGCGCAAGGTGGAGGAGTGCGTCGAGAGGTCCTCCCCGACACTGCTGCAGCCGGAGCAGCAGGCGAGCGGGCACCACGCAACCACACGCGACGCGAGAAGACGGATGCAGGTTCTGGTTCTGGGATTTTCCCAGAATCACACGTCTAGGGTGACCACCAGACGACGTTGCAGACGTCTGGAGGTGGTGCCAGACGTCTGAGGAGGAGGCTTCGCGAAGGTACATCTCCTTTGCGGATACGGCCATGCAGGCCGCTTCGCCGAGACATTGTTCCTTACGTTTTTGAGAAGATTTCGGTTGATTCGCACAAGTGTTGCTTCGGGAAGGCACGGAACACGCCCTCCCACGCACTTCAGACGTCTGGGCAAGGCACCAGATGACGAGAAGCGTTTCCAGACGTCTGGAGAGGTGGTCGGACATCTGGAACTGGGTCCAGAAGGTCCAGCGGAGTTTCTGGATGTCTGAGGAGTAGCGCAGGACTGAGGTATGGCTCTGGACTCTTTTAAGACGTCTGGAAGGTGTTCCAGACATCTGATTTGAGTTAAAATCACTGTTTTTGACCTGTTTAGGGTCCGTTTGAGGTTCGATTTCCGCAATTGAGATATCGATGTTTCCCGTATGATTTCCTGTACTTGTTGGAATACCTTCTATACTGTTCTGACTATTCTCTTGTGATTGCTCCTTGTGACAGGACCTTGTTCCGTAGCGGGTTCGAGGCTTGCTAAGGCATGTGAGCCTGCTGTTCGAGCCCCCATTACTCCTGGGTTTACTGGTAGAGTGGCTTCCCTTAATTTAATTACAACCTAATTGCATGTGTGGAATGAATGATTAAAACCTAGGATATGGCATGAATCCTTGGACTAGAAATACTGGATTGTCTGTATTGAATGAATGAATTGCAGTCTTGAATGAGTAGATAGAATGATAACAATTGCCTGTAAATAGATAACAGTTGTCTACGAACTATATAGTATTTGTGTTAGTTAACTGTTGAATGTAACCTTTCTGTCATACCCGTGGAATGACGTAAAATGAGCTGCATGTATATAATTTGGAAATGGAAAGGTGAATGTTGGAACCACGAGCTATCTGTGAATAAACTGAATATGAAATAGAGTTACAAATTGCATGTGTATAACCTGAGAATGGAAATAGAAATGATAAAACCTTGTATGGCTGGCCTGAGAAATATGAGCATGAACCCTACGGGGAATTAGGAGTAGAGCTCCTGGAAATAAATGGAATGGAACTGGGAATGTGAGTGAGAAAGTGAGCTGCCCTTGAGTACGGAGTACCAAGGAGAGAGACTATCCCCCTATTTAGTGCAGAACAGAGCTAGCCGCCCTTGAGTTGGGATCCGGGGTTAGGATTGGCCACCCTATACCGACTTCTTGGCCCTCGCGTACACAGTACTAGGGAGAGCTACTAGTGTAGGTAGAGAGTTAGCCACCCCACGGGGCCCGGGGTTCAGCTAGCTGCCTTACACCGACTTGTTAGGCCCACTGGGCAAACCAGGGTAGTCAGGCGAGGGTGCGCGGACTGTGGAGGGGCGAGACCCCTGTTTGGTTCTTAGGGGCTAGAGCCCTGTTACTGAGAGGGTTATGCCCTATACTGGTTTCGTGCTGTGCTTTGGACGCACCCGCTAACAGAAACGACTGACCGCATGCCAGTGCGGGGTAGCTACCCGTGCGTTTATCGCGTATGCCGTAGTCACTGTTATGTCTGTCCGTGACCTTGGGGTGGTTGACTAGGTGTAGGACCACCATGGTGGACTCTCCCAGCCAAGAGTGCACCACATGCTACTTTTACTCTTCGGAAAAGACTGCAATCAAGATCGTTCCCATGAGGAACATTCGAGATCAAGAAAGAGACATGATAATTAAACCAAGTGGTGAAAGAAAGAATAATTAGTTAAAGAAAGAAAGAAATTGAAAAACAACAGCTGCCTGTCCACCTTTACTACTTTAGTAGTTGGTTGCCACTCTACTCAACATTCGCTGACGTTTTGTACTCATAACCCTTTTCAGGTCCAGGTGTTGAGCAGCCAAAGCCTACGGCTGTAGAGGGTGCTGGGCCCAGTAGAGCCCAGCAGTTGTAGTTCTTTGTACTCCTTTGTAGTATTGAGTAGCTTCTTGTACCTTTATATTTTGTACTCTTTCATTCTGCACAATATATTCCTGTACCCGTTTACTTTTCTACTGTTGTAGTGGTGTGTACTGTAGTAGTTTTACTTCTTTACTGCTGTACTTTTATTACTGTTAGTTTCTTAGCATGGTGAATGTGGTTTACTTTACTGCTTTTTGGTTACTTTCTCGTTGGATGACTGGGCCTTGGGATCAGTCGAGTCGGTCCAGTCTCGTGTCCTGTAGGGATTCATGAACCAGGTCGTAACAAGATGGTATCAGAGTAAGGTCGTCCCAAGAAGTAAACCAACTAGCTGGAAAATAACCAATTCACGTGCTTGCAACTGGAGTAACCACCACAACGTGCCTTTTGATATCTGTTCTGAGGTTCTTTTGCTGAATGTCTGTTGGAATTTACATCTTCCTATTCTGTGTTCGCGTCTTCTTGCAGGAGATGCCTCGACGTGGAGTCATTGAGGCGGGTCGCGGATGCGACCGAGGTCGAGGTCGAGGTCGGAGGGGTGGACGTGTTGAGCCCGACGTCTCAGTGGACCACCCACTACTTTCGGGTGTTCAGGCCCAAGACCTCGCCTAGCTGATACGGGATATCGTACGAGAGGAGCTCCACCCGCCTCCATGGGTGCCTCTCCCTGGGGCTGCGGAGGGAAAGTCCTCTGTGGGACAGCGAGACAGACACAGCGCTGGACGTGGGGGAGGGGGTGGCCCTCCACTACCCCCACCGTCCTCTGACACTTCCGAGCACGAGCCCTCCTTGCCTGGAGGTGTACCAGCTTCCCCACTTCAGCGCCACTTTAAGCTTTTCGGACAATTCCAGAAGCTGAAGCCCCCCTCCTTCAAGGGGGATGAGGACCCGACCGAGGTGAAGGACTGGCTTGAGCAGATAGAGAAGGTGTTTGACACCCTTCTCCCCTTGCAGAGTGCCACATGGCCTTTGCCACGTACCAGCTGGAGAGCGCGGCACACAGGTGGTGGAGGGCGGTCAGAGGTCAGGAGAAGGCCGAGCCAACTTGGGACCAGTTTGTCACCCACTTCTGCGAGCAATACTTTCCCCAGACGTGGCAGGATCAGAGGAGGCAGGAGTTCCACACTCTCCGCTAGGGGACGATGACTGTGAGTGCGTACCGCACACGTTTTCTGGAGCTGTCTCGTTTCGCCGCGACAGTTGTAGCTACTGAGGAAGAGTGCCTGTGGAGGTTCACCAAGGGGCTCCAACCAACTATTCGAGAGTATGTCAAACCCTTGAAGCTGCCTACGTTCTCTAGAGTGGTGGAGGTAGCTATGACATATGAGGAGACCAACCCGACCGCACGTGACACTGACAGCGAACGGAAAAGGCCCTACCAGCCAGACTACTCACAGGGCTGGCGACAGAGGAGGCATGCGGTGCCCACAGAAGAGCCGTCACGATTTGTGGGGCCATCAATGGCCTTTGGGTGCCCCGACAAGAGCCAGCTGCCAGCACTGGACCCCCTCCCAACCATCAGCAGGGACCTACGGAGGGCGGGAGTCGAGTTCCCCTTTGCTACCAGTGTGGCCAGCTGGGCCACATCAAGAGGGACTGCCCGTCTAGGGTTGGAGGTCAGCAGATGCTCCCCGCACCGAGCGCTGGAGGACGAACAGGAGGCCACAGTTCCCAAGCACGTGGGGGAGGACAGCAGTCACGGGGAGGGTACCGACCAGCTGCTACCCATCTGACGCAGAGTGTAGCTGCTTCGTCTGCACCTAGAGCTGAGGGGCGTATTTACGCCGTGACACATAGAGACGCCAGAGCTTCAGGTTCATTGGTGGCAGGTATGGTTACAGTTTCCGGAAAACTAGTTTACACTCTTTTTGATTCCGGTGCCACGCACTTGTTTGTTGCTACTAGTTTTGTTGTCAGTTTGGGGTAGGACTGTGTGTTGTTAGAGGATCTGTTTGTGATCAGAGGTCCGGGTGGTCAGCTGTTTGTAACTGAGGAGGTTTACACAGGCTGTGAGGTCAGTGTTTGGGGACACAGCCTCCCCGCTGATCTGATTGTGATACCGATGGTAGACTTTGGCGTGATTTTGGGGATGGACTGGCTGTCCGCTTACCATGCCTTTGTGGACTGTTTTGAGAGGAAGATCGTCTTCTCCATAGCAGAGATGCCTTCTTTTGAGTTTCACGGACAGCCAGTGGACGGAGGTTTCAGGTGCATTTCTGCACTTAGAGCGACAAGATTTTTGGACCAGGGGTGTGAGGGCTTTCTGGCATGTGTAGTACCAGAGCCCAGCCCCGTGGCAGATTTTCAGAATATCCCGGTGGTCAGAGAGTACCCCGACGTGCTCCCAGAGGAGCTGCCAGGACTACCGCCCGAGCGTGAGATCGAGTTTGAGATCTCACTAGTACCAGGGACCAGCCCCATTTCTACAGCACCATACAGGATGGCACCACTTGAGCTGCAAGAGCTCAAGTCCCAATTGTAGGACCTTCTGGAGAATGGCTTTGTGAGGCCTAGTGTGTCTCCATGGGGAGCCCCAATATTATTTGTGAAGAAGAAGGATGGTACCCTACACCTTTGCGTGGACTACAGACAGCTGAATAGGGTTACCATCAAGAACAGGTATCCGCTGTCGAGGATTGACAACTTGTTCGACCAGTTGCGAGGTGCCACGGTATTCTCCAAGATGGACTTGAGGTCTGGCTACCACCAGTTGATGATCAAGGAGACCAACGTCTCCAAGACAGCTTTTCGCACCCAGTACGGACACTACGAGTTTTTGGTCATGCCGTTTGGGCTGACCAACGCCCTCGCTGCTTTCATGGATTTGATGAACCAAGTGTTCAGACCATACTTGGATCAGTTCGTGGTGGTATTTATTGATGATGTGCTCATCTACTCTCAGGATCAGGCGCAGCACGGACAGCACTTGCGGATGGTTTTGGACACATTGAGATGACGTAGGCTGTATGCCAAGTACAGCAAGTGCGAGTTTTGGTTGAGGGAGGTGACCTTCTTGGGCCATGTGATCTCCAGGGATGGCTTGGCTGTGGACCCAACCAAGGTTGAGGTAGTGCTCAGGTGGGAGAGACCGCGTACAGTTACTGAGATCCGTAGTTTCTTGGGACTAGCCGGCTACTACAGGCGGTTTATCAGGGGCTTCTCACAGATTGCACGTCCTATGACATAGTTGACCTGGAAGGACATGACCTTTCCTTGGACAGACGCTTGTGAGGCATGTTTTCAGGAGCTGAAGGAGAGGCTGACTTCGGCTCCCATGCTTACCATTCCAGACAGCAGTGGTGTGATCGTTGTGTACACAGACGCCTCTTTGCAGGAGTTAGGGGGTGTGCTCATGCAGCGGGGTCACGTTGTCTCTTACGCTTCATGGCAACTGAAGCCCCATGAGCATAGCTACCCTACCCACGACCTAGAGCTGGCAACTATCGTCTTCGCGCTGAAGACTTGGAGGCACTATCTATACGGTGAGACTTTTGAGATTTTCACAGATCATAAGAGCCTCAGGTACTTGTTTGATCAGAAGGAGCTTAACATGAGATAGAGACGTCGGTTAGAGCTCCTGAAGGATTATGACTGCAGCATTTCCTACCATCCAGGGAAGGCCAACGTGGTGGTTGACACCTTGAGCCGGAAGGCACCCGCCCACTTGGCCAGTTTACAGGCACAGAGTTGGAGACTCATGGAGGAGATGGGCAATTGGCGACCCCTAGAGTTACTGGGGCAATGTGGGGCAGTGACTGTGACACGGCAGACGAGGCCAGAGCTGATAGATCGCATCATCACAGGACAGATGACAGACCCGTACCTGCAGACATTGCATGACAGAGTACTGTCAGGGGACCCTAAAGACTTCTCCTTTACCGACGAGGTGCTGCGCATGAGGGGACATTTGTGCGTTCCCCGGGACGAGGAGCTGTTGAGAGAGCTCCTGACTGAAGCACACGGTTCCAGGTTCACCATACATCCCGGGAACACAACGATGTATTATGATCTGAGACGCGACTTTTGGTGGAGGGGAATGAAGCAGGATGTAGGTGAATTCATACAGCAATGTTTGGTCTGCCAGTAGGTGAAGGCCGAGAATCAAAGGCTTGCAGGGCCGTTGCAGCCACTTCCAGTGCCAGAGTGGAAGTGGGAGAGCATCACCATGGGCTTGGCGGTGGGCTTGCCCATTACCCAGCGAGGACACGACGCAGTCTGGGTGATTGTAGACAGATTGATGAAGACCACGTTTCTTGCCGATCCGAGTCACTTTGGGACCAGCACAGTTGGCAGAGAGATATATCCGCGACGTGGTACGTCTACACGGAGTTCCGCATGAGATTGTATCCGACCGGGATACCCGTTTTACGTCCCAATTTTGGGCTGAGTTTCAGTAGGCTTTGGAGACACGGTTGAGGTTCAGTACAGCATACCACCCGCAGACGGACGCATAGTCGGAGTGCACGATACAGACGTTTGAGGGCCTTTCGCATGCCTGTGTACTAGACTGAAGGGGCTCTTGGGAGGAGCACTTACCCCTGGCGGAGTTTGCATATAATAACAGCTATCACTCGAGCATCAGCATGGCACCCTACGAGGCTCTGTATAGACGGAGGTGTACTGCACCCTTGAGTTGGGTTGAGGTGGGGACCAAGTGGGAGGTTGGCCCCAGACTGATCCAGCAGAGTCAGGAGGTGATTGAGCAGATTCACAGGTGACCCCGCACTATCAGGAGCAGACAGAAGAGCTATGCCGATCAGAAGCGTAGAGAGGCGCAGTTTGAGGTTGGGGATCACGTCTTCCTTAGCGTTTCACCCATGAAGGGCCTGCAGTGTTTTGGGGTGAAAGGGAAGCTCGCATCGAGGTTTGTGGGCCCTTTGAGGTCCTGGAGCGTGTTAGACCCGTTGTTTACAGGCTTGCCCTTCCTCCCCAGCTTTCTGGTGTGCACGACGTGTTCCACGTGTCCAACCTCAGGAAGTACGTCGCCGATCCCAGTCACGTTCTGAGCCATGAGAGCATCTATGTGGATGACAACCTGATCTACCCCGAGCAACCAGTGCAGATACTAGATAGAGTCGTCCAGAGTTTGAGACGGAAGCAGGTACCCGTGGTGAAGGTCTTGTGGAGGAGCCAGAGGTACAAGGAGGCTACCTGGGAGCCTGAGGCAGCGATACGAGAGCGGTACCCGGAGATCTTTGAGGGTACGTCTTTTCTGACCGACTTCGGTCCTCTTTGAGTTTGTTATGCGTATGTTGTTCTTTTTCCACACCCTAGCTAGCTCAAGTTTCGAGGACGAAACTCCTTTGAGTTTGTTATGTTGCTAAGACCCGTGTTATTAAGCCTTTTCAAGATGTCCGTACTTTAGGTAAGACGTCTGGACTGAGGGTCAGACATCTTGCAAGACGTTTGGACTCATTCCCAGATGTCTGAAAATCAAAATTTTCGTTTATGAGCTCGCGTCTGCGCGCGTGCTATGCACAGACAGTACACGTCCCTCGTTTCTCCTTCTTCTCTCTCCTTTCGCCCGACAAAAACCCTAACCACACACCTTATATAAACCCCCTCCTCTCCCTCACACCACCCCCACTTCCAGCCACTTCCTTCCTCTACCCTCCAGCAAGAGCAGCCGAGCAAGAGCGACGGAGAGGAGGGTCGTAAGAGGAGAGTAGGAGTAGCGTGAGAAGGAGAGGAGAGAAGGATTGCGAGCTCACGTGGGAGCTCGTCGATGAGCTGATGGCCAGTCGGCGCATGCGCAAGGCGGAGGAGTGCATCGGAGAGGTCCTTCCCGACACTGTTGCAGCCGGACCAGCAGGCGAGCGGGCGCGGTGCGACCACACGCAGTGTAAGAAGGCGGAAGCGGGTTCTGGTTCTGGGATTTTCCCAGAATCAGATGTCTGGGGTGACCGCCAGACGACGTTGCAGACGTCTGAGGAGGAGGCTTCGCGAAGGTACGTCTCCTTTGCGGATACGGCCATGCAGGCCACTACGCCGAGACACTGTTCCTTGCCTTTTTGAGAAGATTTCGGTTGATTCGCGCAGGTGTTGCTTCGAGAAGGCACGGGACACTTCCTCCCACACACCTCAAACGTCTAGGCGAGGCACCAGATGACAGAAAGCGTTTCTAGACGTCCAAAGAGGTGGTCAGACGTCTGGAACTGGGTCCAAACGGTCCAGCGGAGTTCCTGGAGATCTAAGGAGTAGTGCAGGACTGAGGTATGGCTCTGGACTCTTTTAAGACGTCTGGAAGGTGTTCCAGACATCTGATTTGAGTCAGAATCACTGTTTTTGACCCGTTTAGGGTCCGTTTGAGGTCCGATTTTCGCAATTGAGATACCGATGTTTCCCGTATGATTTCCTCTACTTGTTGGAATACTTTCTATGCTGTTCTGAGTATTCTCTTGTGATTGATCCTTGTGATAGGACCTTGTTCCGTAGCGGGTTCGAGGCTTGCCGAGGCACGTGAGCCTGCCGTTCATGCCCCCATTACTCCTGGGTTTACTGGTACAGTGGCTTCCCCTTAATTTAATTACAACCTAATTGCATGTGTGGAATGAATGATTAGAACCTAGGATATGGCATGAATCCTTGGACTAGAAATACTGGATTGTCTGTATTAAATGAATGAATTGCAGTCTTGAATGAGTAGATAGAATGATAACAATTGCCTGTAAATGGATAACAGTTGTCTGCGAACTATATAGTATTTGTGTTAGTTAACTGTTGAATGTAATCCTTCTGTCATACCCGTGGAATGACGTAAAATGAGCTGCATGTATATAATTTGGAAATGGAAAGGTGAATGTTGGAACCATGAGCTATCTGTGAATAAACTGAATATGAAATAGAGTTACAAATTGCATGTGTATAATGTTTAACGTGTGAGTTGCTATGCATGTTTGGTTTTGAAAAACCTGTCGTCGTAGTATGAAAGCGAAGAACTCGTGTTCAAAAAATAAAATTTATACCAGAATAAAAATCCCGGGTCGAACACAGGGAGACTACGTCAATCTATATTCGCAATTATATTTTTTTACAACTTTTCTTGAAAAGTGAGGCGATGTAATTACAATGAAGCCATAACAACAATCAGACTAAACAAGAGGGAGAGAGAGAGAGGAAACATGCATTCAATAATTCCAAATGTTTATACAATAAAACCAAATAAGAATTACACTAGAAAGCGGGAAATCAGCTACACTAGAAAGCTGTAAAGAAGAATGGGAGATAGAAGTTATCCTCCTCGACGATTGCTTAGAGGACGAGCCGGACAAGACGTCACCTGGACGAAGGAGGACAGAGCGGAAGAACGGGATCGAGGCAGGAGGAACAAGAATGGAGCAACACGTCGTCGTCGTCGCAGGATCTGCTTTCGAAAGGGGGACGAAAATTTGACTTTATCTCGCGAGGAGCATCCCGGGTGTGAAACAAGCTTCTCTTGAGCTTTGGAGAGGTAGAGAAGAGGAAGGGATGAGAATTTCGTGTGGAGGGGGTCTCCTTTTATAGTTGCAAGGAGTGGGGGTAATTTGGTCATCACAACTCTTAAAACATTAATTCAGGACCTTTGTGACGGATAAAACCGTCGCTAAAGGTCCGAACGTAGGCGTAGGCGGCGGTGCACGCACGCCCGCTCGCTTGCTCGCGCGCTCAACGCACGCACACGTCCAGCCGATCTCAGCCGCCCGATCTCGTCCGATCACAAGATCGGACGGCTTAAGTCGCGCCTTCGCCTGCTCCTCAGCGCACGCCCCCCACGTACGATCCCGCGTCACGCGCGGACGTGCAATAGCGCGTGGGGCGGATTGGGCGCAAGCGACCGTTCGATCGTGATCGAGCGGTCAATCGCGCCCACTTGCCTGCACCGCTCGCCCGCTTCTCGCGTTTCGAACGCGCGCCAGCGCCTCGCGATAAGGCGCTCGCCCGCTGCACTGTGGAGGAGAGTTGGTCGCGGAGATGATTTTAGCAATGCGTGCTCATGGCCTTTGGATCAAGATCCAACAGCCCAGATCGCGTGTCGAATTTTCTTTGGAGAGGCAGCGGCGATCCTGAGGGCCTGTTGGACGGATGAGATGGCGCCACGTGGTGCCATCTAAGCCGTCCATCTTCTGGATGATGTAGATGGTGCCACGGTTGTCGGATTGAGTCAATTTTCGCGTCGTTAGGCTGCGATTGTCGATCCAAATCCATCCGTGCGGTCGGATTTGTTGTTTGAAGTGTGGATTCACATCATCTTGGCCCTTGATCTTCTAAGGTTCCCCGATCACTATCTGATGCTATAGATGTCTGATTAGGGAGATCTTAGAGTCGTTGAACTCCAATCGGCACCCTAATCACATCTGTATGGTTGGATATTCGATTCGAGGCCCCGATAAAAAGTTTACCCTGTCCATGAACATAAAAGGGGACAATTAACCTCCATTTTATTCAAACTACTCTAAATGCAAGATGATACATGTTATGTAATATTTATAGCATGCAATGCAATCCTATGCTTAAGAACATGCATAAGTAGACATCTTAAGTAGTGTAAACATGTTTACATCATACCCCATGCCTATCTTTTGCTAGTCCCTAGCAAAAACTATATGCTATTTATAAAAGAATTAGGTTGGATTATTTGGGCTTGAGTTATTTTCAATCATTAAGAAAATGTCTACTTAGGATCTAAGCTTTCAAAGACACAACAGTGCCCGAGTATCTGCCAAAATGCAGACCGCCTCAAACTCTTGCCTTATTCAAAGAAAAAATTTATTTTTCTCTTTTTCTTCTTTTCTAATTTTTTTGGATTTTTCAAGTTTTAGGGTTTAAGAGTGGCTTTCTACGGCCATTCAACTCACCGAAGATTTGATAAGAACCCTAAGTTCTAAGCATCTTATTGTGAATGTGATAGACTCGTTGACCGGCAGTTAAAACGGACTTCGGATTTCTACGCCTCTAGGTGACCTAAAAAAGAATTCTGCCTAAAGGTGTACCTTTAAAATCGGTAGCTTTCTCTCTAATTTTAATTTTTTTTACGGGGTCAACACAAGAGTGAATACAATATATATCTCTCCGATTTATTCTACTTCTCCGCTTCTTCCTAAGTGTTTTAAGAATTTTCAGTGCATTTATTGAGCTGGATTCTGGACTACCGGTCGATGAACTGTTACCACCGACAACTTGCCAGCCATACTCGTGCGGCGAAGTGTGGTTTTTTTCTTTTTTTCTTTTCTCCTTTTCTTTTTGATTTTTTTTTTTTAGGTAAGTGGCTTCCCTGGTCTAAGATTTACCTAAAGGCAGCAAAAAGAGAAAGGTCCAGTGACTGAGCTCTGGACAACCTACCTATAGGCTGTTACCCACGATAACTTGCCAACCATATCACCTTAGAAGGCTCATTAGCAACCCAATTTCCGTTAGAATTGCCGAACAACGAGTCAGTGCAAAGAAAGTGTGTAAATGCTAAAAAACTCAAAGTTCCCTCAAATCATAGGGCGGGTTGATAAGTCATGTACTTATCACCCAAACTTATTTACTCCAATTAAAATAGAATTTAGGTTAGCGAGGACTCAAAAAAATAAATCCACATTTCAGTGGATACACGGGCTGATTAAGTCCAAAGACCTGAAGGGTCTTTGTGTTCAAATCATAATGTAGTATTTCCTAAGATTGAAAATTTTCTTAAACCCAAGTTCTCTTTCCTAATTCCACAAATTTTTTTTTTTAATAAAAGAAAACAAATCTACGGAGCTGACGAATAAATTCAGAGATGAATATCCACCCCCATACCTATCTAATGCAATGTCTTCATTGTATTGAAAAGACATAAAATAGAGTGGATGAGCGTAGAAAGCACCTGAATTGCGTGAATGTCAGGTCCACTCCGGGATGAAAACTAAAAAGAACTATATACGTGCTGAATTTAGTGCATTCAACTAGGCACACTATACAAAGAAGAGAAATAAAGAATTCGCAAGTGCAGGTTAGAATCAGAATAAACATAAGTAACCTCTGACCTGTCAGCAAAGGTCCACAGATGTGGACCAAATTGTGGTGCAGACCCATACCCCATAATCGAGAATATCTCAGGTTTTGGATAAAAATTACCCAAAACCTGAAATCAGTATGCAAGCGGGGTCGGGCCTGCGATTTATGAGAATGTAACCCAAGACCAAAAAGTCAGGTTACAGAGAATTCAAGCTCAAAAGGATAATCATTGAATGTGTGCTAGGGTTTGACATCCTCAAAACAGATGTCGTAAGGGTTCTGGTTTGATGGTTTCAGCTTAATAGGAACCCTTCGACTCAATCTTCTACTTCCTCTAGAACTTGCTTCCCAAATCAAAATTTCCCGGCTCCTATCCTCCTCATTCAGCATGTCAAATTCCAGGACCTCTTGCATATTAATCACCCCATCTGAAATCTCCAAGTCTAAATGATGTGGCTGAATCAAAATTGACTTTGGTCTAATTATCTCAGAAACAAAATCATCAATAAGCTCAATGGGGTGTAACTGACATTCAGGGCATTTGATTGAATCCTCTAGAAAATGTGATTCTGGATCCATAATGTGAGCCCTAGTAAGATCAGTTTCCTCAGTTGTTGAACTATCAAATGATCTTTCAGATTCCCCAGGCCCAATCGTCTCACAAAAATCGTGTTCTGTAAACTCGCGTGAGACTTCGCAACTTGAATCTTCACCATCAAAATCAAGATCCGTATTAATGTATGTCTCAAAATTATCTGTCACTTTCTGTTCCAAGGAGACATACGTTTCCTCGTACCCCAACTCAGGGATCTCAGGTGAAGAAATCAGATCTTCCTTAATTAGTTGCTCTAATTCAATGTGGTCAGCCTCGTAACACATGTCCCCCCCAACAGGTGCTTGAGCGAGTTCTGTCATTGGCTCTCCTAAAGGGAGTTCATCCTGAGAATCATCCCACGACTGAACTAAAGCAACCACAAATCTCATCCTCAATTTCGCTAACTTCCTAAGTAGAAACTCACCCGGGTTCTTATCCTTAACATCCTGGAGCCAATCCAACAAATACATATTCAAATCATCAATCATTTCAATCAGAGGCTCCAATCTCTCAATGCAAGGTATTGGCTGAACTTCTAAAGATTGTATGATATTCCTCAAGTTAGCCAGAACCTTTTCTTGAACCTAGTTACCCTAAACCAAATGAGTTGGTTCAGGGTTGGGCGGGTTTAGGGTCAATGCAGGGGAATTAACGAATTGAGATTCGTCATACCCTTCTTGATAATAGGTCATTTAAGATTGTTCAAAAGGTGGTGATGACCTAAAGGCAGTGTAATCAGAGGATGGGTAAGGACCAGTGTATCCTTCTTGATTGTAGATCGTATTAGGTTGTTCATGAAAGGGTGACAATCTATAATCGATGTGACTTTAAGAAGGATAGAAATCACAATCATAGTGTTCAGGGCTAGACCCTAAAAACGGAGGTCCGGAACTGTATCCCCAATCCGAGCTATCCCAACTAACTGATGGTTGATTACCGTACGAGTCGGAATAATCGTCATGTTGAGGATAATTCAAAACAGGAGGGAAAGAACGAGAATGTGTTTAATATGTGGAAGGATTCATGAGAGATGGGAGGAAGAAAGGTGCCCTGCAATACAAACAATCAAACCTGTCCTTAAGTGGGCTAGCCTAAAGACCTACAGACTCCCAAAACCCGTCATGAGATAGAGAAACAATTTGATCTACTTCTGTCTGTTCAATCCAACCAGTTAGAAAGAGGGACTGGGGAGAAGGTTCTTCCTTCGGCTTGCGCCTCCGGTTCCTAGTGTACCCCCAACCCGCGATCGTTTGATTCTACTCCCCTAGCTAGACATCAGATTGAACAGTAGAAACAGACTAATCGAAAATAATCTCGTTCTGAGCTCTGAAGAGCGAGTCGAATCCTTAAGAACAACGTCTACTCTGTTTTATTTAGGGCTAGGTTTGAATGTGCTTTGGAATGTGATGAGCCCTTTATCTGGGTTGTGCCCTTAAAGATTGATTGATTTGTGTGTGCGTGCACAACCAGTGATTTTCAAGCAAGAATATTTTTGATGCGGTGAATTTTAGGGTTCAAATCTTGCTTAGTAGCTTTTAGGATTCAACTTTAGGTGTTTTCAAACAGGTTTTGTTGGCACACCAGGTTTCGAAAACACAGGTGAAGATATTTTCCTTTGAAGCTTAAAAGGAATGTGGAGTGCCTGGTAAATCCCTAAGAGTTGAACCTAAGTGCCAGCTACTTGATGAGTTGATTTTAATTGAAGTGGTGCGGCCCAATCAACTCAAACAATTGGCCTGTTGCACCACTTAATTAAGCACACAAATGATTACTTAATCTGATTTCTACTCAATTATGTGTTTGGATGTGTGTACCGGCTCCAAAGATCGGTTTACCGGTTGAGTTTGAAAATCAGAAGATGTTGTGTACCTCTGTGAGATTTTTTTTTTCTTTTTTTTTTTAATGTGAAGGTTGGGGCGGATGTGGGTGTCAAACAACAAACAATATAACCTTAGAGTTTATAAGAACACCTAGGTTGATTGATGTTTGTGTTATTATGTGGTGAAATGAAATCTAATGGGTGGGAAGTGGGGGATAACTTACAAAACCTTCCACAGCACTTTACTCCAATCTACCACATTTGCTCGTCTCAAAAGAGTACCTGCAATCACAATAAGAAAGGAGAGAAGTGAGGTAAATGATTTGTAAGTTGTAAAAATGCAAAGAAAAAATCAAAGAGCATCGCCTCCCCGGCAACGGCGCCAAAATGTTGAACGTCGAAGTTGCTACACTAATGTGTTTGGTTTTGAAAAATCTGTCGTCGTAGTATGAAAGCGAAGAACTCGTGTTCAACAAATAAAATTTATACCAGAATAAAAATCTCGAGTCGAACACAGGGAGGCTACGTCGATCTATATTCACAATTATATTTTTTTTAGAATTTTTCTTGAAAAGTGAGGCGATGTAATTACAATGAAGCCATAACAACAATCAGACTAAACAAGAGGGGGAGAGAGAGAGAGAAAGGAAACATGCATTCAATAATTCAAAATGTTTATACAATAAAACCAAATAAGAATTACACTAGAAAGCAGGAAATCAGCTACACTAGAAAGTAGAAAAATTCTACACTAGAAAGCTGTAAAGAAGAATGGGAGAGAGAAGTTATCCTCCACGACGATTGCTTGGAGGACGGGCCGAACGAGACGTCGCCTGGACGAAGGAGGACGGAGCGAAAGAATGGGATCGAGGCAGGAGGAACGAGAACGGAGCAGTACGTCATCGTCGTCGCGGGATCCGCTTCCGAAAAGGGGATGAAAATTTGACTTTATCTCACAAGGAGCATCCCGAGTGTGGGACAAGCTTCTCTTGAGCTTTGGAGAGGTAGAGAAGAGAAGGGATGAGAATTTCGTGTGGAGGGGGTCTCCTTTTATAGTTGCAAGGAGTGGGGGCAATTTGGTCATGACAACTCTTAAAACATTAATTCAGGACATTTAGTGACGGATAAAACCGTCGCTAAAGGTCCAAACGTGGGCGTAGTGGGCGGTGCGCGCGCGCCCGTGCGCTCGACGCACACACACGTCCAGCCGATCTTAGCCATTCGATCACGAGATCGGACGGGTTAAGTCGCGCCTTCGCCCGCTCCTCAGCGCGTGCCCGCCCGCGTATGATCCCGCATCATGCGCGAGCGTGCAATAGCCCGTGGGGCGGATTGGGTGCGCGCGATCGTTCGATCGCGATCGAGCGGTCAATCGCTCCCGCTCGCCCGCTTCTCACGTTTCAAACGCGCGCCAGTGCCTCACAATAAAGCGCTCGCCCGCTGCGCTGTGGAGGAGAGTTGGTCGCGAAGATGATTTTAGCGGCACGTGCTCATGGCCAGATCACACGTCAGATTTTTTTGGAGAGGCAGCGGCGATCCTGAGGCTCGGTTGGACTGCTGAGATGGCACCACGTGATGCCATCTGAGCCGTCCATCTTCTGGATGATGTAGATGGTGCAACGGTTGTCGAATTGAGTCAATTTTCGCACCGTTAGGCTGCGATCGTCGATTCAAATCCATCCATACGGTCGGATTTGTCGTTTGAAGTGTGAATTCACACCATCTTGGCCCTTGATCTTCTAAGATTCCCCGATCACTATCTGATGCTACAGATGTCTGATTAGGGCGATCTTGGAGTCGTTGAACTCCAATCGTCGCCCTGATCACATCTGTACGGTTGGATCTTCGATCCGAGGCTCCGATAAAAAGTTTTCCCTGTCCATGAACATAAAAGGAGACAATTAACCTCCATTTTATTCAAACTACTCTAAATGCAAGGTGATGCATGTTATGTAATATTTATATCATGAAATGCAATCCTATGCTTAAGAACATGCATAAATAGACATCTTAAGTAGTGTAAACGTGTTTACATCATATAACCTGAGAATGGAAATAGAAATAATGAAACCTGATAAGGCTGGCCTGAGAAATATGAGCATGAACCCTACGGGGAATTAGGAGTAGAGCTCCTGAAAATAAATGGAATGGAACTAGGAATATGAGTGGGAATGTGAGCTGGCCCTTGAATACAGAGTACCAAGGAGAGCAACTGTCCTACTGTTTAGTGCGGAGCGGAGCTAGCCGCCCTTGGTTTGGGACTCGGGTTAGGATTGGCCACTCTGTACCGACTTCTTGGCCCTCGCGTACACAATACCGGGGAGAGCTACTAGTGTAGGGAGAGAGCTAGCCACCCCACGAGGCCCGGGGTTCAGCTAGCCGCTTTACACTGACTTGTTAGGCCCACTGGGAAAACCAGGGTAGTCAGGCAAGGGTGCGCGAACTGTAGAGAGGCGAGACCCCTATTTGGTTCTTAGGGGCTAGTCCCCTGTTACTGAGAGGGCTATGCCCTATACTGGTTCCATGTTGTGCTTTAGGCACATTCGCTAACGGAAACGACTGACCGCGTGCCAGTCCGGGGTAGTTACCCGTGTATTTATCACGTGTACTGTAGTCACCGTTACGTCTGTCTGTGACCTTGGGGTAATTGACTGGGTGTAGTTCAACTACTCATATAAAATATTTTGATGATTTTACAAAATGTAGAAAATGAAATAATAAATAAAGCGTAGCATATTGTTTTCTCTCTATAATAACATATTTGCAGGAATTCAAAAAGCTTTCCAAGACGGGAGATTAAAAGCGTGAAGACGAGTAGCAAAAGTATTAGGTCTTAGGCTTTTTTTCATGTAAACTTTCAAAGGTTGTAATTTTCATCTTATTTGAGTCTAGAAATACTGTAAAGAGCCCCCAAACATAACCTATAAATAGCTAACTTAGGCTCTCTACACTTAGGATAAATTAGAAACAAAAAACCCAAACACTTATACTTTTATCAGACGTCCATTAAAAAGTCCAGACGTCTGATTTTCCATCATAAGACGTCTGACATGTGTATCAGACGTCTAATTTCAAATATTTCTGCCTTTGTTCATCTCCTCATAAACATCAGTCGAAGGACCTCACTTTCAGACGTCGATAACCGTTCACAGACGTCTGATCCTTTACCCAGACGTCCTCATACTAACCGTTAGACTTTTTATCGGCAAAAATAATTTCTAGACGTCTTGACACACTTACAGACGTCTGCCTTTGAACCGTTGGCCATGATTTTCTGTGCGTATCTGTCTATGGCCACATAATCTTTTGGCAGAAGCAGGAAGGAAGAGTATTTAGGTTTCCAGACGTCTGGTAATGTCCTCAGACGTCCATAACGACGTCTGATCCTCTAAACCTAGAACCCTGTTTGGATCCGATGATAACAGGAACGAATGTACCATTCATTAGACGTCCAGTAAAATAATCAGACGTCTTATGACATAATATCAGACGTCCTTCTTTTGATCCAATAGAGTCCGTTAAGGATATCCTGCAATATTAGACGACCATAGTAAAAATCAGACGTCCTGTAAGACGTCTGATATTAAAATTAGACGTCTGATGTTGCTGTCAGAATCATCATTGCCCTGATTTTGTGTGGATTTCGTCCTAAACTCTTGGGATTTGTCTCCAACGGCTAGAAGAGCTCTCCCAAGTGTTCTTGAAGGTTCCAAACTTGCCTATAAATAGACTACAACTCTTCTTTGGCAAAACACACCTCTTGAGATACAATTCCATTAGAAAAATCTCTTGCTCACTACTCTAAGTTCCATCTTGTCCTTGTGCTGTGCTAATACTCTGATAAAAGGGCAAATCCATACTCCCGGCTCGCTCCGTTCTACAAATCATCAGGGAGTTCTTTTCATGCTTACTAGATAAGAAAGCAACTAAATTATTGGGGTGCTCTATAGGTGTTATTTCTACTTGTTAATTTCTGTATTTTGGGTATCCGGCCTGTCGGGTCCCCGTCTCTTCATCTTGAAGAGAGAAACCTCCGTTTAGGGATCGGAGGTGGGAATTGTAATTGAGGTACACTACCCTCGTTTAAGTAGTGTGGTTAGTGGATTGATCACCTTGTGATCGAAAATCCTAAGTCAAGAGATTGGCTTAGGTGGTGGTTTTCACCCATCTTGGGTTTCCACCTAAAAATAATTGAGTATATTGTGTGATTGAATTTGTTGTATTACAATACAATATAATTTCACTATTCACCCCCCCTCTAGTGCAATTTCATTTGGTATCAGAGCAGGTTTTCCGCCTACAAGAGTAACATCTGCGGAAAGATCACATGGAGGGGAAGGCGATTTCCACAAGCAGATTGGAGGGGCAATCCACCACTCGACCACCACTCTTCGAAGGAACCAACTACACCTACTGGAAGCTGAGAATGAAGATGTGGCTTCAAGCCAACGATTTCTCCATTTGGGAGAAATGCGAATCCGCATACGTCATTCCCGAGAAACCAGAAACTGGTTACACAGTGGAGCAAATCCATCACCTTGGACTGAATGCCAAGGCAATGAACTCACTCTACTGCGCTCTCAGCTCGGAGGAATTCAACCGCATCAGCCAATGCGAAACCGCCCACGAGATCTGGAGAACCTTGGAGGTTACTCACGAAGGTACATCTAAAGTTAAATCCTCAAAGATAAACTTGCTATCACAGGAATTCGAAGCTTTCTCTATGAAGGAGAATGAAAGACTTGGGGACATGTACACCCGATTCACGTTAATCGTGAATAACCTCAAGTCTTTAGGAAAGACATTTATAAAGGGGGAGCTTCAAGGGAAGCTCCTTCGCTCCCTTGGACCTGAGTGGGAGCAAAAGGTAACGGCAATAGAAGAAGCCAACCAAGTAGAGGATCTAGACATGGAAAATCTACTTGGGAATCTCATGGCTTACGAATCAAAAATGGAGCAAAAGAAGAAATCAACCTCATCGGAGCCAAAGAAGAAGACCTTAGCCTTCAAAGCTACGTCGGATGATGAGGTAAGTACCGATGACGAAGAATTTGTTTTATTAGCTAAAAAGTTTAAAAAGTTTCTCAGAAATAGAAGAGAGATCAAGGGAAAGAAAAGAGAAGAAGATCCTCTAATTTGCTATAATTGCAAAAAGAGAGGTCACATAAGGAAAGATTGTCCCTTACTCAAAAGGGATGATGAGAAGAAACACAAGAAGCCTTCTGACTACAAGAAGATCTCCAAATCGAAAGGATTCAAGAAGAAGGCGTTTCAAGCAACATGGGATGACTCCACCTCCGAAGAAGAAGAGGAGGAGGAAACAAATGAAGAAACGGCATGCTTGGGACTAATGGCAACAAATGATGGTTCCGAGTCTGAATCTGAGGAACCTGAGGTAAACCCCTACTCTTTGGATGAATTACAAGATGCCTTTGATTCACTATATATAGATCTTAAGAAAACTAAAACCCAAAGCAAGGCTTTAAAAGAAGAAAAGTTAGAAAATAAGAGATTAATCAATGATCTTGAAGAAAAGAATCTAATTCTTACAAAAGAAATCACTGCTTTAAATATGCAAATAAAAAATCTAATGATTGAGAAAGAGTCATTAACAAATGATTTGTATACAGCA
This sequence comes from Thalassia testudinum, assembly GCA_037157565.1. NCBI lineage: Eukaryota > Viridiplantae > Streptophyta > Magnoliopsida > Alismatales > Hydrocharitaceae > Thalassia > Thalassia testudinum. The sequence goes on from JAZHRO010000014.1 coordinate 32,060,848, forward strand.
ATGAGTGAACAAAAATTTTTAGATAGAGAAGAATTACTCGACAAAATCCATGTGCTTGAAAAATCAAACTCTTTTAAAAAGGATGAAAATGGCTTACTTAGAGTAGAAATTAGGGCATTAGAAGATAAACTAGATATAATGAAAATAGAGATAAATCATCTCAAAGAAAAGTCAAACCAACTTCTTGAGGACCTAGCTAAATTTACAAAGGGGAAGGATAACTTGGACAAACTCATTGCCCATCAAAAACCTTCCTCAAGTAAATTTGGATTAGGCTTTTATGAGCCTAGTCAAAGTGAGCCAAAAAGGGACCCTCCTCTAAAGGAGAACACTAACAAATACGGATCCACTTTACAATGGATACCGAAAAGACAACTCTCACTTTGTTTTGTAGGGATGAAAGGACATCATAATGTCAAAAATTGGATATACAAAATGAAGGATGGACGACTCAAATTAGAAAGACCTATAGAAACACCAAGTCACAATCGAAGATCTTTTGTAGGAGGAAGAAGGTCTACAAGGAGGAAGACAAGGAAACCTCCACCACCAAGGAGGCCGATGGGTGATGGACTCCGGATGCTCCAAACATATGACAGGAGACAAGCACCTATTTTTGGACCTCCAACCTACGAATGGAGGAACAGTTACATTTGGCAACAACCACAAGGGTCATATTATTGGCCTTGGTAAAATAGGTAACCCTCTCTCTCCCATCTCAAATGTTTCTCTAGTTAAAGGTCTAAAACATAATCTTTTAAGTGTAAGTCAAATATGTGATAAGGGTTTTAAAGTAGTGTTTACTTCTAAAATGTTTGAAATTATGCATGCATTAACCAATGAAACCCTTCTTAAGGGAACTAGATTTAAAGACATTTATGTTGTAGAATTTGATAAAAATGGCACTTATGAATGTCTTATAGCAAATGATGAGTTAAGTATATGGCATAAAAGACTAGGACATGTTCATATGAAGCTGGTTCAAAAATTAGCTAAACATGAACTAGTCCGAGGTCTTCCTAAAAGAAAATTTTTAAATGAGCTTGTTTGTGATTCATGTAAATTAGGTAAGATTATAAAATCTAGTTTTAAAAGCAAAGAAGTTATATCCACATCAAGACCTTTAGAACTACTTCACCTAGATCTATTTGGACCAACAAAATATGAGAGCCTCAGTGGATGCAAATATTGCCTTGTAATTGTAGATGATTTTTCGAGGTTTTCATGGGTCTCCTTTTTGAGATCTAAAGAAAGAGTGTTTTCTGTCTTTTCTACTTTTTGTAGGAAAATTCAAACTGAAAAAGGCTACCAAATCACTCGTATCCGTAGTGATCATGGGGGCGAGTTTGAAAATTCCTTGTTTGATGATTTTTGTCTAGAGCACGGTATTGCTCATGAGTTCTCTTTTCCTCGAACACCTCAACAAAATGGGGTGGTTGAGAGAAAGAACCGTACTCTTCAAGAATGTGCTCGAACATTGCTCATAGACTCGGGGTTACCGAAGTATTTTTGGGCTGAGGCGGTTAACACGGCTTGTTACGTGTTAAATCGCACCTTAATTCGATCCGGATTGCGAAAAACTTGTTTTGAACTATACTATGGGAAAATACCCAAAATTAGTTATTTTAAAGTTTTTGGATGTCGATGTTTTGTCTTGAATACCCGCTCTAATTTAGATAAATTTGATGCCAAAGGTGAAGAAGCCATCTTTATTGGTTACTCCTCACGTAGTAAGGCATATCGGGTTTTTAACAAGACCACATTAACAGTGGAGGAAACCCTTCATGTCTCCTTCGATGAATCTCCTCATTCCTCCATTGACCGAGTCAATATGGATGATGAAGATGATTCTACTATTGATGTGTCTAACATTCCAAACTCCAATATCCATAATCTTCCAAAAGATTGGATATATCAAAGGGATCATCCCGAAAGTCAAGTCATTGGAAGTGTTTCTGATGGCGTTAAAACCCGATCTCGTTTTAGTTGCACCTTTGGTCTCTCCGCCTTTGTATCTCAAGTTGAACCGAAGAGTGTCGAGGAAGCATGCTCCGAAGAAACTTGGATGATGGCCATGCAGGAGGAACTCAACCAATTCCAAAGGAATGAAGTTTGGGATCTAGTACCTAAGCCTGAAGGGCAAACAGTAATAGGTACCAAATGGGTATTCCGGAACAAGTTGAATGAATCCGGTATAGTTATTCGAAATAAGGCTCGGTTGGTAGCACAAGGGTACAACCAAGAAGAAGGAATTGATTTTGATGAGACCTACGCTCCCGTAGCTCGACTCGAATCAATTCGCATGCTTCTTGCTTATGCCGCCTTTCTTGGCTTTAAACTCTTTCAAATGGACGTTAAGAGCGCGTTTCTTAACGGATTCATTAAGGAGGAAGTTTTTGTAAAACAACCTCCTGGTTTTGAGTCTCATGATAAGCCTCATTTTGTCTACAAATTAAACAAGGCACTATATGGTCTAAAGCAAGCTCCTAGAGCTTGGTATGAAAGGCTCAAAGAGTACTTGTTAAATGCAAAATTCTCTATAGGGGAAGCTGATTCCACATTATTCATTAAAAGAAAAGGAAAAGACATTTTATTAGCTCAAATATATGTAGATGATATTATATTTGGTGCTACTAATGAATCTATGTGTAGAAAGTTTTCAGAAATTATGCAGGAAGAATTCGAAATGAGTTTGATGGGTGAACTCAAGTTTTTCTTGGGCTTGCAAATCACTCAGCTCGAGATTGGAACCTTTGTGTGTCAATCTAAATACACAAAGGAGATGTTGAAGAGATTTGATATGAACAAAAGTAAAGGGAAGAACACTCCTATGAGTGTCACAACTTCCTTAGACTTGGACGAATCAGGTACGCCCATAGATCAAAAGCTCTATCGTAGCATGATTGGATCTTTACTGTATTTAACTTCCAGTAGACCTGATATTTTGTTTAGTACCTGCTTATGCGCTAGGTTTCAATCAAATCCTAAACAATCACACCTAAATGCTGTAAAACGAATATTTAGATATCTAGTTGACACATCTGATTATGGCTTATTCTACCCTAGGAGTCCACAATTCAACTTAGTTACATATAGCGATGCGGACTACGCAGGTAGCCGCACTGATAGGAAAAGTACTAGTGGGACGTGCCAATTCTTAGGCGAATCACTAGTCTCTTGGTTCTCAAAGAAACAATCTAGTGTAGCTTTATCAACTACAGAAGCTGAATACATAGCCGCTGCACTAGCATGTTCCCAAGTACTTTGGATGAAAAGTACTTTGAAGGATTTTAACCTGATATTTAATAAGATAAAAATATTATGTGACAATACTAGTGCTATCAACCTCTCGAAAAATCCCGTACATCACTCTCGCACAAAACATATTGATGTTCGACATCACTTCCTAAGAGACAATGTACTTAAGGGAGAAATCGAAGTTGAATTTATTTGTACTGAACTGCAGTTAGCTGATATTTTCACTAAACCTTTGAATTATGATCGCTTTAATTATATACGTAGGAAACTAGGCATATGTAAGCTAAGTGATATTTGAAGAATTTAGTGTTTTAATGGAACCTCTTTTGTCATGAGCATAGATTGAACCTTGATTTCACTAAGCCTTCATTCAAACATCCAAATGCACACTCTGTCCAATATCAGACGTCTGATTAAATAATCAGACGTCTTATACATTAAAATCCGTCGTCTAAACATCTGGGACAGACGACGATTTTATATATAACAAAATAGTAATTTCAGACGTCTGGTACTCCACACAGACGTCTGAACTGTCGTCCAAATGTGTTGACAGACGTCTATCTCGGAGACAGAACATGTACTGCCTGTCGGACGTCTGAATATATGGCTAGACGTCGTATGAATCGTCTGGCAGGAAAAACGGACGACCCTGTAACTTTTAATGAAAATCCAGGAAGGTCTGTCTGCAGAAATCGGACGTCTAATATTAAATTTAGACGTCTTCTTTGCCGTCTGAGTAAGAAATCAGACGACAACCTGGAGAATAAATGTTTTTGCTGGGGAAGATTCCTGCAGAAATCAGACGTCTATATTAGAATTAGTCGTCTGATTATTCGTCTGATGAATAAAACAGACGTCTCCCTGAAATAGGCAAAAATTCCTCTGCCAAATCCCGACGTCTGACATCGTTGACAGACGTCTGATCGGGGAAAAATCTGCGCGTCGCGGCTTTTCTCTGGACGGTTTGAGATGCAAATCTCCCCAACTTCAGGGGGAGACTTGCTCGGTGACCTTGGGATATAAAATCCCCTTCGCAAAGGTCCCACTCTCCTGTCCAAAATCCCTACCCCACACGATCTGCGCGCCGCTCTCCCTCACACCCGACGGCCCACAGCAGCAGCTGGCGAAGTTCTGCTCGCAGCCAGACGACCGTCGCGCCTCTTCGACGACTGACGGAACTGCTGCTCCTCTGCGCGCGTCGTCCCTGCCTCTCGACCGCGCATTTGGAGGCTTCCCTCCTCCCGTGGGTATACCCTCTCAACGCCTAGGGCATTTTCATACTCCTTTTACCCACGGCCTTGTAGCATCTAGTTCACTTCTTGATTCACTTGACCTAAATGTGCATTTCATTGTCAGCCCTAACCCTCGGTCAAGAAAACCTTCTTAGCCCTAGCTGCATCTTCCATGGCAAGGGTATTACCTCATGAGGATCAAGCCGACTTTTTAGTGGCTTGCATCCAAAGGTATATTGCCACAACTACATGGCAGGTTGTATTGCCTCAAGGCATACTGCCACATATTTTTTTTCATGATGATTACAGTGTTTCAAACTATGTTTTGGGTGAATGTTGCTTGGTTGAATGGTTGTTTCTTTTTTGCAGGTATTCCATCCTCAACTCACCACTCTTTTCTCCTAAACCTAACCACCCATTCCACCAAATATGCTTCCCCGTAGGAAGCAAGTTGAGGGATCTTCCAGTTCCTCTTCCACTTATTTGGCAGATCAATTGCGGGGTGACATCGCTAGGCAGCGATTTCGTCGTTTCGCGAATGCCAAAGTTAAATGTCCTCGTTTTATTGTTTGGAATGATTTTGCCCATTTGAACCTTCGGGAACACTTCCAAACTCTCCATCTTTTCCAATATTTTGACCGTCAATTCCACTCCGGCATTGGAACTCTTGGTGTGTTCCCTGATCTTTGCCGTCTCTTTTATGCCAACATCGTTGAGGACTACAGCAACGATGAACTTGAACTCCATACCCGCCTATTTGGTCGTGAAATACACATCACATCTGAAACTATCTCTGACCTTCTAGCCATCCCCAATGAGGGAAATGATTTCAATGACATACTGAGGCAATACGACCCTGAAATCATCAATCAAGAGTTAGTTCTCCCGGAAAAATATGCTGAAAACCTTGGCACTCTACCGTGCAAAAATCTCAAACCCCTTCCACGTCTACTCTCTCGCATTTTTGGGTGGGACCTCCTAAACAAATCAGGAGGCTTTGATTACATCTCACGCCAACACAAGGCTCTCCTTTTTGCGGCCGTTCGTCATATTCCTTTCAATTATTGCCGCCTCATTGTTCGCGTCATGAATGAGGACCATGGGGCATCACTTCCGTTTGGGTCTATTCTATCCAAAATCTTTTCATCCCATCGGATTTCCATAACTGACCAAGCTGTTGACAAGAAAATTGAGCCTTACAACCGGGCCACAGCCGCCAAGATGCATATACTTAGAGAACATCTTGAGCCCGCCGACGAACCCATGGAAGAAGAGCCCCTTCCACCCTTTCCAGACTTCCATGAACCACGGCCCCTTCAAATAGAAGCTCCCCGCTCGAGCTTTGATGAAGCATGGGATCCAGCCACAGATTCCCTCTCCTCCGGCATCTCCCTCCTGCTGCGTCGAACCGGCGAGATGTACACCTACATGGGAAGCATGCGCCGCGACATCGACGAACTTAGATCAGATGTTCAAAATTTGCAGATAGGACAAGGACCCGCTCGTCGCCGCCGCCGCCAAGATCAAGAAGAATAGTTTTAGTGCTTCTATTTTTCTGTCTTTTATTCTAAGTTTGTATTAAGATGCCTTGACTCTCTACTTAATATTTTTGGGAACAAATAGCTAGTCCATGCTTAAATATTTCTATTCCTAATCAATTTTCCTTAATGCCTTGTCATCTTTTAAACATGCAATTTTATTCACGCACTCTACTTTGTAGATATTACTCTTGTAGTTTGGATTTTGACTCCTTTTCAACAACCCTTCATGATGATATTCAAAAAGGGGGAGAAGAATGTAGGTAAGAAATTAAGGAATAATAAATAGATAAAGGCTATCAAGTACAACCTTTAGGGGGAGGAAAGAGGAACCTACAGCTATATTTTGAAAATCATCAAAAAGGGGGAGATTGTTAGTTCAACTACTCATATAAAATATTTTGATGATTTTACAAAATGTAGAAAATGAAATAATAAATAAAGCGTAGCATATTGTTTTCTCTCTATAATAACATATTTGCAGGAATTCAAAAAGCTTTCCAAGACGGGAGATTAAAAGCGTGAAGACGAGTAGCAAAAGTATTAGGTCTTAGGCTTTTTTTCATGTAAACTTTCAAAGGTTGTAATTTTCATCTTATTTGAGTCTAGAAATACTGTAAAGAGCCCCCAAACATAACCTATAAATAGCTAACTTAGGCTCTCTACACTTAGGATAAATTAGAAACAAAAAACCCAAACACTTATACTTTTATCAGACGTCCATTAAAAAGTCCAGACGTCTGATTTTCCATCATAAGACGTCTGACATGTGTATCAGACGTCTAATTTCAAATATTTCTGCCTTTGTTCATCTCCTCATAAACATCAGTCGAAGGACCTCACTTTCAGACGTCGATAACCGTTCACAGACGTCTGATCCTTTACCCAGACGTCCTCATACTAACCGTTAGACTTTTTATCGGCAAAAATAATTTCTAGACGTCTTGACACACTTACAGACGTCTGCCTTTGAACCGTTGGCCATGATTTTCTGTGCGTATCTGTCTATGGCCACATAATCTTTTGGCAGAAGCAGGAAGGAAGAGTATTTAGGTTTCCAGACGTCTGGTAATGTCCTCAGACGTCCATAACGACGTCTGATCCTCTAAACCTAGAACCCTGTTTGGATCCGATGATAACAGGAACGAATGTACCATTCATTAGACGTCCAGTAAAATAATCAGACGTCTTATGACATAATATCAGACGTCCTTCTTTTGATCCAATAGAGTCCGTTAAGGATATCCTGCAATATTAGACGACCATAGTAAAAATCAGACGTCCTGTAAGACGTCTGATATTAAAATTAGACGTCTGATGTTGCTGTCAGAATCATCATTGCCCTGATTTTGTGTGGATTTCGTCCTAAACTCTTGGGATTTGTCTCCAACGGCTAGAAGAGCTCTCCCAAGTGTTCTTGAAGGTTCCAAACTTGCCTATAAATAGACTACAACTCTTCTTTGGCAAAACACACCTCTTGAGATACAATTCCATTAGAAAAATCTCTTGCTCACTACTCTAAGTTCCATCTTGTCCTTGTGCTGTGCTAATACTCTGATAAAAGGGCAAATCCATACTCCCGGCTCGCTCCGTTCTACAAATCATCAGGGAGTTCTTTTCATGCTTACTAGATAAGAAAGCAACTAAATTATTGGGGTGCTCTATAGGTGTTATTTCTACTTGTTAATTTCTGTATTTTGGGTATCCGGCCTGTCGGGTCCCCGTCTCTTCATCTTGAAGAGAGAAACCTCCGTTTAGGGATCGGAGGTGGGAATTGTAATTGAGGTACACTACCCTCGTTTAAGTAGTGTGGTTAGTGGATTGATCACCTTGTGATCGAAAATCCTAAGTCAAGAGATTGGCTTAGGTGGTGGTTTTCACCCATCTTGGGTTTCCACCTAAAAATAATTGAGTATATTGTGTGATTGAATTTGTTGTATTACAATACAATATAATTTCACTATTCACCCCCCCTCTAGTGCAATTTCATTTATCACGTGTACTGTAGTCACCGTTACGTCTGTCTGTGACCTTGGGGTAATTGACTGGGTGTAGGACCACCACGGAGGACTCTCCCGACAAGGAGAGCACCACGTGCTACTTCTACTCTTCGGAAAAAACTGCAATCAAGATCGTTCCCATGAGGAACATTTGAGATCAAGAAAGAGTCCTGATAATTAAACCAAGTGGTGAAAGAAAGAATAATTAGTTAAATAAAGAAAGAAATTGAAAAATAGCTACCTGTCCACCTTCACTGCTTTAGTAGTCGGTTGCCACTCTACTCAACGTTCGCTGACATTTTGTACTCATAACCCTTTTGAGGTCCAAGTGTTGAGCAGCCAGAGCGTACGGCTGCAGAGGGTGCTGAGCCCAGTAGAGCCCAGTAGTTGTAGTTCTTTGTACTCGTTTGTAGTAGTGAGTAAATTCTTGTACCTTTATATTCTGTACTCTTTCGTTCTGCACATTATATTCCTGTACCTGTTTACTTTTCTACTGTTGTGTTAGTGTGTACTGTAGTAGTTTTACTTCTTTACTACTATACTTTTATTACTGTTAGTTGCTTAACATGGTGAATGTTGTTTACTTTACTACTTTTTTGTTACTTTCTCGTTGCACGACTGCATCTTAAAATTAATCGAATCAGTCCGATCTCGTATCTTATAGAGATTCGTAAACCAGGTCGTAACATTTGCAAAGTTGAATTTTGAGCTAAGAAAGAATTCACATCTTTTTATAATAATAGGAGTCTAGAATCAGTTAAAAAATCATCTAGACTAAAGATCGATCCAACAATAAAATGTGGTTTCTAGGAAAATCTAATGATTTTTTCTTTGAAGAGACTTGTAGAGGAAGTTGCCGAAGGATTGATTAGATAGATTAAAAGTTCTTTAACATGCTAGAATGTAATACATGAAGACAATATTGTAATACAAAAACTATTTATTCTTATATCAATATGTGTTGAACTTGAGTTCTTGTATCAAAGTCTTCTTTTCTTGAGAGTTCTTCATGGAACCCAAGCATCTTATTTGATCATTTGTCACTTAGTTTATTTGAATCGTTAGTTGAAGCAAATTATGTACCAATCTTCTCGACGAGGGTGAGAGGAGCGAAATGCTGAATGTAGACTGTAGACCCCCATGAAGAAAAGGTGAGTGATAGAAAATTTTGATTAAGGAATATGAGACCTTTCCGGATGAGAGAAGAACGGGATCGTACGGATTAGAAATGGAGACATGGGACGTGGTGGTCAACATCATCTCGTGCATGACTAACAAAGAGAAGAAATTCTCAATCCCATCTCCTCCCGGTTTCTTGGCCTCGTGGGGAAGAACGGGCTTAGCAAGCCTATCCTCTCCTGTTACACCATCTTGGGCGCTCCATGATTCCCCTCTTTTTTTCTTTTTTTTTAATCTCATTTAATAAAAGAAATAAATTTGTAGAATAAATTAATTAACTTATTTAAATATTTTAACGAATTAAAATTTTTTTAAGAAGGTGAAATAATTTTATCTTAAATTAAATTCACTTAATCTGACATAAATAAAAAATAAATTAGGTAACAAATTAAATACTTAATCCGTTAGCCAAATACAACCTTAATATTTTAACCCTTTAATGGTCATTCCCTTTTCACACTTGCACCCAGAAGGGATATTACCAACGTAACTTACATATCTATTTTCATTTCTTAAACTAAATTGTTCCTAGGTAATAGAGAAGAGCTGCTCCAACCTCACCCTAACCTCAACATCTAACCTCTTCTCGAACCACCCCTTGATCCACAACCCAATCTTCGCGTACCCCTTCCTCTCAAACCTTATCCTCATCTCAAACTTCCTCATCTTCCTCTTCTCATGGTACCATGTGTCCATGTACCACATCGAGGATGATGCATTTTTTGCATGGACCACAAGGTGCATGTGCTAAGGTAATGTGAGAAGAAAAGATAAGGTATGCATCAAGAAAGGTAGACATGAAGATCAAATCATGAATCGAAGAGTAGTTGGTGAAGAGGTCAGACATCAAGGTCAAGGTGGTGGAACAACTCTTCTCCACTACTTAGGCACAACTTAGTGGTATCCTTCTAGGTGTAGCTGTGAAGGAAATGGCCATTGAACAATAAAAGCATCAAAAGAAAAAAAACTACGAAATGGGTACCAGTTCACATAAAATCGTGCAAGGAAGAGGATAAGCTTGCTAAGCCCATCCCTCACCGTGGGTACAAGAAGGTGGAAAGGTATGAGGTTAGCAACCTTATCTCATCAATTACATACAAGATGAGATTAACAATCTCATCTCCAATTACGTACAAGACAAGATTAACAATCTCATCTCCTAAGCACATTTTCAATCCATATGATCCCATATCTCTTTTTCTATTCCTTACGTGATTAAGGATGCAAACAGATCAAATTTAGATCAAATTCAACTAAACCTATATCCATACCTATTTATAAAATTTATATTCATATCTTACCCATTTATCCATCAAATACAAAAAAATCAAACTATCTATTAAACATCCATTTACCCATCAAATACTAATTTATAAATTAATCTTACAATTAAATTATATAAAATTAAAATCAAACAAAAAAAATTATAATATCAAATTATTTATTTTTAGTAAACTATCAACGTAAAAACTCCAATTATTTTAATTTTATTTAAATCCATTAAAATTATTACACAAGGAATCCTTAAAAGAAAATACATTAAAATAAAAATTTAAAAAAACACTAAATACAAATTATTTCAAATAAAAAATTTCTCTTTCATTAGAAAGATTTCCAACCTCCAAAATTATGAATAAAATCATGAAAAAAATTAAGATTAAAAAAATAAAACTTAAAATGAAATTAACACCCGACCAATGAACCATCGCCACCGCCACATGTCACGACTACCACTCGCCGCCTAAACACCCGAGCTTGCCGCACACGACTGAGTCATGCATGTCACCCACGTCGTAAGAGACGTATCCCTAAGAGGAGGAAAAGCCGAAGGGGAAGGAGGCCCTGATCAATCTCAAATGACTGATCAGGGCCTCACTGCAGCAGCTTTGTTCGTGCGCTTCTCGCTGAAGAGGATAAAGGCACACAGTTCTGTATGCTTTTTGAATAAAGCATCTGAAGTAGCTACATCAAACTTTCATTTCTCTCAGTTAAATCACACAAACTTCAACCATTAACTCGACTCGTTCAGCAACACCACCCATCGTTTTTAAACCGTTACGAGTGAAAAGAAAGCATTTACAACATAACAAAGCGACCAAAACAATAAACCAGCACTCGGTAGAGCATCTCGCCTCCCCAATAAACCAATGCTACTTCCTAAGCAGCTTCTTACTTTCCCTCAGTGAACCTCCCCATAGGCAACAAAACCCACTCATACGGTTGTCGATGACTTTTCCTCAACAAATTCCACTTCCATGCGAAATCACTTCATGGAAACACGGAACCGATGATTCAACCAAATATACCCCTAAATGCATTTCCACAAACCAAAGGAACGGATTTCAGAGAAAGCCATCATCACTTTACTAAACACTAAAGACAACTATCATCCTACGAGTCCAGACCAGCTACATTCCAAAATTTACCATCCACATTATCAACTCCAAAAAAAAAAAAAAAAAAAAATCTAAGAGCTGGTGAATTTGGTGACAGCCTTGGTGCCCTCGGAGACGGCGTGCTTGGCGAGTTCACCGGGGAGGACGAGCCTGACGGCGGTCTGGATCTCGCGGGAGGTGATGGTGGGTTTCTTGTTATACCTGGCAAGCCTGGAGGCCTCCTGGGCGAGCTTCTCGAATATATCGTTGATGAAGCTGTTCATGATACCCATGGCCTTGCTGGAGATCCCTATGTCCGGGTGAACCTGCTTCAGCACCTTGAATATGTATATCTTATACGTCTCCACGCTCTTCCCCCTCTTCTTCTTCTTCTTCTCACCCGAAGAAGCTCCCTCCTTCACAGGCCGCACCTTCTCCGCCTTTGGCTTCTTCTCTGCAGCAGCTGGCTTCTTCTCCGCGGGCTTCTTCTCGGCCTTTGGAGCCATCGCAGGTAACGAAAAGAGAGAGCTGTAAAATTGAAAACAGTGGTTTGGGAGATGGATGTCGGATTTTAAGATGGGGGAAGTCGAAGAGTTTTATAGGTGGAACGTCTGAATTGTGATTGGATGGAGGGATCAAGACGCGGATCGATGAGTTGGATAATGACGGAGGCGTTGATTTTGGAGACGGTGCCCGAGGATCTACGGCTGTGGGTGGTCGCCTTATTGCCACGTGGATTGGTATTATTGGCTGGTTACGGTTTCCCTTGGATTCGCGTTTGTTTTTGAATCGGGAGGGAGCGTGATGGGGTCTTGGAGTCGAGGACGTACGGATCTGTTTGATTAGCGCCAGGAATCCGCGACTCTTTGTTCAAAATTTCAGGTGTTGATTCTACTGTATTAGGAGGAAAAGTAACCAAATGAATTTTGTAACGTATTTTTGTAATTCTTGAGCGACAGCAGTGATTTTAATTGATGTATTTTAAATTTTTATTAATAAAATTTATTTTTATTTTAAAAATAGATTTTTTATAGATAAAAAATATATATTTAAGTGAAAAATTTATTCTTCATATATAAAAAAAATAAAGTATATCAATATATTTTTAATTTATTTAATTTTTTATTAATTAATTTTTATTTTCAATTAATTAATTTTAATTTTTAATTATTTGATTTTTTATCATGCATTTCAAAGCGTGTTGAAACCTACATTTCTGTATTAGTGTCCTTATATTAGCGATATTTGGTGGCATACAAAGATTTGAAGATAATGGAATTGCCTTTGATTATCTCGTAGACACGGTCTGAAATGTGAGATCATAAACCCCATGCACCTTGCCGTGTTGGCTAATGGAAATTCCAAGATAGATTTACGTAAAGATTGGATACGAAATCCCAAGTTAATTCCACTTTTGAAGTGGAATTGAGAAATCCCGCATGGCTGCTTCCACGTACTTACCTCCTACGTGGTATTTTTCCACCATTTGTTAAGTGGGATAAGGCTACTTGTCCTCCTGAAATGACTTGCGATCCACAACACACAATGCGAGTTATCCCACGTCTTATCTTTTTCCCTCATCTTTTAGCTGCGTTTGGCTCGAGGTTAAGAGATGAAACGGGGAATAGGAGGTGGGTTAAGAGAGAGATTGGAAAGGATAACGGGGCATACGAGATGGGTTGAGGAGGTGGGTTAAAGGTGTCGGCAGGTCCACTGTGGAAAGTGACATTCGTGAGTGGGCTTTGAAGAGGGTTGGAGGACAGAGAATTGATCCGTTGATCCCATTTTCTTTGCTCCTTTTTCTTTTCTCAGTAGATGCGTTCACGAGACGACTTCCTCCTCACCATTAAAGATCGAAGCATTTCGCCCTCACATACTTGAAGGACATCCATGTCCAACAGGTTCTCCACCGATTGGGAAGGGGAGAAGGAATAGCGGCATATCTCATGATGGCATCAGTAATGAGAAGGAGACGAACGCCCCTTCATCATCGTTGTTGTTCACATCACAGCCTAACTACCCCATCGCCCTTTTTATATGTTACTTGAGGGGTAGAAGAGAGCATGCCTGTGTCGAGAGAGAAAATCCTATCAGATAAAGAGAGTGTAGTTCCAATTGGCGTGCGTTTACATACTTGAAGGGTTAGTTTACTTAGAGGGTTAAAAAAGTGATGTTAAGAAATGTGAAATTAGTGTTAACTCACAATTGTATTTACTTACAGAGTGGTGTTAACACTAATTTGTATTTACTTGAATTGGTATTAAGTTGTGGTGTTAACCCTTATAGTGTTTACTTGATAGTAGTGTTAAGTATATAAAACATAAGAGATGTCAGAGATACGAGTGGTGTATAATTTTAACACGAATTTGGCTAACACCAATTGAAACTGGTGTTAGACAAACCTTTGTTAAAGTGGGTAAACCTGGGTTAGTAAATTGAGGGTTAAGTAGTCAAGTAAACGGAGGTTAACCCCTCAAAAGGAGGGTTAACCACCCAAGTAAACTAGGCCGAAGAGCAGTGCACCAGCCACCGGTTGGTAATCATCACCGCCTCCTTGACACGACTCTCCGCCTCCACGTCGCCACTCTACGGATCCTCTTCTTCTCCCCTCCGTATTATGATAGGAGCAAGTATAAAAGCTCCATTCCCCACCTATGTGAAATGCAATCTTTAGCTATGTCTTCCTATTTCGTGGTTAGGATGCATGTTTACGCACTTCTTGTAGTTGTGATGGTAGAAAGGGGATTGCTCGGTGTTACGACCCGGTTCCCGAATCCCTACAGGACACGAGAATCGGATCGACTCGACTGATCCCAAGATCCAATCGTCCAACGAGAAAGTAACTAAAAAGCAGTAAAATAAACCACATTCACCATGCAAGTAACTAACAGTAACGAAAGTACAGTAGTAAAGAAAAGAACTACTACAGTACATACCACCACAACAGTAAAAAATTAAAACAGGTACAGAAATATGAAGATTTCAATAAAAGAGTACAAGTGAAACAGAAATACTCACTACTACAAAAAAACAGTACAACAAGGTACAACTACTGGGCTCTACTAGGCCCAGCACCCTCTGCAGCCGCAAACTCTGGCTGCTCAACACCTAGTCCTGAAAAGGTGACAAAAGTGACACGTCAGCGAAACGTTGAGTAGAGTGGCAACCAGCTAGCTAAGAAAACAGTAAAAGTGGACAAGTAGCTGTTGTTTTTTTTTTGTTTTCTTTATTCCTCTATTTACTCTTCCTTGAATTATTTCTCAGGTCTTTCTCTTGATCTCGAATGTTCCTCGTGGGAACGATCTTGATTGCAGTCTTTTCCGAAAAGTAGAAGTAGCACATGGTGCTCTCTTGGCTGGGAGAGTCCCCCGTGGTGGTTCTACCCTCAGTCAACCACCCCAAGGTCGCTGACAGGCGTAACGGTGACTACGGCATGTGCGATAAACGCACGGGTAGCTACCCCACACTGGCACGCGATCAGTCGTTTCCATTAACGGGTGAGCCCAAAGCATAGCACGAAACCAGTATAGGGCAGAGCCCTCTCAGTAACAGGGGTCTAGCCCCTCCACAGTAACCAAACAGGGGTCTTGCCCCTCCACAGTCCGCGCACCCTCGCCTGACTACCCTGGTTCGCCCAGTGGGCCTAACAAGTCGGTGTAGGACGGCTAGCAGAACCCTGGGGCCCGTTGGGTAGCTAGCACTCACCCTACACTAGTAGGTCTCCCCGGTACTGTGTACGAGAGGGCCAAAAGTCGATACAAAGTGGCTAGACCTAACCCCGAGTCCCTGGGACGGCTAGCTCCGCTCTACACTAAACAGGGGGACAGTCGCTCTCCTTGGTACTCCATACTCAAGGGCCAGCTCACTTCCCCAATTCCATTCTATTTATCTTTCAGGAGCTTTACTCCTAATTCCCCGTAAGGTTCATGCTCATATTTCTCTGGCTAAGCTATTTTAGGTTTCATCGTTTCAGTTTTATTCTCATATAGCCCGTGTTTCAAACATTTAATATCAATTTGTATACAAACAACTCAAATTTAGTTTTCAACAACAGGAATCACATGTAGCAATTACTAGTAACAGTACTCTATTTTTCACAGGCAGCTGTTATCCAATTACAGGCAATTATCATTATTCTATCTACTTTTCCAAGACTGCAATTCATGTATTCATGACATTCGTTTTAGTGTTTCTGTTCCTAGGATTCATGCCTCACCCTAGGATCTATCATTCAATCTAGTTTACAAGCCCTAAGATTCATACCATACCCTAAGATCTATCATTCAATCTAGTTTTCAGATCCTAGGATTCATGCTATACCCTAGAATCTATTATTTATCTCAAAGATGCATTAATGTTGGTAAATAACTAAGGGGAGCCACTCTACCCACAAAATCAGGAGTAATGGGGGCGTTTCGGTAGGTCCACGTGCCTCCGCAACCCCCAAAACCGCAACAAAACGAGGTCCTAACACAAGGATCAATCACAAGGAACCACTCAGAATAGTATAAAAGTATTTTTAACAAGTACAGGAACTAATTTTGAGAAGAACGGAATCTTAAATGCGGAAATCGGACCTCAAACGGATCCTAAACTGGTCAAAAATGACAACTCTGACTCAAATCAGACATCTGGAACATCTTCCAGACGTCTTAAAAGGGTGGTCCAGGTCATACCTCACTCTGAGCTGTTCTTCAGACGTCCAAGATCATGCTGAGTCGTCTGGACCTAGTTCCAGACGTCCAACTATCACTCCGGACGTCTGGAGACACCCTCCGCCGTCTAGTGCTGTGCCCAGACGTCTGATCTGTGTGGTAGGGCGTGTCCTCGCGCCTTCCCGAAACGAAACCTGCACGTGCGACGAAAACCTTCTCATCACGACATGTCTCAGCCTTCGGCGAATCGGCTTGCATGGCCGTATCCGTAAAAAGGAGGAAGATGAGAACTATCGTACCTTTCAGACGTCTGGATCTCTCTCTAGACGTCTCCCGCGTCGTCTGGACGTAGGTCCAGACGTCTGATTCTGGGAAAGTTTCCCAGAATCAAGACCTCCTCGCCTTCTGCCTGCTGCTCACGGCTACGCCGGGCCGCGCTCGACCACCTGCTGCCTGAGCTGCAGTAGCACTGGGGTAACTTCCCCAGCACCACGCTCCCGCTGTGCGCCCGTTGGCCGACCCTGCATTGCTCCGGCGAGCTCGCTCTCTCTTCCTCACGTGCTCTCCCTCTTCTCCCCTCTCGCTGCACCTCTTTCTCCCCGCACGCACCTAGCAGCAACTGCTGCCCTCGCTCTCTCACTCTCACGCTCACACTGGAAGAAGGAGGAGACGGTGGAGTGGTGGGTGAGGGAGAGGGAAGGGGGGAGAGGGTTATTTGAAGGCGTCGGGGGAGAGAAAAAGTGCCTGCAGGTCGGCGGGCTCAGTCTGCGTGCGCATGCGCACAGACTCGCAATAGTACGCCACAAAAATTTATTTCTAGACGTCTGACCAGACGTCTGGACCAACTCTCAGACGTCTTAAAAAGCGTTTGATGTCTTGGATCTTGACACTCGGTAATGTTTTTTTTTTATTTTCAATCATGTAATAATTACTCTTACCGTAGGTTACATTCCATTCGTTCCCTATCAGGAAGGATTATTAGCATGTATCAAGAACTAAACTCTACCTTATTAATGTAGCATACATATGTATGTTTGTTGGAAGTTTTGTTGCAGATATTTTTCTTTTATTTATATGTGGCAAGTTTTGTTTTTTTTATGGTCTGTTTGTTTGTTGGAATGATTTTGCAAGTATTTTATTTTAAAAAATAATTTTTCCATGCCAAATTCTATGCTAGATTCCAGGCTCCATTCCTTACAGGAAATGTGCGGTCGCCTCCCATCAGTGAACCCTGCAAGGCTTCTGTCTGGTTGTCCAAAATGAGCAACTCTGATCAGCAACATGGAATCTAGCGTGCAATTTGGCATGGAAAAACCAACATTGTTTCTTTTTTACGTCTATTTTTTTTATGCAGATAGAATGGTATGTTGGATGTATTTGGCCAGCTTGATTTCGTTTTCATAGTAATGACGTTGTATTTGCTTGAAGTTTACGTGGAACGTTGAAAGAGGGAATTTACATGTACGTTAGATTTAGCTGATGTCCTTGTGTGTTGTGTAAAGGCAGTGATCCACCCAGAAAAGTAATGGCATTCATAAGCTGGATGCTAGGACATAATGAAAGGAAAAGATATCTATTTACGGACATGGATCATCAAAACAACAAATATATTATGGGAGGTTAATAGATAAGTGCTTCAATGTTAATGGAATCAATCTTAAAGGGTTGCTTTTGTAAATAGCAATAGTTTGTATAGGCTTGTATGGAGAAGTTCCTATTTTTCTCCCAAACCAAATAGCATGAGAAAAAGGGTGTTCGACCCCATGCCATTGTTGTCGAGGACCCTTTGGGGCTTGTTTTTTGTGTTCCTAACATACCTGATTATTGGATATGTTTAAACATGCATAATATGAATTCTGAAAATCGAGGAACATTATGATCAAAAAAGCTTCATAGTACATGGGGTTGTATTGTCATGTAGTTGGTACGATGCAAAATTAATTTTGTACTTTACCAGTAATGGACCTATTTCAAATAGAGAATATGAAAAAGAGATGTATGCATCTAGTAGCCCTTCCTGATTTTCAATATGTTATATCTTTGAAAATGGAAAATCGTGTGTATGGATCTTGATCAATGAAATACGTTTCAACAAGATCTTCCTTCTCTCGCGCCGTCTGTGTGTTTGGCTGGGGGTACTCGTACTTTTGTTATATATCCACGACAGTGTGATGGTTTTATGTAATACGTATGTACGAGATGTTCTTCATATGGTAGTTCAATGTGTGACTATCGACACAAATGGAGTGAAGGTTATTTCCTAAATATATGATAGATTACCTAAATTCTATGAGGAGTTTACTTTGTAATAATTGAAGAAGAAAAATGAAATGAATGTATTTTTCATTTATAGAAAAATAGGTACGTACAATAATATCGTACCGAAAAATTATACATATATATTCATACCATAGTACATGTAGTTTCCGCAAAGTTAATATTTTTTCCACGATGAAAGCCACGTGCAATCATATACGACCATGTTTGGAGAATATTTGTGAACAAATATTGCAATCATATATTATATACAAGGCATGTATATATAATACATCTATTACATGTATGTCGTGTATATATGAGTAGTATATATTATGGTAGATATTGTGTATGTGATATTCATTGTCTACCTTCAATCATCACCTTGTAATATGATTATAGGGGTAAAAGAGGATTACAAAGCGAAACCTATAAGACCATGAAATGAGTGAAAGAATGATAAAACTTTATATGAGCATTTTTATAGGAACAACATCCCCTCCATTTGTACTTATTCATATGTATAGTTTTATACGTCCATGGGAAAGGAGAAATTGGGAAAATGATAACAAAGATATAAAATTAAATATTGTTTTGTGTGTAAAAAGTCATAAAAATGTACCATTTATGCAAATGATACAGTAGTATATGGTTCCAGCTGATATTATGAGACGTTAAGAATTAATTTCGTTAAGGACTTGTTAAGACTATCCTCAATCCCGATAGGTTTAGAAGAATACCATTATAGCTGAATGTCCTCTACCATACAACGTTACATATATATTACATGTTAATTAGTAACACGATATTATCTGAATATACAACATAAATTGATGTACTTCTAATTCATTCATGGAAACACAGTGTAAGGGACCTTAACAACCCCCACTTAGATGATTTCCTTGATGAGGAATTCTTTGGATCATCTCTATCTGCAAATCCTTGCCCTAAAGATTCATATGCGGGGTTCCAAACCACGAGCAGTGATGTCCATCGTTGTGCCACTGAAGGGTTGAACAACTTTGAAAGTCAAAACCCAGATGATGTAATCACAAATGAGCTGAGTTCCCGCTGGTACTGGACCTCACGTGCAACTAAGGGTCTCCTTGTCATAATGAAGGAGACAAAGAAGACTCACAGGGAATATGTTGGTGAGACTTTTACTAGTCAAGAGTGGGATAAGATAACCCTTAAGTTCAACTCGATATAGGAGTTGAATTTGAGTCGAGTGCAAATCCAGAACAAGTGGAAGACAATGAAGAAGTATTACGTCAAGTTCCACCAACTAATTTCTAAGAGTGGTTGGGGATATGATGCCAATTCTCGTCAACCTATTCCACCTTATGTTGATGCTAGGAACGAGGTAAGTAATCTCGTCATTAAAGTAAGTTCCTAGAATATTTGTTGCAACTGAATGTGTCTAATAATTAATTCCTACATTTTGATTGATGAGAGGTATAGAAAGCTTCGAAACAATCTGTTGAACATCGGGTTGCTACGCTAACGTGTTTGGTTTTGAAAAACCTGTCGTCGTAGTATGAAAGCGAAGAACTCGTGTTCAACAAATAAAATTTATACCGGAATGAAAATCCCGGGTCGAACATAGGGAAGCGGACGTTTGATTTAAAAACACATGTTTATTTTATTTGTCACGAAGTAAATTAATTGATTAGAACTATCTAACTATTTACAATAAATAGAAGAGAGAGAGAATAAGAGAGAGAGAATAATACAAACAAAAATCAAAAGAGATATAGAATACACATGGAATTCATTATCAAAAGGATTGTTCATTACAATAAATATTACGACTAGAAAGCGGGAAAATGATTACACTAGAAAGCAGTAAATCTACTCTAGAAAGCAGTAAATCTATTCTAGAAAGCAGTAAAAAGAATGGGGAGAGAGATATCCTCCTCGACGATTGCTTAAAGGACAAGCCAGACGGGACGACGCCTGGACGAAGGAGGACGGAGCAGGACGAAGGAGGACAAAGTGGAAGAACGGGAAAAGGGCAGCACGTCGTCGTCGTCGCAGGATCTGCTTCCGAAAGGGGGACGAAAAATTGACTTTATCTCGCAAGAAGCATCCCGGGTGTGGGACAAGCTTCTCTTGAGCTTTGGAGAGGGAGAGAAGATAAGGAAGGGATGAGAATTTCGTGTGGAGGGGGTCTCCTTTTATAGTTGCAAGGAGTAGGGGCAATTTGGTCATTACAACTCTAAAAACATTAATTCAGGTCCTTTAGTGATGGATAAAACCGTCGCTAAAGGTACGAACTTGGCCTTCGTGGGCGGCACGCGCGTGCCCACTCGCCTTTCGCTCCTCAACGCGCGTTCACGTACTTTAAATCTCGGCCATTCGATCACGAGATCGAACGGCTGAGATGCGTCCATCGCCCGCCTCAACCGCGCGCCTCATCGTGTGTGATGCTGCATCTTCGCCGCGCGTCTAATGGCACGTGAGTGCTATCGGGCGCGCGTAGCCGATCGATGATGATCCGACACTCCTCGCGCCTGCTCGCCCGCACCCGCTCGCCCGCGCATGCGGATTCGAACCCGTGTCTGAAGGTGACCGAGCGCCTTATCCATTACGCTGCGCGCGTGGATGGGCGGGCGGCAGAACTTTTGAACACGCGATCAGGACCGTTGGATCAAGATCCAACGACCCAGATCGCACGTTGGATTTTCTTTGGAGAGGCAACGGTGGTCCTGAGGGCCGTTGGATGGTTGAGATGGCTCCATGTGGTGCCATCTTGGCCGTCCATCTTCTGGATGATGTAGATGGTGCCACGGGTGTCGGATTGAGTCGATTTTCACGCCGTTAGGCTACGATCGTCGATCCGAATCCATCCGTGCGGTCGAATTTGTCGTTTGAAGTATGGATTCACACCATCTTGTCCCTTGATCTTCTAGGGTTCTCTGATCACTATCAGATGCTACAGATGTCTGATTAGGGCAATCTTGGAGTCGTTGAACTCCAATCGTCGCCCTGATCACATCTGTACGGTTGGATCTTCGATCTGAGGCCCCGATAAAAAGTTTTCCCTGTCCATGAAGATAAAAGGAGACAATTAACCTCCATTTTATTCAAACTACTCTAAATGCAAGATGATGCATGTTATGCAATATTTATAGCATGCAATGCAATCCTATGCTTAAGATCATGCATAGATAGACATCTTAAGTAGTGTAAACGTGTTTACATCATACCCCCATGCCTATCTTTTGCTAGTCCCAAGCAAAAACCATATGCTATTTATAAAAGAATCAGGTTGGATTATTTGGGCTTGAGTTATTTTCAATCACTAAGAAATGTCTACTTAGGATCTGAACTTTCAAAGACACAACAATGCCCGAGTATCTACCAAAATGCAGACCGCCTCAAGCCCTCGTCTTATTCAAAGAAAATTTTCTTTTTCTCTTTTTTCCTCTTTTCTAATTTTTTGGATTTTCAAGTTTTAGGGTTTAAGAGTGGCTTTCTACGGTCATTCAACTCACCCAAGATTTGATGAGAACCATAAGTTCTAAGTATCTTATTGTGAATGTGATAGACTCGTTGACCGGCAATTAAAATGGACTTCGAATTTCTACGCCTCTAGGTGACCTAAAAAAGAATTTTGCCTAAAGGTGTATCTTTACAATCGGTAGCTTTCTCCCTACTTTTAATTTTTTTACGGGGTCAACACAAGGGTGAATCCAGTGTATATCTCCCCGTTTTATTCTACTTCTCCGCTTCTTCCTAAGTGTTTTGGGAATTTTCAATGCATTTGTTGAGCTGGGTTCTGGACAACCGGTCGATGAGCTGTTACCACCGACAACTTGCCAGCCATACTCGTGTGGTGAAGTGTGGCTTATTTCTTCTTTTTTTTAAGTAGGTGGCTTTCCTGGCCTAAGATTAACCTAAAGGCAGTAAAAAGAGAAAGGTCCAGTTACTAAGCTCTGGACAACCTACTTATGGGCTGTTACCCACGATAACTTGCCAGCCATATCACCCTACAAGGTTCATTAGCTACCTAATTTCCGTTAGAATTACCGAACAACGACTCAGTGCAAAGAAAGTGTGTAGATACTAAAAACTCAAAGTTCCCTCAAATTAGAGGGCGGTTGATAAGTCGTGTACTCATCATCCAAACTTATTTACTCCAATTAAAATAGAATTCAAGTTGGCGAGGACTCGAAAAATAAATCCACATTTTAATGGATACACGAGCTGATTCAGTCCAAAGACCTGAAGGGTCTTTGTGTTCAAATCATAATGTAGTATTTCCTAAGATTGAAAATTTTCTTAAACCCAAGTTTTCTTTCCTAATTCCATTTTTTTTAAAATAAAAGAAAATAAAATAAATCTACGGAGCTGATGAATAAATTCATAGATGAATACTCCACCCCCCCATGCCTATCTAATGTAATGTCCTCATTGTATTAAAAAGACATAAAACATAGTGGAATAGAGTAGAAAGCACCTGAATTGCGTGAATGTCAAGTCCCCTCCGAGATAAAAACTAAAAAGAACTGTATATGTGCTGAATTTAGTGCCATCAGCTAGGCACACTATACAAAGAAGAGAAATAAAGAATTCACAGGTGCAGGTCAGAATCAGAATAAACATAAGAAACCGCTGACCTGTCAGTAGATGTCCACAAATGTGGACCAGATTGTGGTGCAGACCCATACCCCACAGTCGAAAATATCTCAGGTTCTAGATAAAAATTACCCAAAACCTAAAATCAGTATGCAAGCGAGGTCGGACCTGCGATTTATGAGGATGCAACCCAAGACCAAAGAGTCGGGTTACAGAGATATCAAAAGGATAATCAATGAATGTGTGCTTGGGTTGAACATCCTCAGAACAAATGTCATAAGGGTTTTGGTTTGATGGTTTCAGATGAAAAGGAACCTTTAGACACAGTCTTCTACTTCCACCGGGGTTAGCTTCCCAAATCAGAACTTCCCAACTTCTATCCTCATTCAAAATGTTAAATTCCGGGACCTCTTGCATATTAATCACCCCATCTGAAATCTCCAAATCTAAATGATGTGTCTGAATCAGAATTGACTTGGGTCTAGTTATCTCAAAAACAAAATCATCAATAAGCTCAACGGGTGTAACTGACAATCAAGGCATTGAATTGAATCCTACAGAAAATGCGATTCTGGATCCGTAATGTGAGCCCCAATAATATCAGTTTCCTCAATTATTGGGCTATTAAATGATCTATCATATTCCTCAGGCCCAATCGTCTCACAAAAATTGTGTTCTGTAAACTCGCGTGAGACTTCGCAAATTGAATCTTCACCATCAGAATCAAAGAAATCAAGATACGTATTAATGTATGTCTCAAAATTATTTGTCACTTTCTGATCCAAAGAGACATATGTTTTCTCGTACCCTAGCTTAGGGATCTCAGGTGAAGAAATCAGATCATCCTTAATTGGTTGCTCTAATTCAAATTGGTCAGCCTCGTAACACGTGTCCTCCCCAACAGGTGCCTGAACGGGTTCTGAAATTGGCTCTCCTGAAAAGGGTTCATCTTGGGAATCATCCCATGATTGAATCAAAGCGACCACAAATCTCATCCTCAATTTCGCTAACTTCCCAAGTAGAAACTCACCCGGGTTCTTATCCTAACATCCTGGAGCTAATCCAACAAATACTTATTCAAATCATCAATCATTTCAATCAGAGGCTCCAATCTCTTAATGCAAGGTATTGGCTGAACTTCTAAAGATTGTATGATATTCCTCAAGTTAGCCAGAACCTTTTCTTGAACCTGGTTACCCTGAACCAAATGAGTTGGTTCAGGGTTGGGCGGGTTTGGGGTCAATGCAGGGGAATTAACGAATTGAGATTCGTTATACCCTTCCTGATAATAGGTCATTTCGGATTGTTCAAAAGGTGGTGATGACCTAAAGGCAGTGTAATTAGAGGATGGGTAATGATCAGTGTATCCTTCTTGATTGTAGATCATATTCGGTTGTTCATGAAAGGTTGACAATCTATAATCGATATGGCTCTGAGAAGGATAGAAATCACAATCATAGTGTTCAGGGTTAGACCCTAAACACGGAGGTCCGGAACTGTATCCCCAATCCGAGTTATCCCAACTAACTAATGGTTGATTACAGTACGAGTTTGGATAATCGTCATGTTGAGGATAATTCAAAACAGGAGGAAAAGAGAGAAAATGCGTGTAATATGTGGAAGGATTCATGAGAGACGGGATAGAAATCACACTCATAGTGTTCAAGGTTAGACCCTAAGCACGGAGGTCCGGAACTGTATTCCCAATCTGAGTTATCCCAACTAACTGATGGTTGATTACAGTATGAGTTTGGATAATTGTCATGTTGAGGATAATTCAAAACAGGAGGAAAAGAGAGAAAATGCGTGTAATATGTGGAAGGATTCATGAGAGACCGGAGGAAGAAAGGTGCCCTGCAATACAAGCAATCAAACCTGTCCTTAGGTGGGCTAGCCTAAAGACCTACAAACTCCCAAAACCCATCTTGACATAAAGGAACGATTTGATCTACTTTTATCTGTTCAATCCAACCAGTTAGAAGGAGGGACTGGGGAGAAGGTTCTTCCTTCAGCTTGCACCTTCGGTTCCTAGTGTACCCCCCAACCGCGATCGTTTGATTCTTCTCCCCTAGCTAGACATCAGATTGAACAGTAGAAACAGACTAATCGAAAATAATCTCATTCTGGGCTTTGAAGAGCTAGTTGAATCCTTAAGGACAACGTCTACTCTGTTTATTTAGGGCTAAGTTTGAATGTGCTTTGGAATGTGATGGGCCCTTTATCTGGGTTGTGCCCTTAATGATTGATTAATTGGTGTGTGCGTGCACAACCAGTGGTTTTCAAGTAAGGTTATTTTTGATGTGGTGAATTTTAGAGTTCAAATCTTGCTTAGTAGCTTTTAGGATTCAACTTTAGGTGTTTTCAAACAAGTTTTGTTGGCACACCAGGTTTTGCAAGCATAGGTGAAGATGTTTTCCTTTAAAGCTTAAAAAGAATGTGGAGTGCTTGGTAAATCCCTAAGAGTTGAACCTATGTGGCAGCTACTTGATGAGTTGATTTTAATTGAAATGATGCGGCCCAATCAACTCAAACAATTGGCCTGTTGCACCACTTAATTAGGCACACAAGTGATTACCTAATCTGATTTCTACTCAATTATGTATTTGGATGTGTGTACCGGCTCCAAAGATCGGTTTACCGGTTAAGTTTGAAAATCAGATGAGGTTGTGTACCTCTGTGAGATTTTTTTTTATTTTTCTTTTTTTTTTAATGTGGAGGTTGGGGCGGATGTGGGTGTCAAACAACAAACAATCTAACCTTAGAATTTATAAGAACACCTAGGTTGATCGATGTTTCTGTTATTATGTGGTGAAATGAAATCTAATGGGTGGGAGGTAGGGGATAACTTACAAAACCTTTAATAGCACTTTTCTCCAATCTACCGCTTTTTCTCGTCTCGAAAGAGTACCTGCAATTACAATAAGAAAGGAGAGAAGTGAGGTAAATGATTTGTAAGTTAGAAAACGCAAAGAAAAAATCAAAGATCGTCGCTTCCCCGGCAACGGCGCCAAAATGTTGAACGTCGGGTTACTACGCTAACGTGTTTGGTTTTGAAAAACCTGTCGTCGTAGTATGAAAGTGAAGAACTCGTGTTCAACAAATAAAATTTATACCGGAATGAAAATCTCAGGTCGAACACAGGAAGGCGGAGGTTTGATTTAAAAACACGTGTTTATTTTATTTGTCACAAAGTAAATTAATTGATTAGAACTATCTAACTATTTTAACTCTGCCTATGTTGAGGTTCGTGTGCCTTTTCATTGCCGGTCCCAAGCCCGGGTAAAGGAGGAGGGTTGCGTTAGGTAGCCGACAGCCAGCGTAAAATTTGTCGGATCTTTAAACATGGATTCTAGCAAACATTCTGATTTCATTGGGGCGTTCCCTACTTGCGATGCGCTGCATCGACGCCCGGGTGTAGTGATAAATGAGCAAGGGTTCTCGCATGAGGAACGCATGCGAGTAAAGAAGTTAGTTCTGCTACATCGCCGCCCGGATGTAGTCCAAAATGAGCAAGGGTTCTTGCATGAGGAATGCATGCGAGTAAAGAAGTTAGTTCCGCTACATCGCCGCCCGGATGTAGTCCAAAATGAGCAAGGGTTCTCGCATGAGGAACGCATGCGAGTAAAGAGGCTAGTTCCACCACTTCGTCATCGAAGTGTGTCACAATGTATGCTGAGATTCGGTAGTTGGAATATTGGTACCTTGACCAGCAAGCTCATGGAGATTGTGGATACAATGGTAAGGAGAAGGATTCAAATTCTTTACCTTCAAGAGACTAAGTGGGTTGGTGAAAAAGCAAAGGAAATCGAGAGAACAGGTTTCAAACTTTGGTATTCAGGAAAGGACAAAGGTAGAAATGGCGTGGGTATTATAATTCATAAGGATTTGAAGGAGAGCGTGGTTGAGGTTAAGAGATTGGATGATCGAATTATTTTGATAAAATTAATCTTAGAAGAAGAGATCTTGAATGTCATTTTAGTTTATGCACCTCAAGTTGGTCTAGAGGAAAGAATAAAGAACAAATTTTGGGGAGAGCTTGATATGATAATTCAAGGAATCCCATAGACAGAAATGATTTGCTTGGGTGGAGATTTAAATGGGCATGTGGGAAAAGATGCTTTAGAGTATGCAGGAGTGCATGGAAATCATGGTTTTGGTGTTAGGAATGAAGAAGGGAAGACGTTCCTTGATTTTGCTATGGCTTATGATCTTTTCATTGCAAACACTTTCTTCAAAAAATGGGAAGAGCATTTGATTACCTATAAAAGTGGCTTAACGAGAATGCAGATCGATTACTTTGCTTTGAGAAGAAGGGATCGTTTATCTTGTAAGGATTGCAAGATTATTCCAGGGGAGAGTTTGACTGCTCAACATCGTCTGTTGGTGTTGGATGTTCATTTGAAGAAGGCAAAGAAGAGAAAATTAGTGTTTAAGAATTTGAGAATTAAATGGTGGAATCTTAAGAAAGAGCAAGTGAGATTTAAAGAGAAGATGATACAACAAAAGGCTTGGGATCTTGATGGTAGTGCTGATGAAATGTGGTTAAATATGGCAAACTGTATTAGGAAGGTGGCAAAGGAGGTGTTAGGCGTGTCTAAAGGAGGTGTTCCAGGACAAAAGGAGGCTTGGTGGTGGAGTGAGAAAGTGCAGGAAAAGCTTAAAATTAAAAGAGCCTGTTTTAAAGCCTTATATCGAGATAAGACCGATGAAAATATGGAAAACTACAAAAGAGCAAAGAAAGATGCAAAGAAAATTGTTAGTGAAGCAAAAGCAAAAGCTTGGGAGCATTTTTATAAGAAACTTGATTCTAAAGAAGGTGAAAAAGATATTTTCAAGTTAGCTAAAGCAAGAGAGCAGAAAGCAAAGGACCTTACGCATGTAAGATGCATCAAGGATGAAGAAGGAAGGGTGCTTATAGCTAGTGAAGATATAAAGACAAGATGGAAAAGATATTTTCATAAGCTATTTAATGAAAAACAAAAGAATGATATCATCTTAGGGGAGTTAGTTAACTCTGAAGAGTATGTGAATCGATCATGATATCGAAAGATACAAAAGAAAGAAGTAGAGGAGGCTCTGAAGATGATAAAAAGTGGGAGGGTTGTTGGGCCCGATGATATTCCTATAGACGTCTGGAGAATGACGGGAGAACGGGGTATAACTTGGCTCACAAATTTATTTAATACTGTGTGGAGAGGCAAGAAGATGCCAGAGGAATGGAGGAAAAGTTTTGTGGTACCTTTATACAAGAACAAAGGTGATGTACAAGATTGTTCCAACTATAGAGGTATTAAGTTGATGAGTCATACGATGAAACTTTGGGAAAGAATAATTGAAAGAAGGGTGAGGCAAGTCTCTATGGTAACTGAAAATCAATTTGGCTTTATGCCAGACAGGTCTACTATTGAGGCAATACACCTCTTGAGACGTATGATGGAGACATACAAAGTGAAGAAAAAGGATTTACATATGGTTTTTATTGATTTGAAGAAGGCCTATGATTTTGTCCCAAGAGATATCTTGTGGAGAATTTTGGAGAAGAGATAAGTGCCAATTTTATATATCAACCTCATTAAGGATATGTACTATGGAGCTATAGCTTGTGTAAAGACTAAGGATGATTTGACAGACTACTTTGATATCTCCATTGGTCTGCATCAAGGTTCGACTTTAAGCCCTTATCTTTTTGCCTTGGTTATGGATGAGTTGACGAAGCATATCCAAGTTGAGGTGCCTTGGTGTATGCTTTTTGCTGATGACATTGTGTTGGTTGATGAGACAAGAGATGGAGTGAACAGAAAACTTGAGCTTTGGAGAGAAGCCCTGGAAGATAAAGGATCACGCATAAGTAGGACGAAGACTGAGTATATGGAATGTAAATTTAGTAGTAGAGGGAACAACGAAGGGATTGATGTAAAAATTGGAGAAGAGTGCATTCCAATGAAAGATATTTTTAAGTACTTGGGATCCATTTTCCAACATGATGGTGGAATTGATGGAGATGTTACACATAGAATTAATGCAGGGTAGTTGAAATGGAGGGGTGCTTCTGGTGTTCTCTGTGATAAGAAGGTTCCTTTAAAAGTCAAAGGAAAATACTATCGAGCTGTGGTAAGACCAGCCATGTTGTACGGTTCTGAATGCTGGGCTATAAACTATAGGCATGTACAGAAGATGTCTGTGACAGAAATGAAGATGTTAAGATGGATGTGTGGTCATACAAGAAAGGACCGTATTTCAAATGAATTTATTAGAAACAGGGTTAGGGTGGCACCGATAGAGGATAAAATGAGAGAGACCCGTCTAAGATGGTTTGGACATTTACAAAGAAGGCCACTAGATGCTCCAGTTAGGAGATGTGAGAAGTTGGAGGCTGAACCCGCTAAGAGGGGGCGAGGAAGACCAAACAAGTGTTGGAAGGAAACTATTAAGTATGACCTCAATTACTTTAATTTAAGTCCTAAAATGGCTGAAAATCGATCTGTGTGGAGGCAAAGAATCCATATAGCCGACCCCACTTAGTGTGGGAAAAGGCTTGGTTGTTGTTGTTGTTGTAGAAGAGAGAGAGAGAATAAGAGAGAGAATAATACAAACAAAAATCAAAAGAGATATAGAATACACATAGAATTCATTATCAAAAGGATTGTTCATTACACTAAATATTCCGACTAGAAAGTGGGAAAATGATTACACCAGAAAGCAGTAAATCTATTCTAGAAAGCAGTAAAAAGAATGGGGAGAGAGATATCCTCCTTAACGGTCTCTTAGAGGATGAGCCGAATGGGACGATGCCTGGACGAAGGAGGATGGAGCAGGACGAAGGAGGACGCAGCAGAAGAACGGGAATGGGGCAGCACATCGTCGTCGTCGCAGGATCCGCTTCCGAAAGGGGGACGAAAAATTGACTTTATCTCTCGAGAAGCATCCTAGGTGTGTGACAAGCTTCTCTTGAGCTTTAGAGAGGGAGAGAAGAGAAGGAAGGGATGAGAATTTCGTGTGGAGGGGGTCTCCTTTTATAGTTGCAATTTGGTCATTACAACTCTAAAAACATTAATTCAGGACCTTTAGTGACAAATAAAACCATCGCTAAAGGTCCGAAGTTGCGCGCACGTCCACTCGCCTTCCGCTCCTCAATGCATGTTCACGTACTTTAAATCTCGGTCGTTCGATAGCGAGATCGAATGACTAAGATGCGTCCATCGCCCGCCTCAGCCGCGCGCCTCATCGCGTGTGATGCTGCGTCTTCGCCACGCGTCTAATGGCGCGTGAGCGCTATCAGGCGCGCGTAGCCCTTCGATGATGATCCGACGCTCCTCACGCCCACTCGCCCGTGCCCGCTCGCCCATGCATGCGGATTCGAACCCGCGTCTGAAGGCGACCGAGCGCCTTATCCACTATGCTGTGCGCGTGGATGGGCAGGTGGCCGAACTTTTGAACATGTGATCAGGATCGTTGGATCAAGATCCAACGGCCCAGATCGTGCGTTGGATTTTCTTTGGAGAGGTAGCAGCGGTCTTGAGGGCCGGTTGGATGGTTGAGATGGCTCCATGTGGTGCCATCTTGGCCGTCCATCTTCTGGATGATGTAGATGGTGCCACGGGTGTCGGATTGAGTCGATTTTCGAGCCGTTAGGCTGCGATCGTCGATCCAAATCTATCCATGCGGTCGAATTTGTTGTTTGAAGTGTGGATTCACACCATCTTGGCCCGATCTTCTAGGATTCCCCGGTCACTATCTGATGCTACAGATGTCTGATTAGGGCGATATTGGAGTCGTTGAACTCCAATCGTCGCCCTGATCACATCTATACGGTTGGATCTTCGATCCGAGGCTCCGATAAAAAGTTTTCCTTATCCATGAACATAAAAGGAGACAATTAACCCCCATTTTATTCAAACTACTCTAAATGCAAGATGATGGATGTTATGCAATATTTATAGTATGCAATGCAATCCTATGCTTAAGAACATGCATAAATAGACATCTTAAGTGGTGTAAACATGTTTACATCACAATCCCTTCAAGTACTACGATGAGATGAATGCGCTTCGAGGTCGTGATACTGCTTCCGCTGATCTAGCAGTAGGAAGCAATTGTGGTAGGACGGGTGTGCCATTTACATTGCACAAGCCAACATGCCCATCCCACGTCGGTCGAAGTAGTCGAGTGAAACCTCATCTGCAAGGCAAAAGAGGAAGCAAGTTGTGACCAACCTAGGTGATGACGATGAGGATAATGAGGTGCAAGTCATGCACTCCAACCCCTACAACAGGTCAAGTAAATCTATAAGTGCCGATCGGGGGAAGAGGAGTCGTAGTGAGGGACGAAGTTCTGATGGTGGAACATGGGGCAGGCAGCTTACCGAAGCAACACAGGAGTTGGTTGAAAAGTATCATGTGCCTGTGGACCCCCTTGGTGGAATTGGGGAGGCCATCGCTGCCCTTCATCGATTACTTTTCCATAGAGTAGAAGGTACACGTGGTGCTCTCCTGGTCGGGAGAGTCCCCCGTGGTAGTCCTACACCCATTCAACCACCCCAAGGTCACTGTCAAGACGTAGCGGTGACTACGGCATGCGTGATAAGTGCACGGGTAGCTGCGCTGCACTGACACGCGAATAATCGTTTCCGCTAGCGGGTACGCCCAAAGTACAGCACGAAACAGTATAGGACCTTACCCTCTTAGAACAGGAGTCTCGCCCCTCCACAGTCCGCGCACCCTCGTCTGACTACCCTGGTTTGCCCAGAGGGCCTAACAAGTCTGTGTAGGGTGGCTAGCTTAAACCCCAGGCCCCGTGGGGTGGCTAGCTCTCTCCCTACACTAGTAGCTCACCTTGGTACCACGTACACGAGGGCCAACAGGAGTGGGTGTAGAGTGGCCAATCCTAATCCCAGGTCTCAACCCAAGGGTGGTTAGCTCCGCTTTACATGAAAAGGGGACAGTTGCTCTCCTTGGTACCACGTACTCAAGGGCCAGCACACTTCCCGTCTACATTCCAAGTTTCCATCCAACCACAGGAGTTCTACTCCTAATTCCCTGTAGGGTTTATGCTCATGTTCACCCCATTTATTCTGATCCAGATTTCACCATTCACAATTCATTTCTCGTCCATATACAGGCAGCTCGTGTTTTCATAATTTGATACATGCAACTGATGATTTCACAGGTAATTGTTCATTAATTACAGGTAACTCATAATATAACAGGCAGCTCACAACTATATTACAGGAAATTGCTAGCAATTTAACTAAATCATGCATACAAATACATCATACAATTCCAACGATTTATTCATTCCTCTATTCTAGGGTTCATGCTACATCCTAGGGTTCAATTCAGCTATTTCCACAAGCACATTCTTATTAAATATTATTAATAGAATTAAACCACTCTACTAGGCAATTCGGGAGTAATGGGGGCTCGAACCACAGACCCAGGCGTCTCTGCGAGCCCCAAACATGCAGCAGGCTGAAACCCTATACCAAGGAATACATCACAAAAGGAGGGTTCAGAAAAGTGTACAAAGGACTCTAGTACGTGAAAGTTCCCTACTAGGAGGGGTGACATAATAAAATGCGGAAATAAATATAAACAATATCACAGAATAGACAACCACACAAAGTACACAAAGATTTTTAGGTGGAAACCCAAACCGCGTGAAAACCACCACCTAACCCTCTCGAGTTAGGATTTTCCGATCAACCTAGTTGATCAAATCCACTAACCGAATCACTTTAAAACGAGGGTGATTCAACCTCAGTACAACCACGCTACAAGTACGAGGGTAGCGTTCCTCAACCCCTTCTCTCCACGAGAAGGATTTTGTCCCACGAAGGAGACGGGAATTCGCAAAGCGAATACCCAACTAAATAACAAAGATAAAATAAACAACAAGTCCTATAGAGCCAACAAAGTAATTATGAACCTAGCTTCTATAAGAATTAGGAAACTCCCCTTTGCAAAGAGTGTGTCGAGTTGATGACGCAGTGCGTGAGTCACGCGACGGCGCAACTTCGCTCTCGTGAACAACGACAGGAGAGCGGGTGCGCAAAGCTTGATTCTCTCTAGAGAATGGAACTAGAGCTTGGAGAGTAAGGGCTTCTCTTGGACACAAAAGAGTGGAACTAAGTTGCTTAGGTGTGTCTCTTGTTTCTCTTAGTGTGTATCTTGTGTCTCTAAGTGTGTGTTGGTGTGTCAAAGGCTCCCCTCTATTTATAGAGGCCTTAGGAAGGCTTTGGAAGGCTTAGAAAAGTTTCCATAGCCGTTGGGTGCAAAGCCAAGAGAATCAGGCCGAAATCAGGACAATGATTGCGCTTGACAGGGTAATCAGATGTCTAACTCTGGCATCAGACGTCTGGAAGGTCACTTTAAGACGTCTGATTCTAAGGTCAGACGTCTGATTTTGGGCGGGTCTCTTCCTGACTTCAATCAGATCTAAATAGGGTTCTAGCGCAAGTCCATCAGACGACATATAGGACGTCTGGCACTATGTCTGGACGTCTGGAAACCTACTTTTACTGTGGGAATGGATTTTCCAAACGTTGCAACGGCTAGAAAATCTCTGAGAAGAGATTTTGGGTCAGCCGAGGCAAAACGGTCAGACGTCTGGGAAGTCCTATGGATGTCTGATAAGGCTCTAACGGTCACATTCTTGAGTGTTTGCTAAGCCAGCCAACGGTCCACTAATTGGACGTCTGGCAAAGTCATCAGACGTTTCCTAAGACCTCTGGTCTAAGGTCTGGACGTCTGATTTCATCAGACAGATCTAACTATGTCCAACCTAATAGTTATCAGACGTCTGAAACAACAGTCAGACGTCTTAAAATACTTTATCAGACGCCTGATTTGGGAATTAGACGTCTGGAAACTCTGTTTGAACCCTATATTGGTTTTCTAAGTATTCTACAGAAAACCTAAGTATCCTAGGGTTGTGCCGGTGTTCCTAGGACTACTATTAGGGTACTTTGAGGCTCTTTAACATGAAATATCTAAGGAAATAAAGAGCAACAAAAGAAACGAAAAATACAACAAGTACAAAAGAAGGAAATCTATCCTATTCTTCATTTCCTTCCATCTTTAATATATCACTTGTCGCGAATCTCTTCTGTTTTCCATCAAGCTCGTCCAATCCATCCTGGATGCGAGCTCGAACTCCGTCTAATCACGTATCCATTTGCGATTGACCTGAAATCTAAGACTCAAAGCGTAAATATTAAATGACACGTGTTTTGTTATCATCAAAACAAATGATCGTGGTGCTCTAGCACCAACAATCTCCCCCTTTTTGATGATGACAAAACCATAAATAATAATGCAAAAAAAAAAAACTCCCCCTTTTTGACATTATCAAAAAGGTTTAATTGATTTTACATTTCCTATAACTCCCCCTTAAAACATGCTCTTCTATGAGTTTCTTTTGACAAAGGTAATGTCCTCCCCCCTTTTTTTATAACAACAAGATAGCTATTATTTTTCTCCCCCTTTCTAAAGGAAATTTAGCTACCTTATATCTCCGCCTTAAAAATTGACAATTAGCTCATAAATTTTAACTCCCCCTATCTAAATGCTACTGATAAAAAGATAGGGTAAAGGGTTTTACCTCACCTACCATGGCCAATAAAATGGGCCAAATGGTGGTGGTGGATGCCACATCAGATGGGGCTCCCATCCGTAGCTTGGAGGCCCGGGCATTGGTGTCGGTCTCCAATCTGGTGGTCAACGTGCGACGGGTCCGTCGTTTGTTCGCTGTCTCGTCGGTCTTCTTGTTCTCCTCCTTGGTCTACTCCTTGGTTCTCCCAACTTGAGTTGACCAGCCTTGAGTTTGTAGGTCCAGTCCTTTGTGTTGTAATTATCCTTGAACCCTACAAAACAAGATTCTAATTTTTTCTTCGGTATCCAAGTGAGCTTGGATCCGGATCTGTTAGCGGGTCTCCTTGATGGAGATCCTTTCTCAATCTTAGGGCTATATAAATCATCTACTTTGTTGATTAATTTGTTAGAGTTTTCCCTAAGACATGCAATTTCTTTTTCTATAATACTCATCTTAGTCTTTAAATCAGAAATTTCTATTTTTAGACTAACATTTTCCTCAATCAATTTATTATTTTCATTAATGAGGTTATGATTTTCTAATAATAGGTTATCATTTTTAGGACTAGCTTCTAGATCCTTAAGTTTTATTTCTAACCTATCATTTTCAGATTTAAGAAAACTAAGATTCTTTTTCATGCTCTTGTTTTCTATTTTTAGTGATTTACTAAGCTCATACAACTCATTAAAAGCATCTTGTAAATCCGAGTTTACCTCATTATCGCTGTCGTCGCTATCGTTGTTACTTTCTCCGATTGCCATGAAACCAAGGCACGTGGTTTCCTTCTCCCTGAGATCTTCTTCCGAGCTCGTCTCCTCATGAGTGCCTTGCAACCTCCTCCATATCTCGTGGGCGGTGGTGCACTCTTGGATTCGTTCAAATTCCTTCGGACTCAATGCGTAATACAAGGCATTCATTGCCTTTGCGTTGAGTGAAAGCTCTCGAATCTGCAGCTGCGAGTAGCCTCCTTGGGGTCGCTTCGGGATCTCATATGGGGTTTCGCAACATCCCCATATCTCGAATTCAGTGGCTTGGAGCCACGTATTCATCCTCAACTTCCAATATCCGAAGTCCCTCCCGTCGAAATAGGGTGGTCGGACGGTGGACTGCCCTTCGGAGATTCTGATTGCGGCTATGCTTCCCTCCATGATCTTCTTGCCGGGTGTTACTCCGATCTTGCAAGACCTGCTCTGATACCAATTGAAAGTTCCCTACTAGGAGGGGTGACATAATAAAATGCGGAAATAAATATAAACAATATCACAGAATAGACAACCACACAAAGTACACAAAGATTTTTAGGTGGAAACCCAAACCACGTGAAAATCACCACCTAACCCTCTCGAGTTAGGATTTTCCGATCAACCTAGTTGATCAAATCCACTAACCGAATCACTTTAAAACGAGGGTGATTCAACCTCAGTACAACCACGCTACAAGTACGAGGGTAGCGTTCCTCAACCCCTTCTCTCCACGAGAAGGATTTTGTCCCACGAAGGAGACGGGAATTCGCAAAGCGAATACCCAACTAAATAACAAAGATAAAATAAACAACAAGTCCTATAGAGCCAACAAAGTAATTATGAACCTAGCTTCTATAGGAATTAGGAAACTCCCCTTTGCAAAGAGTGCGTCGAGTTGATGACGCGGTGCGTGAGCCACGCGACGGCGCAACTTCGCTCTCGTGAACAACGGCGGGAGAGCGGGTGCGCAAAGCTTGATGCTCTCTAGAGAATGGAACTAGAGCTTGGAGAGCAAGGGCTTCTCTTGGACACAAAGAGTGGAACTAAGTTGCTTAGGTGTGTCTCTTGTTTCTCTTAGTGTGTATCTTGTGTCTCTAAGTGTGTGTTGGTGTGTCAAAGGCTCCCCTCTATTTATAGAGGCCTTAGGAAGGCTTTGGAAGGCTTAGAAAAGCTTCCATAGCCGTTGGGTGCAATGCCCAAGAGAATCAGGCCGAAATCAGGACAATGATTGCGCTTGACAGGGTAATCTGACGTCTAACTCTGGCATCAGACGTCTAGAAGGCCACTTTAAGACGTCTGATTCCAAGGTCAGACGTCTGATTTTGGGCGGGTCTCTTCCTAACTTCAATCAGATCTAAACAGGGTTCTAGCGCAAGTCCATCAGACGACATATAGGACGTCTGGCACTATGTCTGGACGTCTGGAAACCTACTTTTACTGTGGGAATGGATTTTCCAAACGTTGTAACGGCTAGAAAATCTCTGAGAAGAGATTTTGGGTCAGCCGAGGCAAAACGGTCAGACGTCTGGGAAGTCCTATGGATGTCTGATAAGGCTCTAACGGTCACATTCTTGAGTGTTTGCTAAGCCAGCCAACGGTCCACTAATTGGACGTCTGGCAAAGTCATCAGACGTTTCCTAAGACCTCTGGTCTAAGGTCTGGACGTCTGATTTCATCAGACAGATCTAACTATGTCCAACCTAATAGTTATCAGACGTCTGAAACAACAGTCAGACGTCTTAAAATACTTTATCAGACGCCTGATTTGGGAATTAGACGTCTGGAAACTCTGTTTGAACCCTATATTGGTTTTCTAAGTATTCTACAGAAAACCTAAGTATCCTAGGGTTGTGCCGGTGTTCCTAGGACTACTATTAGGGTACTTTGAGGCTCTTTAACATGAAATATCTAAGGAAATAAAGAGCAACAAAAGAAACGAAAAATACAACAAGTACAAAAGAAGGAAATCTATCCTATTCTTCATTTCCTTCCATCTTTAATATATCACTTGTCGCGAATCTCTTCTGTTTTCCATCAAGCTCGTCCAATCCATCCTGGATGCGAGCTCGAACTCCGTCTAATCACGTATCCATTTGCGATTGACCTGAAATCTAAGACTCAAAGCGCAAATATTAAATGACACGTGTTTTGTTATCATCAAAACAAATGATCGTGGTGCTCTAGCACCAACAGTACGTAGAGAAACTCGCAAGGAAAATACAGGTATTTCAATTGCGTAAAACGGATTTCGATCGGACCCCAAATAGGTCAAAAACGTGCCTACTACTCAAAATCAGATGTCTGGGAGAAAGTCCAGACATCTTAAAAGGTACCAGAATCTTACCTTAAGTCCCTACAGTGTCCTCAGATGTCCATGCCTTCTCTGCAATCATCTGAAGGCAGTTCCAGACGTTGGTCGATGCCTTCAGTCGTCTGGACTCACCTCCGAATGTCTGGTGATCTAATCAGACATTCAAAAGTGCGGCGTCCGCGCTCCTTCCCAAGGCTGCACTTGTGTACAATAACGCAGGTGCGATCAACCGACACATATCCCTGCGCTGCGATATGCATGGCGCAGGGAGATTACGTACCTTCGCGATAAATGAGCTTTCAGACGTCTGGCCTTAACTCCAGATGTCCAGGTACTCCGTCAGCCATCTGGACTCCACTCCAGACATCTGACAGTGGAAAACTTCCAGTATCAGGACCTCCTCCCAGCGCTCCGCCTCGCGCCGCTACAGATGGTCGGGAGGCCGTCTCCCTGAGCTCTCTCCACCTCCCGCACCCACCCGCGGTGGCCGTGCGAGCTCCACTGAGCTTCCACCGAAGCTCTTCAACCTCGGCCTCCTCCTCCTCCCACACTCTCCTTCTCCCTCTCTCTCTCCCTCACTCGCCTCCTCTTGCCACTCCCACACAACTCTGAAGGTGGTGGTGGTGGTGTGTGGAGTGGAGAGGAGAGGAGGGGGGCTTTCATAGATGGCGTGGGGGGTTTAGGGTTCGGGGAAGGAAGGAAGGGAGAGAAGAAGAAGGTTTTGCATGCCGCCCGCACGCAGAGTGTAGTGTGCGTACAAAAATTTCATTTTCAGACGTCCGGGAAAGGGTCCAGACGTCTGGACACACGTCTGTCTGAGAGTCCAAACGTCTTGAAAGGCTAAAAGTGTGATGGGTCATTACAACAAGTACCTGAGGCTCTTATGATCCATGAAAATCTCGAAAGTCTTACCATAAAGGTAGTGCCTCCATGTCTTCAGGGCAAAGACAACAACTACCAACTCTAAGTCATGGGTAGGGTATCTATGCTCATGGAGCTTCAGTTGCCGTTAAGCATAAGCAACAACGTAACCCCGCTACATGAGCACACCCCCTAACCCCTGCAACAAAGCGTCTGTGTAAACCATAAAATCGCCACTGCTGTGTGGGATGGTAAGCACAGGAGCTGAAGTCAGTCTCTCCTTCAACTCTTGAAAACATGCTTCACACTCATCTGTCCAGGCAAAGGGCACGTCCTTCCGAGTCAGCTGGGTCATAGGATGCGCAATCTGAGAGAATCCTATGATAAATCGTCGGTAGTAACCTACCAATCCCAAAATGCTGCGTATCTCTGTCACTGTACGTGGCCTCTCCCACCTGAGTATGGCCTCAACTTTGGCTGGATCCACAGCCAAACCATCCCCTAAAACCATGTGGCCCAAGAAAGTCACCTGCCTCAACCAAAACTCGCACTTGATGTACTTGGCATACAGCCTGCGTCACCTCAAAGTGTCTAGGATCATCCGTAAATGCTGTCCATGCTACGCCTGATACCGTGAGTAAATGAGCACGTTGTCGATGAACACCACCACAAACTGGTCCAAGTACGGCCTGAAAACCCGGTTCATCAAATCCATAAAAGCAGCGGGGACATTGGTCAACCCAAACAGCATGACCAAGAACTCGTAGTGCCCGTACCGGGTACAGAAAGCTGTCTTGGAGACGTCGGTCTCCCTGATCCTCAACTGGTGGTAGCCTGACCTCAGATTTATCTTAGAGAACACTGTGGCGTCTCACAACTAGTCGTAGAGATCGTCAATCCTCGGCAGCAGATACTTATTCTTGATGGTGACCCTATTCAGTTGTCGATAGTCGATACAAAGTCACAGGGTACCGTCCTTCTTCACAAACAGCATAGGGGTTCCCCACGGGGACGCACTGGGCCTTACAAAGCCCTTCTCTAACAGGTCCTGCAACTATGACTTGAGCTCTCACAGCTCAAGCGGTGCCATTCGGTACGATGCAGTAGAAATGGGGCTGGTCCCCGATACCAGTGAGATCTTAAATTCGATCTCACACTCAGGTGGTAGTCCTGGCAGCTCCTTTGGAAAAACGTCAGGGTACTCGCAAACCACCGGAATACTTTGAAAGTCAGCCACGGGGCTATGCTCTGCCACTACACAGGCCAAAAAGCCCTCACACCCCTGGCTCAAAAGCCTCGCTGCCCGAAGCATGGAGATGCATCTGAAACCTCCGTCCATCGGCTGTCCTTGCAACTCAAAGGGAGGCAACTTCGGTATAGAGAAGACAATCTTCCTCTCGAAACAGTCCACCAGGGCGTGATAGGCGAACAGACAGTCCATCCCTAGGATCACGCCAAAATGCTCCATCTGTATCACAATCAGGTCAATGGGGAGGCTGTGTCCCCCTATACTGACCTCGTGGTCCGTGTAGAGCTCCTTAGCCACAAACAATTGGCCACCTGAGCCTCTGATCACAAACGAATCCTCTAACAGTACACTTCCCTGCCCCAACTTGATGGCAAAACTCGTAGCAACAAAAGAGTGCATGGCACCGGAATCAAAAAGTACGTACACTAATCTGCCAGAAACAGTAACCATACCTACCACCACTGAACCTGAAGCCCTGGCATCTCTTTGTGTCAGGGTGTTGATATGCCTCTCAGTCCTCGGTGCAGATGAAGCAGCTACACTCTGGGTCGGGCGAGCAGCTGCTGGTCGGTACCCTCCTCGTGACTGCTGCCCTCCCCCACACGCCTGGTGACCACGACCACCAGCTCGCCCTCCAGCGCTCGGTGCGGGGAGTATCTGTTGTGCTCCGGCCCTAGATGGGCAGTCCCTCCTGATGTGGCCCGGCTGGCCACACTGGTAGTAGAGGGGAACATGACCTCCTCCCTCTGTAGGTCCCTGCTGGCGGCTGGGCGAGGGTCCGGTGCTGGAAACTGGCCCCTGTCTGGGGCCCCCAAAGGCCACTGATGGGCCCGCAAAACAAGATGGCTCTCCTGCAGGTATCGTGTGCCTCCTTTCCCGATGACCTTGAGAGTACTCTGGTTGGTAGGGCCTCTTCCGTTCGCTGTCAATGTCTCACGTGGCCAGGTTGGTCTCCTCGTAGATCATGGCTGCATCAACCACTCGTGAGAAAGTGGGCAGCTTCAGGGGTTTGACATACCCACGAATAGTAGGTCGGAGCCCCTTAGTAAACCTCCACAGGTGCTCCTCCTCCATAGACACAACTATTGAGGCAAAATGTGACGGCTCCAGAAAACGCGTGCGGTACGCGCTAACAGTCATCGTCCCCTAGCAGAGAGTGTGAAACTCCCGCCTCCTCTGGTCCTACCAGGTTTGCGGAAAGTACTACTCGCAGAAGAGAGTCATGAACTGGTCCCACCTTGGCACTCTCCCCTCCTGGCCTCTAACTGCCCTCCACCGCCTGTGTGCTGCGCTTTCCAGCTAGTACGTGGCAAAGGCCACACGGCACCCCGTGGGAGGGAGAAGGGTGTCGAACACCTTCTCTATCTGCTCCAGCCAGTCCTCTGCCTCAGATGGGTCCTCATCCCCCTTGAAGGAGGGGGGCTTCAGCTTCCGGAACTATCCGAAAAGCTCGTGGTGCAGCTACAGTGAGGGAACGGGCATGCCTCCAAGCAAGGAGGTCTCGTGCTCAGAAGTGTCAGAGTGCAGTGGGGGCGGCGAAGGACCACCGCCTCCCCCTCCTGCTCGTCCGACGTTGCGGGGGTCTCTCTATCCCATCGAGGACTCCCCCTCCACGTCCTCAGGGAGAGGTGCTCGTGGTGGTTAGTGGAGCTCCTCTTGCACGATGTCTCTGATCAACTGAGCGAGATCCTGGGCCTGAATGCCCAGGAGAAGAGGTGAGTCAACTGGTACCTCAAGTTCGGCACATCTGCCCCTCCGACCTTGTTCACAGCTGCAACCACGACCCACCTCGAGAACTCCTCGACGAGGCATCTCTTGCAAGGAGACATGAAAGATAAAACAAGAGGTCAATGATACCGAATAAGACTCGAAACAAATATCAAAGTGATACGTTGTGGTGACTATCCTAGTTGTATGCACATGAACGGTTATTCTCAAGCCAATTGGTTCATTTCTTGGGATGACCTTGCTCTGATACCATCTTGATACGACCCGGTTCTCGGATCCCTACAAAACTCGAG
Organism: Thalassia testudinum; assembly: GCA_037157565.1. Taxonomy (NCBI): domain Eukaryota; kingdom Viridiplantae; phylum Streptophyta; class Magnoliopsida; order Alismatales; family Hydrocharitaceae; genus Thalassia; species Thalassia testudinum. Next base: position 32,102,699 of record JAZHRO010000014.1, read on the forward strand.
ATCGACTCGCCTCGACTAATCCTAAGACCTAGTCGTCCAACAAGAAATAACCAAAAGCAGGAAAATAAACTATATTCACACATGCGATATAACTAAGCATAAGAAACATACAAAGCAGTAAAGGAAATAGAAAGCTGTCTCAATACATACCACCATAACAATAATAGCAAAGGAAAGCAGAAAGTAAATAGTAGTAGAAGAACAGTAACTAGGAGTCCATTACTTACTACAACAGTAGAGAAAAAGAAAGGAAGTGTTGAAGAAAAATTATGGCTGGACTCGACTGGGCCCAGCACCCTCCATAGCCGGAAACTCGGGCTGCTCAACTCCTGGTCCTGAATAGTGTTATGAAAAGACAGAGTCAGCGAACACTGAGTAGAGTGGTATCTATATTATCTAAGTACCAAAACAGTAAAAGCAACATGTTTAATTATCATTTCTATTTATCTATTTTATATGTTTTTGTTTCACCCATTTTCAAAGTATCCAGATATTTCTTGATCTTGCCTGTTCCTCGTGGGAACGATCTTGATTGCAATCTTTTCCATAGAGTAGAGGGTACACGTGGTGCTCTCCTGACCGGTAGAGTCCCCCGTGGTAGTCCTACACCCAGACAACCACCCCGAGGTCACTGTCAAGACGTAGCAGTGACTACGACACGCGTGATAAGCGCATAGGTAGTTACCCCACACTGACACGCGGTTAGTCGTTTCCGCTAGCGGGTACGCCCAAAGTACAACACGGAACAGTATAGTGCCTTGCCCTCAGAATAGGGGTCTCGCCCCTCCACAGTCTGCACACCCTTGTCTGACTACCTCGGTTTGCCCAGAGGGCCTAACAAGTCGGTGTAGGGTGGCTAGTTGAACCCCGGGCCCCGTGGGGTGGCTAGCTCCCTCCCTACACTAGTAGCTCGCCTAGGTACCATTACGCGAGGGCCAACAGGAGTAGGTGTAGAGTGGTCAATCCTAACCCTGAGTCTCAACCCAAGGGAGGCTAGCTACGCTCTACACAAAGGGGACAGTTGCTCTCCTTGGTACCACGTACTCAAAGGCCAGCACACTTCCCATCTACATTCCAGGTTTCTGTCTATCCACAGGAGTTCTACTCCTAATTCCCCATAGGGTTCATGCTCATGTTCACCTCAATTATCCTGATCCAGATCTCATCTTTCATAACTCATTTCTCATCCATATACAAGCAGCTCGTGTTTTCATAATTCAATTCTCAATACATGCAGCTGGTGATTTCATAGGTAATTGTTCATTAAATACAGGCAGCTCATATTCTAACAGGCAACTCACAATTATAATACAGGCAATTTCTAGCAGTTTATCTCAATCACGCATGTAAGTAAACCATACAGTACAAATGGTTCATTCATTTATCTACCCTAGGGTTCATTCCACATCCTAGAGTTCCATTTGGCTAATTCAACTAAGCACATTCTTATTCAAATATTAATAACTGGATTAAACTACTCTACCAGGAAATACGGGAGTAATGGGGGCTTGAATCGCAGACCCAGGCATCTCTATGAGGCCCAAACGCGCAGCAGGTTGGAACCCTATACCAGGGAATACATCACAAAAGAAGATTTCAAAACAGTGTATAACAGACTCTAGTACGTAGAGGAACTCGAGTGGAAAGTGCAGGTATTTCGTTTGCGTAAAACAGACCCCGATAGGACCCTAAACAGGTTAAAAACGTGCCTACTAATTTAAAATCAGACGTCTGGGAATAATCCGAGACGTCTTAAAAGGCATCAGATCTTACCTTATGTTACTGCGGTATCCTCAAACATCCAGACCTCCTCTGTGATCGTCTGAAGATAGTTCCAGACGTCGGACAATGTCTCCGGTCGTCTGGATGCACCTCCAGACGTCTGGTGATGTGATCAGACGTCCAAAAATGCGTGGGAAAGCATTTCGCGTGCCTTCCCAAGGACCTTTACCTGCGTAAGAAAATCGTAGGTCCAAATCTGGCCAAACCAAGCTTCTGTAGTGAGGCCTGCATGGCCATAACCGCAAAAAAGCACTTACCTCAGCATTGCACGTACTTTCAAACGTCTGGCCCCAGACCTGGATGTTCAGCTACTGCCACAGTCGTCTGGTCGACTTCCAGACGTCTAATACTGGAAGAAACCCAGTATCAAAACCCCTCCCGCGAGCTGTCTCCTTCGAGAGCTCGCCCACAGGAGCTTTCGCAGTCCCTCCCGCGGTTGCAGAGGGTCAGAAGCCGCCTCCCCGAGCCCCTCCGAGTCCCGCCAAGCCTTCACCGAAGCTCCACCGAGCTCTACCGAAGGTCCACCAACCTTAGGCCTCCTCCTCCTCCCACGCTCTCCTCCTTTTTCCCTCTCGCTCTCCCTCGCTCGCCCTCCACTCGCCTCACTGGAGATTTGAAGGTGGTAGTGGCTGGTGGTGTGAGGAGAGGAGGAAGGGAAAAAGGGGTATAAATAGGAGGGTGTGGGGTTTAGGGTTCAGGGGAGATGAGGAAGAGAGAGAGGAAGGAACGGTCACTGCGCGCTACCCGCGCGTAGAGTGCAATGCGCAGTACAAAAATTCCACTTTCAGATGTCCGGGAATGGGTCCAGACGTCTGACTGAAACTTCAGACGTCTTAAATGGCTAAAAGTGTAACGGGTCATTGCAATATCTTTACTCGCAAATCCATTTTCCGTAGCTGCACGAAACTTGCAATATTCCACTGAATTATTGCAATAAGAGGAAGAAGATCGTGAAAGGAATGAGAGGCAACCACAGCATAGAGTTCCAAGATGGACTCACACTGTCCTGATGGGAGGTCATGTGTGGATTAGTGAGATGATGGATGGTCATGAGATTCGATCATACCGAACCTTCAAGATGCACCCTGATGCTCTGAAGCCATTTGTGCAATTGTTGGAAATTCATAGCGTTCTTTGGGAGACAATACATATGACAACCATTAAGCAAGTATGCATCCTCCTGTATGCCTTTGGTCGTGTAGTGCCAAATCGTGATCTTCAGGAGCAATTCTAGCACTCAGGAGAAATAATAAGTCATCATATTAGATCTGTTCTCGACATGATCTTATGCATCGAGTCGATGTTCATACATCCGCCACCCAATCAGACTGCATATTGATTGCATAGCAAAAATACACCAATAAATATGCCATCTTATGTTATTTCCTAGCACTACCATTGCATCTTATGTAGCAATAGTGGCATTTGTACATAGACACATGCATGCTTTTCTTTTAAAAGAAGGGAGGAGAGTGAATAATTGGCCATCTAATTAACATCTTCATCAAGGGCTGCATTGCAAATTCACCATTTTCATTTTTTATTTTTTTGACTTTGAATTCTTCTCCCTCGCGCGGCTGCAGGGCATGGGGCTTGCGCCTCTTCGCACCACTCCTCTGCCAGCAACATGGCTGGACATGCAATGCCAGAGCATGGCTGTGGCATGCCCTCTTCTTCTTTAAAGGCCTTGCCCTCTCCCTTGCATAGGGGAGCCTGAACACACACCACCTTTAAAAGCTTTCCTCCATTTTCAGGCCAACCTCCTCCCCTCTCCCTCTCCATACGCAGTTTCTCTTATCACTGAAGAGACACACTGCGAGTAGGAGAAAGCTCACAGTGGTCCCACAACCACCACTGTGAGTTCCACCACCGCCCAGCTCCTTCGTGAGCAGGTGGGCGTGGTGGTTTCACCATTTGATTTCACCGCTGAATGCCCTTGCCGCCATTGTCAGAGCTTCAAGCTCGGAAGCTCTAGCAGCAGCAACGGCTGCCTGAAGCAGCGTAGGCCACCGCGCACACGCCAACAGACCTCCGCGAGCTCTCCCCGCGTGCACAGGCGCTTCCCAGCGCGCCCGAGCATGCAGAACCGGCGCTACCGGTCACCCACTCCTGCGAGGCACTGTAGCCACTGTTCACGCCTCTCAGCGCGACACTGTAGCCACTGACTTGTTTCTCACTTAGCCAGTGGCACAGTGCTCTCTCTCCTCACCCGCAACCCGCTCCAGCCGGTCGCCCGCGTCTGCGCCCTCTCCCGCCTACAGCGCCATGCGCTGTGCTACGCAGTGCACTGCGCTGCACTCCCGCACCCGCCTGCGCACGAAGACAGCCATGCGTTCCCTCTAGCGCCCGCATGAAGCCCTTGCACGCCCACGAGATCAGACGGCGGACGCTCCCACCAGACTGCTTAACTCTACCCTCTCTCTCACACTCACCAGTCAGCAACACACCCATACTCATACACACACACACTCGTACACATACACACTCGTACACTCACACACTCACTTGTACACACCCACACATGCATACATACATACATACATACATATATATATATATACACATATATACATATTCATACCTATAAAACTATATAGAAGTATATATACATACATACATATATACATATATATCTATATGTATATATACATATATATATACACATATACATATACATATATTACTATATATATATATACATATATATATTTACATATCTATATATATACATAACTACATGTTTACATATATAGTTATAACCCTATCTATATATATACATACATATATATATATATATATATTTACATACACATCACCTACCTGTATCCATACGTCAGTACACTAGTCACCCCACCGTGCATCATATCGTAGGAATATCTGCATCAATTGTTGATATTCCCTGATACCCGCGTAAAGCAAGCGCCTCCACACACACTCCTACACATCTGTCCTACACTCTACGCGGCACTTCGTCTTGTTGGTTGCGTCTTGCTAGACGTGGACCAACTCGACACTGTGCTACACTCCATTTCCACTTCCACCTTCACCCCTATATATATAATATATACATATCTATATATATAGAGACTGTATTTATTATATTAAGCTAAGTATTCCTTTCTCTACAAGCAACCTATCTTGTTTTTATTTCTCTTTTGTTTCTTGCTATTAAAAAGATAAAAAAAGAGTAAAAGAGAAAAGATAATACTTGTCTTGCGGGTACTCGATCTTGCAAATAGCAGGACCAGTTTTTTTTGGAAACCCTAAGTTGGCTCAAAGCCAAGAACTTGATTTTGAGGGTGTGCCTTAAGGATAATATTATCAACACAAAAAAATCTTAAATAGAAGAAAACCAAAAGCATAATAAATGCACGGAAGAGATATGTTTTAGGAAAGGTGTAGAAACTTCTTCACCTTTAATTCCCGCCTCCCTGAGATCGACCCTAGGCCTAAAAGTGACCAAGATAAAATTAAGTAGGCCAGGTTAAAAAATTTTTTTGTGAAAGATGGTTAGACTCAATTTAGGTTAACCCACTATACTAACTTCAACGGTAATTTCACCATATTAACACAACCTATTCGAGTTCTACCATGCTTTTTCTGGAGTCGTTGCCGGGGAGGTGTGCATTGAGGTAAGTTTCTACTCCATTCCTTTGATTTTCTCTTCTCACACCCTTCTCTTCACGGGTGTTTTTGTTTGCTGGTGTGCAGGTAAACCAGTTGCAAGGAGGAGGCAAGAAGAGGAAGTCGGAGACGTGGGCAGATCCAAGGTGGGAACGAGAGCATGAAGTCACCGACGCCGCACTGGAGCTTCGCTCACGTTGCTGAAAAGGTAGGTCTCTCCCTTTATTAGCAACTTAGGTTAACTTGTCACCTAGATAAAATTAAAAAAATTAAAAAAAAACCTAAAAGCACTTCTTGGGATTTCTTGGGGCAAGTGGATTAAAAATTACTTGCTTAATTGTCTGCTATCACCCCCACCGCCCCAGGATTTCCCACCAAACTTCCCATAGCGAAGATCCAAGAATCCTTATTCTTGAATCTTTCATCGTGTGAAGTATTCTTTGAGGCAAGATTAAATAGATTGATTGCCATCCCTCCTTGCCTCATTTATCCACAATTCAGGATCACATTTTTTGGTGCGGAGACTTGGAATTGAGTTGATTCCAACCCCACCACAACCTATCACCTGCCTAAGATTTGATCTCGAATATTTCAACCCCAAAATTTTAATTCTCTTTACATTATCTTGTGGTTGAGCCTTGTGTGTGGAACATCATTTTGGTGATTGGGAGCACTTGAATTGAAGTGCTTTGGCTCCCTTTCACACTAACATAAAATTGACTCGTGCATCCACACATAGAAATTTTCACCTAGGGAAGCCCATTGCATTTTTAGCATGCATTAACCAACTCACATTGAAGAAGGGTTTGTTGGGCATAGAAGAACTTGTATTTTCTCAAAACCCGAAGATTGGGTGAATTGGTAACTCAGCGAAATCTTAAAATCCATACTACTTAAGGCTGAAATTCTAAAAACCATTCACCAAATAAAACTTCAATTCGGGTAGATTTCCCCGTTGCATGCTTGGTTTACACACTTTCTAAAATCAATGCACTTGGGCATTACCCGTATACAACGCTCTTCACATTCCTGAAGCACTTGATCCTAATCCTCTAATTAAAACTGGTAGCAACTTGACCCTTATTAAGGATTGGAGGTCTAACTACCTACGTGTAGTGCCTACGTGCTGGTGCAGGTTCCTGCGTGCTATCGAGTGTCTAAGACTGGGGCAAATGACCTTTCAATCTGGCTCGATGGTTCCGTGGTGCTTGCATTTGGTTCCGTAGGTTGTGATAGTAGGTAACTTAGATCTTTAGGTCTAAGGGCACACTATGGAGGTTAGGACTTTGATTGCCTTGATTTGTCATCAAGTGTACCTTTGCCGCGTCATTTCTCTCATCCCCTTTTCCCTTCTTATCTCCCCAATTCTTCCTGTGGTAGTGCATGTTTGGGAGGAGGTCACAAAACCTTGAATTGTTTGAATTGTCTGATAATTCTAGAAGGAAAGAAACTGAATCGTCATCCTCCTCCACAAACATGGCTGCACGCCCACCCCTAAATCCTAAGGGAGGAAACCGCCCTCAAATCCCACTAAGTGGTGGAGCCATGGACCCCATAACCTGCCTCCAAGCCCAAATGGAAATGTATAATGAACAGATTAAAGCCATTAGGGAAACCTTGGAGGAAATGCAGAACCCTCCCGAATGGGAGGAGCCTAGGTCTCTTAGCTCTTATCAAAATCCCATTGCTACAGAGACCATAGGACAAATTTGGGTCCCCATGGGCGAGGATGATTTTAAATTGAAACCCAATATAATTGGCCTGATTAACTTTCACTTCCATGGTCTTGCAAGTGAAGATCATTTTCTCCATTTGGAAGACTTAACCCGATTGGCTAAAACTGTTAAACCAAGAAACATCGGGTTATCAATTGTCCTCATGAAAATGTTCCCATTTTCGTTGCGGGATAAAGCATCGCAATGGTTACGCACCCTTGGGAGAACCATCCATTCTTGGGAAGAGATGCGAATAGCATTTCTTAAGAAATTCTTCCCAATCGGGTGAACCAATGCGCTTCGCCGTGCTATAACTTCCTTTACGCAACAAAACGACGAACAGTTTCATGAGGCTTGGGAGAGGTATAATGACCTCCTTTAGAAGTGTCCACACCACGGTCTGCCTAAGTGGCATATAGCCCAGATTTTCTATTATGGGCTAAATGAGACTTTGAAGCAGATTGCAGATGCTTCCTGTGGAGGGAATTTCATGAATAAAGATGAGAATGGAGCATTCAAATTATTTGAAAATATGAGCGAAAACTCAGTGAACAATGCCTCCATTGTCGCCTTTAATCGTACCAGCCTGCCCCGTAATGTTCACGAAGTTGACACAGGACCCTCCCATTCATCCACAGGTCTTAACCTTATCGCACAAAAATTGGATGAAGTCTCCATCGTGCACAAGAAGCTGGACGAGCTTCTGGCCAATCCTGCCCGTTCTATGGCAAACACCTCTACCTCATCGCTCCATCACAATCCTAATCCTTCCAACGCCAGGCTTATCCCCAAAAACCCCATGAGATCTTCCTTACAGAGTGTTGCGCTAAGTGTTCGGTAAGTCATGTGGATCTGGCTTCTACAAGCCAGTATTTTGACACGGAGGACCAAGCCTCTGTGTGCTCGGATGCATATTTACATGTGGACTCGTCTTTTGGCTTAGAAGATGCTTGCGCCCTGGGGAACAACCCGTTCTCTGCTACTTATAACCCAGGGTGGCGAAATCATCCTAATTTCGCATGGTCCAATAACCCGCAGTGCCAAAACCCCACGGGTGGGCCAATGCGACCATCCGCACCCGTCATCCCAAGGGCCCAGTCTAATCTCGTGGCGAATTCACCATCGGGTCCTTACATACCGCAAACAGAACACGCATCGAGTCCTCTTGATAAACTGATGCGAATGATGACGGAAATGTCTAAGCGCCATGAAGAGAACATGACCTCTCTTCAGCACCAATTGGCACAGCAGAATGCTGACATCAGTCAATTACGTATGGCGACTCGATCTCAGGGCACTCTTCCAGCCCAACTTGTTCCCAACCCGCGAAATTTCGTACCCCGTGGTCCTCAACCATTGGTACGACCTTCTCAGGGGTAGGTTCATCAGATTCTACAGGCTCCGAGCATTCCACCGGGATTCCAGGCTAATCCCGCAGCAGCACCTCACTCTTATGTCCCTATTGTGGACCCTCCTCCGCCTTATGATCCCACTGGACCCGCGACGTCCAATGCGATTACTACGAGGAGCGGTAAGCAAATCGTCGATCCGCCTCGACCTGATCTTGGCCCATCTTTTTCATTGCCCTCTCATTCGGGATGTGCACCGCATTCGCAAGAGGACGATACACCCAAACTAGTGCCAGAATCGGTCCCATTCGCTGAGGCTCTACTGAGGGAACCAAAAGGCAAGAAAAGGATACACAGGCCTTTGATAACCTGCATAATCTATTCAGGGATGTTGAAATCAAGGTACCCCTATTAGAGGCTATCGACCACATACCTACTATCGCCTGATTTTTCAAAGACTACACTACACCCAGGCGACAGTCAAAGAAAACAAAGAGTCCGGTGGTTCTCTCGCCTCATGCGAGTTGTGCTATACTGTCAAATCTACCACCGAGACAGAAAGATCCGGGCACACCGCTTATTTCTTGTAGCATCCAAGGCTGCAATTTTAACCGTGCTCTGCTTGATCGAGGATCTTCCATCAATCTTATACCAACCATCATGCTCGAGAAATTTGCCTTCGGAAATCTGAAACCCACCCCTGTCACGTTACAGTTGGCAGATCGTTCTGTCAAAATACCAAATGGTGTGGTGGAAGACGAGGTGGTTAGGGTCAATAGTCTCTGTTTTCCTATTGACTTTCTTGTTTTGGATATGGAAGTTCCTAGCTCACTTTTTGATTGTCCGATCATCCTTGGTCGACCTTTCTTGGCCACATCCCGCACCCATATCGACTGCGAGTCGGGTTGTATTGAGATTGCCGTTGGATCTGAGAAGCTCAAGCTTAACATCTTCAAGGTAGCCAAGAACTTTGATTGCGATTGCATCAAGGATGACACGTCTGACGAGGACATGGCCGTCAGCACGTGTATTGGACTAATAGGGATCTATTCTGACTATTGTGGATTGCCTTTAAACATGGACGATTGCCTGACCGACACATATTGTGACATCCCCCCATCCCTCCCTTTTTCCGTACCTTCTCCTGACCAGACTTCTGACGAGGTTTTCTCCGCTTCCCATACCTCGTGGTCTGAGTCATATTCGGGCTACTCACCGCCAATCCACACTCTTGAAGATCAAATTACCCTTTCTGCTCACTGGGGCTATCCCTTTTTGGATCCATCAATCCAAGATGCCCCTCTTCTTGGCCAATCTGAGGGCCAACTTCTTCCTCCTACCTTATTTTCTTCTGATCTACTTAGGACACTCTCATCCCAAGAAATGCCAGATCTTTCACCATCCTCTCCTGAGCTGAAAGAGCTTCCTAATACGCTTAAGTATGTCTTCTTGGGACCAAATGAAACACTCCCCGTAATCATTAGTTCAAAATTGACCAAGGAGCAAGAGTGCAAACTAACAAAGGTCCTTATGGAACACAAGGCAGCCATTAGATGGTCCTTCTTAGACTTAACTGGCATTAGCCCCTCCTACTGCACTCACCGTATATATACGGAGGAGGAGGCTCGACCTTCCCACGAGATACAGCGACGTCTCAACCCTTACATGCGGGAGGTCGTTAAAAAGGAAATTATTAAGTGGCTGGATGCGAGTATAATCTATCCGATCAGCGATAGCCCCTGGGTGAGTCCGATTCACGTCGCGCTCAAAAAGGCAGGACTCACCATCCGTGTTAATGACAGGGGTGAATCCATCCCTACACGCACTCCTACATCTTGGAGAGTGTGTGTAGATTATAGGAAACTTAATGTTGCAACTAAGAAAGATCACTTTCCGCTACCTTTTATTGACCAAATCCTGGAGCAGTTAGCAGGAAATAAATTTTTCTGTTTCCTGGATGGATTCTCTGGATATAACCAGGTGGCAATTGACCCCAGGGATTAAGAGAAAACCACCTTTACCTGCCCCTTCGGCACCTTTGCATTTAGAAGGATGCCGTTAGGACTTTGGAACGCGCCAGCAACTTTCCAGAGATGTATGCTAGCGATATTCCATGACATGGTGGGTGACTTTCTTGAGGTTTTCATGGATGACTTTTCGATCTTTGGACCCTCTTTTGATGACTGTCTTACCAACCTGACCCGTATCCTTCGGACATGTATTGATGTGAACCTCGTGCTTTCCTGGGAAAAAAGTCATTTTATGGTACACAAGGGAATTATTCTCGGGCATATCATCTCCGATAGGGGTATCGAGGTTGATAGAGCTAAGCTTGATGTAATTGCTGATTTACCTGTGCCTGGCTCTGTCAAACAAATCTGCTCCTTCTTGGGACACGTCGATTTCTATGGGAGATTCATCAAAGACTTCTCCAAGATTTCTAGACCTTTAACTCATCTCCTATCGACCGATGTACCCTTTGATATGGGCCCCGACTGCATACGAGCATTCACGCAGCTGCGTGATGCTGTCACCAAGTCCCCTATTCTCCAGCCACCTGATTGGTCCCTTGACTTTGAACTCATGTGTGACGCTTCCGACCTTGCAGTCGGAGCCATCCTGGGATAAAGATGCGATAGACACCCCTTCATGGTGTACTACACCAATAAGACATTGAACGAGGCCTAGCGTAATTATACAACCACTGAAAAAGAACTACTAGCGGTCGTCTTTGGGCTGGAGAAATTTCGCTCTTACCTTTTGGGCTCGCATGTTATCATATTCACTGACCACGCGGCAATTCACCATCTCATGCACAAGAAGGATGCCAAGCCTAGACGGATTCGTTGGATCCTTCTACTCCAAGAATTTGACATTGAGATCCGCGATAAGGCCGGAGCCTAGAATGTTGTTGCTAATCATCTCTCGAGACTGGACCCTAACCACATTGGACTTACCTTGCTGATCAATGAGGTTTTTCTCGATGAGCACCTATTGGCAATTAATGTGGCAAGTGGACCTTGGTATGTCGACATTGCCAATTACCTTGCTTCTGGTTCCCTTCCACGTGGCTGGCCTAAAAACCAGCGCGAGTGTCTCATGGCAGAAGCAAAGTATTATTTCTGGGATAATCCACTACTTTTTCGAATAGGTGCTGACCAAATTATCCGTCGTTGTATTCCTGACAGCAAATTCCCTAGTGTGCTATCCTTCTGCCATGATAAGGCCTGCGGAGGCCATTTCTTTGGGAGGAAAACTGTAGCCAAGATGTTGCAGTGTGGTTTATTTTGGCCCTCCCTTCACCAGGATGCACACAATTATGCCAAACATTACACTAGATGCTAGATGTTAAGGTCAATGTCACGTCGTGACATGATACCCTTACAACCCATCCTAGCTGCTGAAATCTTCGACATTTGGGGAATCAATTTCATGGGTCCCTTTCCTCCTTCCAACGGCTTCGAATACATCATCGTTGCTATTGATTATGTTTCGAAATGGATCGAGGCTATTCCCACGTGCCATGCTGACCATGTCATATCCACTCGATTTGTCAAAGACCACATTTTTGCACGCTTTGGGATCCCTCAAGCCATTATCTCTGATGGTGGAAGCCATTTTACCCATGCTTCTTTTCGGGCACTTATGAGGAAATATGGAGTCCACCATCGTATCGCATCTCCATATCATCCTCAGACGAACGGCCAGGCTGAGGTGTCGAATTGACAAATCAAGCAAATTCTCCAGAAAAGGGTTTGGCCTGACAGCAAGGATTGGTCTGTGTTAAGACCCGTGCCACCAAGACCCTTTTAAGACGTCTAGGAGTTGGTCCAGACGTCTGGTCAGACGTTTGGACACCTTCCCAAACGTATGGAAATAAATTTTTGCGTGCATACGACCGCGAGTCTGCGCACGGGTTGCGTGCAGATTGATCCCCAGCCGCCCTCTTCTCTTTCTTCCACCCCTCGCCGACTTGCAGAGCTGCCCCCGTGCCTACATATATCCCCTCCCCTCTCCCTCGTTCGCCACCCCACACCATCCGTCTTCTCCTTCCTCCAGCACGACAGCGAGAGTGAGAGCGAGCGCGGCAGTTGCAGCCAAGTGCAGTGGCGGAGAGGAGAGGAGCAGCGAGAGGGAAGAGAAGAGAGTGCACGAGCCGTGAGAGAGAGAGCTCGCCGAAGTAGCTCGAGGCCAGTCGGCATGAGCAAGGTGGAGTGTGTGTCGGGGAGGTTCCCTCGACGCTGCTGCAGCTAGAGCAGCGGACGAGCGGCTGCGCGGCGAGGTCGCGCGCAGCAGGAAGAAGACGAAGGAGGTTCTGATTCTAGGATTTTTCCCAGAATCAGACGTCTGGACCTACATCCAGACGACGTGGACGACGTCTGGAGGAAGATTCAGACGACTGAGAGGTACGTTCTGCCTCCTACGCTTCCTTTTGCAGATGTTTGTTGCGTGCCGTGTTGAGAGATTCTGCGTACGCGTGCAGGTTTCGCTTCGAGAAGCGTGGGACACGCCCTCCCATGCAGTTTAGACATTTGGGCGAGTCACCGGATGGCGAAGAGAGTCTCTAGACGTCCGGAGGGATAGTCGGACGTCTGGAACTAGGTCTAGACACTTCAACACGATCCCTGGACGTCTAAGGAGCAGCACAGAGTGAGGTATGGATCGGGACTCCTTTTAAGACGTCTGGAAGATGTTCCAGACGTCTGATTTGAGTTAGAGTTGTCGTTTTTGACCTGTTTAGGGTCCGTTCGAGGTCCGATTTCTGCGTTTAAGATTCCGTTCTTCGTATAAGTTCCTCTACTTGTTGGAATGCTTTTTATCATATTCTGAGTGATTTCTTGTGGTTGATCCTTGTGTTAGGACCTCGTTCTGTTGCGGATTTGGGGGTTGCGGAGGCACGTGGACCTGCCGATCACGCCCCCATTACTCCCGATTTTGCGGGTAGAGTGGCTTCCCTTAGTTAATTACAAACATAAATGCATATATGGAATAAATGATAGATCCTAGGGTATAGCATGAATCCTAGGACCAGAAAAATTAGATTGAATGATAGATCCTAGGGTATGGCATGAATCCTAGGACCAGAAAACTAGATTGAATGATAGATCCTAGGGTATGGCATGAATCCTAGGACTAGAAACACTGGAACGATTGTATTAAATGTCTGAAATGCAGTCTTGAAATGAGTAGATGGAATAATAATTGCCTGTAATTGGATAACAGCTGCCTGTGAAATGTAGAGTACTGTTGTTAGTAACTGCTACATGTAATTTCTGTTGGTTGAAATTAAATACGAGCTGCTTGTATATAAATTGGAAAAGAAAGATTGAATGTTGGAAACACATGCTATATGCGAATAAACCTGAATGATGAAACCTAGTATGGCTTAGCCTGAGGAACATAAGCATGAACCCTACGGGAATTAGGAGTAGAGCTCCTGGAAATAAATAGAATGGAACTGGAAAAGTGAAGGGGAAAGTGTGTTGTCTCTTGGGTACGTGGTACCAAGGGAAGCACATGTTACCTCTTAGTGTAGAGCGGAGCTAGTCGCCCTAGGGTTGAGACCCGGGGTTAGGTCTGGCCACTTTATACCAACTTTTGGCCCTCGCGTACATAGTACCGGGGAGAGCTACTAATGTAGGGAGAGAGCTAGCCACCCCACGGGGCCCGGGGTTCAGCTAGCCATCCTACACCGACTTGTTAGGCCCACTAGGCAAACCAGGGTAGTCAGGCGAGGGTGTGCAGACTGTGGAGGGGTGAGACCCCTGTTTGGTTACTGTGGAGGGGCTAGACCCCTGTTACTGAGAGGGCTCTGCTCTATACTGGTTCCGTGCTATGCTTTGGGCGCACCCGTTAACGGAAACGACTGACCGCGTGCCAGTGCGGGGTAGCTACCTGTGCATTTATCGTGCGTGTCGTAGTCACCGTTACGTCTGTCAGCGACCTTGGGGTGGTTGATTGAGGGTAGGACCACCACGGGGGACTCTCCCGGCCAGGAGAGCACCACGTGCTACTTCTACTCTTCGGAAAATACTGCAATCAAGATCGTTCCTATGAGGAACATTCGAGATCAAGAAAAAGACCTAATAAATAAACCAAGTGATGAAAGAAAGAATAATTAGTTGAATAAAGAAATAAATTGAAAACAACAGCTACCTGTCCATCTTTACTATTTCTCTTAATTAGCTGGTTGCCACTCTACGCAGCGTTTCGCTGATGTGTCGTACTTACCACCTTTTTCAAGTCCAGGTGTTGAGCAGCCAGAGCCTACGGCTGCGGAGGGTGTTGGGCCTAGTAGAGCCCAGTAGTTGTACTTTTGTTGTACCCATTTTCTGTAGTAGTGAATATTTTATTACACTTTTGTACTCTTTATTGTAACTTCATAATTCTGTACCTGTTTAAAAATTTCCTACTGTTGTGGTGGTGTGTACTGTAGTAGTTACTTCTTTACTGCTGTACTTTGTTACTGTTAGTTACGTGCATGGTGAATGTGGTTTATTTTATTGCTTTTTGGTTACTTTCTCATTGGACAACTGGGTCTTGGGATCAGTCGAGTCGGTCCGATTCTCGTGTCCTGTAGGGATTCGGGAACCGGGTCGTAACAGTCCGACAAGTTGATTGACGCACTTTGGGCTTATCGGACCTCCTTCAAGGCTCTCCTAGGTATGTCTCCTTATAGAATCGTTTACGGGAAGCCTTGTCATTTGCCCGTGGAGCTGGAGCACCACGCTTGTTGGGCGGTTCGCCAATGTAACCTCAACCTAGACCTGTGTGGTCGAGAAAGGAAACTCCAACTCCAAGAGCTGGAAGAGCTCCGTCGTGAAGCCTATGATTCTGCCTTAACTTTCAAGCAACGCATTAAGGCTTTTCACGACAGTCGAATTCGGCGGAAGGAATTTGAGCCATCTCAGCAAGTTTGGCTTTACAATACCCGGCTCAAATTCTTTCCAAGGAAATTGAAGTCCAAATGGACTGGTCCCTTCTTAGTCTCGAGACCATTTCCCAACGGGGCTGTTGAAATTGAAGATCCCAAATCTGGGCATAAATTTACTGTCAATGGGCAGCGTTTAAAACCTTATCTTACTCATGAACCTGCCCCCATTGGAGAAACGGTTGCCCTACTGGAGGGTAACTAATTTCGTGCCTCATTCTGAGTCCAGCTGGGGACGTTAAATTCAGCGCTCGATGGAAGGCACCCCAGCAACACTCCTCCGCTGTCACGTACGTTAAATTCAGCGCTTGTTGGGAGGCACCCCAGCAACACTCCTCCATTGTCACATACACTTCACTTCGCACCTTTTCACTTCACCACCCACCATCCACCCACCCTACCACCCTGCTATATACCTTGCACCTCAGCTCTCGTTCCCCGATCTTTGGACCTTCCTCTACCCTACCCTGCATGCATATGAGGACATAGCATCGTTTGGCATGAGGGGGTGGATAGGCGTCTATAGGATCTGGGTATTATATGGTATCATGCAGCTTCCATCTATCTACAAATATGTACATAGCAAAAAAAAAAAAAAAGGTGTTTAGTAATGATCTGAAGGCTGAAACAAAAATACAATAAGTTTTTATGGATATTCAACCACTGTTTTGAAGACTTTCCAGGCCACAGAAGCTTGATTCGCTCAGGCTCGGCTTAATTCACTTGAGCATTGACAAGATAGATCGGAATCTCTCCTAACTAAGGACATATTCTTGTACCTGAGACATCAGTACAGGATCCGTTGGTTTGCTTCTATGCGAGAGCCTAAGTAATCTTGGTTCACACTACACATATCAAGAAAGACCAGGTGAACATAAGATCCAATCCTAGTGTTCATTAGGGAAGGTAGAGTCCTTACCTATGCGCGCAAGTATACTTTTTATCCTAGACTTTAGTCTTGTATCTAGGAGAAACTCTTTCCACCAAAAAGGAACTCTCCCACCAAAAAAGTGTGCTCCTCCAAATAAAGTTGTAAGAGATATACTGACACTTGTTTCAAAAAAAGAAAAAAAACTGTGTAAATAAGTCAGTATATCTCGCAAATGTCTGTAAATTCTTCTCCCTAAAAAGTTTTTCAGGGCAAGTTACAAATACCCTGTTTCTATCATATATTCTTTGAGCCACAAATGTAATAAAATGGGAGTTGAGTTTTCCGTCATCTTTTTAAGGGTCAATTCGAAGACACAAGCTGAAACTGGGACCAACCTGCACTTAAAGATTCGTGAAACCCTAGGCTTGAGTCTTAATGTTCATCTGGTCAGTCTTGATCCTTCACTATGCACAAACCATAATCTCTTGAGCTCTCGAGTACGACAAAAACCTTCTGAGTACTAGAAATCGTACTTAAGGTTTAAATACCAAGAGTCCAGGTTAGTCGAGAGATGGTCTATGTCACGTAAGACTTAAAGTACTGGTAGTCTTCGCTGAAAGTGGTTCTCACAATATCTAACAAATAAACACACTCATGTCACTTCAAGCTTCAACTTAAGATCATCTCTAAATACAAAACAAAAAAAAATGTTTTGCTAGGGACTAGCAAAAGATAGGCATGGGAGTATGATTGCATAGTAAAAATACACCAATAAATATGCCATCTTATGTTATTTCCTAGAACTACCATTGCATCTTATGTAGCAATAGTGGCATTTGTACATAGACACATGCATGCTTTTCTTTTAAAAGAAGGGAGGAGAGTGAATAATTGGTCATCTAATTAACATCTTCATCAAGGGCTACATTGCAAATTCACCATTTTCATTTTTTATTTTTTTGACTTTGAATTCTTCTCCCTCGCGCAGCTGCAGGGCATGGGGCTTGTGCCTCTTCGCGCCACTCCTCTGCCAGCAGCATGGCTGGACATGCAATGCCAGAGCATGGCTGTGGCATGCCTTCTTCTTCTTTAAAAGGCCTTGCCCTCTCCCTTGCGTAGGGGAGCCTGAACACACACCACCTTCAGACACTTTCCTCCATTGTCAGGCCAACCTCCTCCCCTCTCCCTCTCCATACGCAGTATCCGTTCTCACTGAAGAGACACACTACGGGCAGGAGAAAGCTCACAGTGGTCCCACAACCACCACTGTGAGTTCCACCACCGCCCAGCTCCTTCGTGAGCAGGTGGGCATGGTGGTTTCACCATTTGATTTCACCGCTGAACGCCCTTGCCGTCATTGTCAGAGCTTTAAGCTCGGAAGCTCCAGTAGCAGCAACAGCTGCCTGAAGCAGCGTAGGCCACCGCGCGCACGCCAGTAGACCTCCGCGAGCTCTCCCCAAGTGCACAGGCACTTCCCAGCGCGCCCGCACACGCAGAACCGGCGCTACTGGTCATCCACTCCCGCGCGGCACTGTAGCCACTGTTCATGCATCTCAGTGCGACACTGTAGCCATCGGCTTGTTTCTCACTTAGCCAGTGGCACAACGCTCTCTCTCCTCTCCCGCAACCCGCTCCAGCCGGTCGCTCGCATTTGCGCCCGCTCCCGCCCGCAGTGCTGTGCACTACGCTGCACTCTCGCACCCGCCTGCGCACGAAGACAGCGCGTGCGATCCCTCCAGCACCCGCATGAAGCCCTTGCGCACCCGTGAGATTAGACAGTGGACGCTCCCGCTAGTCGGCTTAACTCTACCCTCTCTCTCACACTCACCAGTCAGCGACACACCCATACTCATACACACACACACTCATACACATACACACTCGTACACTCACACACTCACTTGTACACACCCACACATGCATACATACATATATATATATATAAATTTATATATATATATACATATATACATATTCATACCTATAAAACTATATATAAGTATACATACATACATACATATATATATATATTTATACATATATACATATATACATACATATATACATATATATCTATATATATACATATATATATACACATATACATATGCATATATTACTATATATATATACATATCTATATAGTTATAAATATATATAAATATATTTATAAATATATATACATACATATATATATATTTACATATCTATATATATACATAACTACATATTTACATATATAGTTATAACCCTATCTATATATATACATATACATACATATATATATATATTTACATACACATCACCTACCTGTATCCATACGCCCGTACACTAGTCACCCCACCGCGCATCATATTGCGGGAATATCTACACCAGTTGCTGATATTCCCTGATACCCGTGTAAAGAAAACGCCTCCGCACACACTCCCACACATTTGTCCTACACTCTACGTGGCACTTCGTCTTGTTGGTTGTGTCTTACTAGACGTGGACCAACTCGACACTGTGCTACACTCCATTTCCACTTCCACCTTCACCCCTATATATATAATATATACATATCTATATATATAGTGACTGTATTTATTATATTAAGCTAAGTATTCCTTTCTCTACAAGCAACCTACCTTATTTTTATTCCTCTTTTATTTCCTGCTATTAAAAAGATAAAAAAAGAGTAAAAGAGAAAAGATAATCCTTGTCTTGCAGGTACTCGGTCTTTCAAATAGCAGGACCAGTTTTTTTTGGAAACCCTAAGTTGGCTCAAAGCCAAGAATAATTTGGCTCAAAGCCAAGAACTTGATTTTGAGGGTGTGCCTCAAGGACAATATTATCAACACAAAAAATTCTTAAATAGAAAAAAACAAAAAACATAATAAACGCACGGAAGAGATACGTTTTAGGAAAGGCATAGAAACTTCTTTACCTTTAATTCCCACCTCCCTGAGATCGACCCTGGGCCTAAAAGTGACCAAGATAAAATTAAGTAGGCCAGATTAAAAAATTTTTTTGTGAAAGATGGTTAGACTCAATTTAGGTTAACCTACTATACTAACTTCAATGATAATTTCACCATATTAACACAACCTATTCGAGCTCTACCACATATTACATATCCTCCAACCATAAGTATTACCCATACTTCGAGGTTAGCCCCCTTTAACTGAATATGAGCAATATAATGTTTCCAAAGAAAACTTAATGTCAGTTTACAGAGTCGTAACATGTGTACTAGGAGTAATTGAAGCCATTAACGGTTGTCATGTAAGAGCTTGTGTCCCCAGATCTGAGCAAACTAGATATCGCAACTGTCATCTTGAGTTATCACAAAATGTTATGACTGCCATTGACTTCAACCTCCTATTCACGTACGATGTTGCCGGGTGTAAGGGTTCAGCTAGTGATATGGTGGTCCTCTGTTTTGCATTGGAGTCGGGTACCTTCTCCGTTCTGGATGGTTATTGTTACCTAGTTGATTGCGGGTATTCAAACACTGATGAGTTTATTGCCCCGTACAGACGCACCACTTACCGCCTCCCTGAGTGGCGTGTTAAGGGTGGTTTAGCTGATAACTACAAGGAGTTATTCAATCACCATCATGCAGTCCTTCAAGGATGTGTGGAGTGAACTTTCGACGTTTGGAAGAAATGGTTCAAATGTCTAACGCATATGAGAGAGTACTCTTTGTTTATACAAAGAGATGTTGTCCGTGTCATATGCATTATTCACAACTTCATTAAGACATACGGTACGGATAGATGGTTCCTCGAATCAACCCTGCTAGGATTCGTAGATGGAATAGTACTGACCAGGGTGACGAGCAGCCACGTCCACCTTTCACCCGTGCAGCCCTCGCACGAGAGGATTCCCACCGTGAAAGGATTGCGATGGACATGTGGAATGATTACTGTATGAACCCAACTGCACGGCAACCTAGATAAGTAGGTTTGCAGGTAGAAAAACCTATGTATGGAAGGAAGTCCTCACATGGACCTTTATGTAACTTAATGTCATTCATATTATCTTCCATTTTTGTGCTGACGTACATGACCTTCTACTTATTTGATACCTTCTATCTTTATGGGTTTGTATGTTAAATGTCTTTGATTGCTTTCATATGTTATTCCTTTATTGAAAGAAGTTTATAGAGTATTTCAACGTAGTATGTTCAAGGGATGTCCTACTTTAACATATCAATCATGTTGACATGATGTCGACAATTCTAATGGAGGATCATGAATTGACCCTTCTCGCATTCTTGAGAAGGAGATGCCATCAAGGGGGGTAATCTCCGAGGTTTCACCCCTACATCTTGGCATGAAACGGCCAAGGAGATGACTGAGCATTACAGTAGACACATTACTATTGATGCTATCAAAAGTTGTTGGAGGAAGATGAAGTCAACCTATAATTTCATTATGGAAATGATTGTCTTTCATGGGTGGGAGTGGGATGAGGAGTCCACGATGCTTACTGCACCAGGAGGGGAGGAGGCCTGGTTTCATGTAAGTACATAATAGCAGCCCTATATGTTCTATTATATCTTCACTTTCACATCACATATTTGATTAGGGATTGATGTGCTATGGACGTGTTTGTTTAAAAGGGTCATTGTAGCTTGCGTTCGTTGCGTCGATTTTAAATAAAGAAACAGACGTGAGTCCGAGTGTCGAACATAGGGAGGCGTGAAAATCGAGTTTTTCTGTCACTTAGTGTCACGGAAATGGCAGGTTTTTGCTTGCACAGGAAAATGTGGGGGAAAAGAGAGTAAGAGAGAGAGAAAATAGAGAGAGTAGGGTTAGAGTTCTTTTAAGTCATGGCATTCATGCAACTCACGAAATGGAAAAAAAACTTGTCAAGAAGAGAAGAGTGGCAATAGCTAGAAAAGAATCATCTTCATTTAACATGCACTTCAGTTTTACAAGTACAACACTAGATAAATGCTTAAGCACAAGTAAAGTAAAGCTAAGCTAGAGAGAGAGAGAAAGAGAAAGGAGATGGCGAGGCAGCTACGGTGGTGGAGGAGGGCTCCATCGGCAGCTCACCGACTCTGGCAATTACAAAAGTGTGCTAGGGATAGCTAGTAGGGTGGAACACTTGCAAGGGTATTGATGCTTTACATGGGTGGTTGGAAGTGGTTTATATAGGAACTAAATGAAGAAGGGGCTTTAGCGACATCCAAGACATTGCTAAATCCATGCCAAAACCGTCGGCGTAGACCCCTGCGCACTGGTCCCACACCTGCGCTTGTTCTACTTCCTCCTGATCTATGCACTCGCATTGCGAGTTGTCCGATCTTCGATCGAACGGTTGAGATCTCGCAGAGGGCAAGCTCGCGGATCGCTACTGAGGCACGCGCTGTTCCCGCGTCATCACGTGCGTTTGGCAGAACGCTCCTGATTGCGTCGCATGGCGCTATCGAGGCCACTTGATGGCGATCGGGCGGTCTAATTTGGTCGTGCGAATGAATTCCGCCCTCGAGCTGCTACGAGCGCTTCGAACGTGCGCCTCCTGTGTGTGTAGCGAGGGTGTGACCGCTGTGCTATGTTGCGTGGTTGGTCGCGGACACGCGTCTGTTCTCGGTTGTTTCCAACCATTGGATGGAGATCCAACGGTCGGATCTTCGTGCTGAGGTGCGAAGGCACGTGGGCGAGGATGGTTCTCAACCGTTCGATCAGAGATCAGACGGCTTAGATTATCCTGCGACTTGATGGAGGAAGCTGGCATGGCCTAGTGGTTGCTGATCGGGTGCCACGTGGCCCGCTGTGGGTCAATAGCGGGAGCTCTGGATGTCGGATTTGATCAATTTTGAGTTCATTGGACTCCGTTCATCATTCTGAATCCATTCGTGCGGTTTGATTGCTCATCTGAGGCCTATTTTGACATGAACTTGTACAAATGGCCATTAACAGTGCATTATGAGCAATCTCAATGTGCTATGCATGTAATGCTCCCATACCCATTTACGATGTGTTATCTGTGCATTTTATCCTTAAGAAAAACCTTGTTTGGCAGAATTATTATCATAAAATGTAGCATTATCATACCCCCATGCTTACTCCTTGCTAGTCCTTATCAAGGTTCATTCTAGCCATTATTCTCAGTCAGAATTCAGGAAGTGATTACTTAGACATTTTGTTACTTATCAACAGGAGAAAATATACTAAGATCCTAATCTACAGAAACTAAATAGTGTCCAGGTGTCTGCCAAAAGGTGAATCGCATGAATCCTCACTTTAAGGCATATATATTTTTTTCTTTTTCATCTTTTCTCATTTTTTGGATTTTTGGAGTTGAGAGTGTGTTGGTAGATTTTTATGGCTACCCAACCCACTCAAAACTCGAAAAAGACTCTAAGTGCTAAGCATCTTGGTGTGAAGATCGTGATAGACTCACTCAGCGGTAACTCAGATAGACTTCGGGTTTCTACGCCCCTAGGTGACCGGAAAAGGAAGTGTTTTGCCTGAAGGTGTATCTGTTCGATTGGTAGCTTTCTCCCTACTTTTATTTTATTTGGGGTCAACACAAGGGTGTTTCTAGTGTATATTTCCCCGGATTGTTCTACTTCTCTGCTTCTTCCTTAAGTGTTTTGGGTCTTTTTATGCATTTAATGAGCTGGGCTCTGGACAACCGATCAATGGGCTGTTACCCACGATCACTTGCCAGCCATACTCGTGCGATGAAGTGTGGCTTATTTTGTTTTCTTTTTTTCTTCTTTTCTATATATGTTTTTTTTTTCTTTTTCTCTCTTTTTTTTCTTTTGTTGTTTTAGTAGGTAGCTTCCCTGATCTCAAATTTACCTAGAGGCAATAAGGAGAAAAGTGGTCCTGTGGCTGAGCTTTGGACAACCAGCTAATGGGCTGTTACCCACGACAACTTACCAGCCATACCACCTTAGAAGGTTCATTAGATACCTAATTTCTATCAAAATCTCTGAGGAGTGAGCCAGTGCAACAATGTGTGTAGATGCTTAGACTAACAGTCCTTCCGAGTTAGAAGGCGGGTTGATAAGTCGTATAATTATCACCCTATTTATTGGTGAATTAAAATGAATTAAGGTTGCGAGGATTCGGGGCTAAATTCATATTTTAACGGACACTAGGGCTGATTAAGCCTGAAGGCCTAAAAAGTCTAAGTGTTCAGGTTCTTTTCGTATTATTTCTAACTGTTGACAAGTTTCTAATGCTTAAGTTTTTCTTCCTAAATTCATCATTTTTTTTATTTTATTTAGATTGATTAAATGAACTTAGAATCATGCAAATTACTACCCCCCCATGCTTAAGTTGGACAATGTCCTCCTTGACAAATACATGGATGCAACAGGGGTTCAGAAAGATATTACCTAAGTGATGTAATATACCTGTTTAGTCTGAATCTTTTGGGTTGCCTCCCAGGAAGCACTGAGTTTAATGCCTCCAGCTGGGCGGTGCTTCGTGTCATCCCTCAATGAGGGTGACAACATCCTTTGGGGGAACCTGGGTGAGGAAGTGTTTCAATCTCTGACCATTGACTGTGAAAGTATGCCCAGTGTTCGAATCTACGATTTCAACCGCCCCATTGGAGTAGGGCTTGACTACCCTATACGGTCCTGTCCACTTGGATCTGAGCTTCCCGGGAAAGAGTTTAAGTCGGGCATCAAAGAGCCGGACTTACTAATTAGGCTCGAAGGTTTTTCTGTGGATGAGTCGATCGTGGACGATTTTCATCTTTTCCTTATACAACCGACTATTCTCAAAGGCATCTCGATGAATTTCCTCGAGCTCGGAGAGTTGGAGCATCCTCTGTGCACCGACTAACTGGGAATCCATGTTACATTGCTTAACGGCCCAGTAAGCCCAGTGTTCCAGCTTGATAGGAAAGTGGCAGGCTTTGCCAAAGATCAGACAATAAGGTGACATGCCTATCGGGGTCATGAAAGCAGTCCTATATGCCCACAGGGCATCATCCAGTCGTGTGGACCAGTCCTTCTTGTCAGGTCTCATGGTCTTCTGTAGAATGTTCTTGATCTGCCTGTTTGAGACCTCGGTCTGCCATTCATTTGCAGATGATACGGGGTGGCAATGCGGTGAGCAACCCCGTATTTTCTGAGCAGAGCATGGAATTGGGAGTGGATGAAGTGACTTCCACCATCACTGATCATAGCCTTCAGTATTCCAAACCGAGAAAAGATGTTTTTTTTGATGAAGTCCATGACAGCCTTATGATCCAACGACGGGTGGCGACGGCTTCAATCCATTTGGAGACATAGTCTACAGAGACTAAAATGTACTCAAAGCCATTGGATGGTGGAAAGGGGCCCATAAAATCAATACCCCAAACGTCGAAGATCTAGACGATTAGAATGGGTTGGAGGGGCATCATGTCTTTCCTAGTCATGGTCCCCAAAGTCTGGTAGCGGGAGCAAGTCTTTGCAAAGCTATGTGCATCCTTGAATAATGAAGGCCAATAAAATCCGAACTGCAAAACTTTTGCAGCTGTCTTCTTCCTCGAAAAGTGGCCACCACAAGCTTGGTCGTGACAAAAGGATAGCACACTATCAACTTCATCCTCCGGAATACACCTCCTGATGATCTGGTCAGCACAGAGGTGAACTAGCATGGGATCATCCCAAAAATAGTGCTTGGATTCAGCCAAGAACTTATCCTGTTGCTGTCTGGATCAGCTGTGAGGGGTCTGTCCTACTACCAGGTAGTTGACAAAGTCGGCATACCAAGGTAGTTTCCTATCTTGCACAGCCAGATTTTCTCATCTGGAAAGGTGTCAGATAAGGGCAAGGAGGGCCCAATGTGGTCCGGGTGGAGTCTAGATAGGTGATCGGCCACAACATTCTTTGACCCGGCTTTGTCGCGAATTTCCAGGTCAAATTCCTGCAAAAGCAGGATCCATCTGATAAGCCTGGGTTTCACGTCCTTCTTGGCCAACAAATGCCGAATGGCTGAGTGATTCGTATAGATGGTCACGTGGGATCCCAACAGGTAAGATCATAACTTTTCGAGTCCAAAAACTATAGCGAGTAGTTCTTTCTTCGTGACCGTATAATTCCATTGGACCTCGTCTAACGTCTTGCTCATGTAGTAAATCACCACAGGCTTCTTGTCGCGTCTCTATCCCAGGACTGCACCTATGGAAAAGTCTGATGCATCACGCTTGATCTCAAAATCCTGGGACCAGTCCGGCGGTTGAAGTACAGGTGCGGTGGAGACTAAGCCCCTGAGGGCGTGGTAAGCCTGGATGCAATCAGAGGTCATGTGGAATAGGACGTCATTGGCCAGAAGGTCGGTCAAGGGTTTGGAGAGCTTGGAGAAGTCTTTGATGAAACTTCGGTAGAAGCCAACGTGTCCAAGGAACGAGCGGATTTGCCGGACCGAGCTAGGTGGGGGAAGTTTGGAAAACAAATCAACTTTAGCTCAATCCACTTCAATACCCCTATGCGATATGATGTGACCGAGGACGATTCCTTCCTGAACCATGAAATGGCTCTTTTCCCAGCTTAACACCAAATTAACCTCGATACATCATTTCAGGATTTTCTCCAAGTTGCTCAAATAGTGGTCGAATGAATTCCCAAACACTGAGAAATCATCCATAAAGGCCTCCAGGTATTCACCCACCATCTCTAAAAAGATGGATAGCATGCAACGCTGAAAGGTAGCGGGTGCCTTGCATAACCTGAACGGCATATGACGGAATGCGAACGTGCCATATGGGCAAGTGAATGTGGTCTTCTCTTGATCTTCAGGAGTAATTGCGACTTGATTATATCCTGAATATCCATCCAGAAAGCAAAAATATTTCTGCCCTGCCAATCGCTTGAGAATCTGATCAATGAATGGAAAGGGGAAATGATCTTTCTTGGTCGCCTCATTAAGCTTCCTGTAATCAATACATACCCGCCAAGCGGTGGTTGTGTGGGTTGGGATGGATTCGCCACGCTCATTGGTGACAACAGTGAGCCTGGCTTTCTTGGGAGCCACTTGAGTGGGGCTCACCAGGGGCTATCGAAGATTGGGTAAATGATGTTAGCATCAAGCCACTTGATGATCTCCTTCTTGACGACCTCCAGCATATTTGGGTTTAATCGTCTCTACATCTGACGGGAAGGTCGGGCCTCATCTTCCAGGTAAATCTTGTGGGTGCAATAGGTGGGGCTAATTCCTCTTAAGTTTGAAATAGTCCAGCCAATGGCAGCCCGATGTTTTGAAAGGGTCGTAGTCAACCTAAGTTCCTGATCCTTGGTTAGATGGCCGTTGATAATCACTGGGAAGGTCTGGTTAGGTCCCAGGAAGACATACTTGAGATTCTCGGGTAGCGGCTTTAGTTCGGGTGCGGGTGGAACAATGTTTGACAGAAAGGGGAAAGGCGGGAGTTGATCAACATCAATCTCCTTGAACGATGCTGGTTGATGGTAATCAGCCCTACAAAGGTCCGCGTGCACAGATGGTGACGGGTCAGAACAGTCGTCACAAGATTGGGTCTGGTAGTTTGAGATAGAACTAAGGGTGAGGCATTCCTCAACCAAAGGCTCCATGGGATCGTGTTCCTCAACCTAGTCGCAATCTAAAGACTTGGTTGCCCGGAAGATATCCAACTGCATCTTCCTATCTCTGAAGGCGATTTCCATGCATCCTGTGTCACAATCGATGTTCGCCTTAGCCGTAGCTAAGAAAGGTCTGCCTAGGATGATGGGTGTGTTCTGTAGCTGTTTAGGGACTTCCATGTTGAGCACCAAGAAGTCGACCGGGAAATAGAAGTCCTTGACCCGTACAATCACGTCCTCGACAACCCCCTTCGAGGTCTTCACAGATCTATCGGCCAACTAGATGGTGACCGATGTGGACGTCAATTCTCCGAATCCAAATTGGTGGTACAGGGTCATCGAAATCAGATTGATGGAATCACCTAACTCCTGGAGTGCTCTATATGTCATGTCCCCGATATTGCAGGATATCAGGGGTGCTCCTGGGTCAGCTCGTTTGAGTGGAAGGTTGCTCGATATCATGGAACTCGCTTGCTCTAAGAGCACAACCTTCCTAGGTGCTTGAGGTCTCGGCTTATGCTTCAGTGTACAGGCATCCTTCAGGAACTTAGCATAAGCCAAAATGTGCTTGACGGCTTCGAGGAGCGGGATATTAATTTGAACCTGCGTAAAGATCTCCAAAAGCTTCTCATTCTCCATAACACTTTTCTTTTTCTTGATCTTCTCCAAGGCCTTGGGATATGGTATCTAAATGTGAATAGGGTCTATTTCTTGGTCTTTGGGTTTTTCCTGCGCCTCTTCAGAGTTGGGCATTTCAGGGGGTGAAGTCATGGGAGGAGTCGGCCATTTGGGATCCTGGGTCTTGGTGCCGCTTCTCAAGGTCACTGCATTTGTAGAGGCGTTGGAACCATGGGTCGATCCTTGAGAAGATGAGGAAGAAGAAGCACCAAACCCAGGGGGTGTTTGTGGGGCTGGCTGGACCATGTGGGCCTGCCCGGGATTGCCTTGGAACCCTTGCAAATTGGGGCCTCTGTTAATCATGTTTCGTGGGTTCGGTTGTGGATGAGAAGGAAGGGATCCCTGTTGTTTACAATCCAACAGCTGGCTCAACTGTCCCTTCACTAAAGCCATTTCCTCCTGGTGTTTTTGGTTCATTTCAGCCATCATTTTTATCAGGGTGTCCATTTGGTTTTGTGGGGGAGGAGCTGCCCTATTTGGGTTATAAGGGGGTCTAATCGGTGGACCTTGCTAATAGGAGGGTGGGTTTGGTTGATGGTTTGGCCTAGGCTAGTTCTGGAATTGAGGCGGTTTCTGGTTTGTCCAAGCAAAGTTTGGGTGATTATGCCATCCGGCGTTGTAGGTGTTGGGGAAGGGGTCAGGTTTGGAATAACCTTGGATAGCCTAGACATCTTCAAAGATAGAAGGTGTCGAGGGAGAGGGAAGAGAATAATCAGGGGTTGAGGGAGCAAAGGTCCCTCCTTGGAACATGGTCAGGGGTTGTTCCAGGTGCATCTGGCTTAGTGGCTGGACTAGGTCAACGTTGTGAGCTCCCTTTGCTAGGGAGAGGGTCTATAGCGGGTTCCTAGTTTGGTTCAACAGTTCATCTATTTTCTTATCTACCAATTCCACTTGATCCAATTTCTTAGCAATGATATCCATGTCAACCGTTCCAGAATTTGCTTGTACCTCACAGATCCCACCACAGGGTTGACTGGATCTACTAAACTAGGTCATGGAGGCATTATTGAGCAAATTTTCTCTCATAGACTCGAAGAGCTGAAATGCGCTCTCCTCGTCTTTGTTCACGAAGTTTCCTTCGCATGAGGCATCGACGAAGTTCCGAAGGTTGTTGTCCAGACCGTGGTAGAAGATCTGGGCCAATTGTCACCCGGTACTTCGTGGTATGGGCATTTCCTCAATAGTTCATTAAATCTCTCCCATGCCTCATGGAACTGTTCCCCACCCTAGAGTATAAAGGTGGTAATGGCTCTTCTGAGGGCATTGGTCTTTCCTATGGGGAGGAATTTCTTTAAGAATGCATGTCTCAGTTCTTCTCAGGTGGAGATGGGTCTTCCTAAAGTTCTAAGCCAGTGAGACGCTTTGTCTCTCAGTGAGAAGGGAAACATCTTGATCAAAACAATGTCTAGGCTAATGTTCTTGGGTTTTACAGTCCGGGCGATCCGGTCAAGATCCTCTAGGTGCTAGAAGGGGTCCTCATTTGAGCTTCCATGGAAGTGGCTCTGAATCAGGCTCAGAATGTTTAGTTTCAACTCAAAATCATCTCCCCCCTCGGGGATCCTAAGGTGTGGTTCAATCCGAATTGCAGAAGGATTGTAGAAGTTGCGGAGGAGCCTAGGTTGGTCCTGGAATTGTGGTGGATCAAGTAGTGGTTGCCCTTGCAAGTCCTGCAATGGTGATGGTGGTTGCCCCTGTGGGTTCTACAACTGGTTCACGACTTGCATTATAGTGTGGATCTGTTGCTGCTGAAGCCGGTGGTTTGCATTGATCTGGGCCTGGATGATGGCCATCATATCTGGTGAAGGTTGGTCCCCAACCTTATCTACTCTAGGTTCGGCCATGTCTCTAGCAAGATCAAGTCTCCTGGATTCTCGTCCCAAAACAAACAACTCGGGATGAAGTGATCGTCTCCCGTGCATACACTAGAGAAGAACAGGAGGGGATGCGGAGAGCGACAGATGCGAGAAGTGTGTGTGCACAACCAAGCAGGCAAGCCTAGTCCTTACAGTGTATTCCTTAGGGGACCTAGAAATCTCCAAAGGAACGATCAAGTCCGTAGGCATGGGACCACCCTTCCCAAAGCTAATCTGGCCAGGTTGATTACGAGGGGATTGTGGGGAAGGTTCTTCCTTTGGCTTGCACTGCCAGTTCCATAGACCCCACAACCGTGGTCGTTTGACACTTCCCCGCAGCCTAGTCACCAGATTCTACTAAGGGAATGAATGCCAAGTGCCCAGCAAATAGAACCACACCTCTTGAGACTTAACCCAGTCCTGCCTATGGCACATCTACTCTATTTTAATGGGGCTAGGACAGTGCTTGTGCTTGGGTTATGTGATGAGGCGTTGATTGGGGTGGTGCCTCTTAGTTATCTAATTCAAGTGTGTGTGCTCCTAACAAGACATGGTTTTCAAGCAAGGATTTAAGATGTGGTGTCTTTTAATGTTTGTCCTTACTTTCGTGTCTTTTAGGGTTGACATGTCTTAATGTTTTTAGGCAAGTTTCAAGTGGGCACGCCAAGTTTTGCACACAACTGGTGAGAGTGGATTTCCTTTAATGTGATGAGGCTCTAAAATTGTAATGTGCTCATCCTAGTGTTCATGCGATTTCTACCAGATGAGTTGATTTTAGGGGTGAGTGGTGCGGCCCAAGTCAAACCACAGTGGCTTCGCAAACACTACTCAAAGAAAAAGAACATTAAAAAAGATGAGGTATTTAAGAATGTTAGAGTGTATTTTTTTGTTGGGTGATGAGTTACGGATGAGGATCAAGCAATCATTCACCACGCCAATTTTTTTCTGATTTTAAATTTTTTTAGATTTTTTTTTAGGCAAGCAAACAACCACGGGTAGAGAACTACTCACAACCGATCCTTGCTACGCTTACTCCATCTCCACCGTCACGAGTTGTGCTCCTTCGCCATCCAAGCGCCGAGTTGCTACAACCATCAAGTAGAGGGAGAAGATGCGTTAGATGATGTGACCATGGATGCAAAATGGAAGTGATAAAATAAATCCGTTGCCTCCTCGGCAATGATGCCAAAAACTGACGTGCTACGGACATGTTTGTTTAAACAGGTTGTTGAAACTTACATTCGCTGCGTTGGTTTTAAATAAAGAAACAGACATGAGTCCGAGTGTCGAACACAGAGAGGCGTGAAAATCGAGTTTTTCTGTCACTTACTGCCACAGAAATGGAGGGTTTTTGCTTGCGCAGGAAAACATGGGGGAAAAGCGAGTAAGAGAGGGAGAAAGAGAGAGAGTAGGGTTAGAGTTCTTTTAACTCATGGCATTCATGCAACTCACGAAACAGAAAAAAAACTTGTCAAGAAGAGAAAGAGCGACAATTGTTAGAAAAGAAACATCTTCATTTAACATGCACTTCAGTTTTACAAGTACAACACTAGATAAATGCTTAAACACAAGTAAAGTAAAGCTAAGCTAGAGAGAGAGAGAGAGAAAGGAGACGGCGAGGAAGCCACGGCGGTGGAGGAGGGCTCCGTCAGTGGCTCGTCGACTCCGACAATTACAAAAGTGTGCTAAGGATAGCTAAGACTAGGGTGGAACACTTGCAAGGGTATTGAATGCTTTACATGGGTGGTTGAAAGGGGTTTATATAGGAAGAAGGGTTTTCTAAATGAAGAAGGGGCTTTAGCGACATCTGGGACATCGCTAAATCCATGCCAAAACCATCGGCGTAAACCCCTGCCCACCAGTCCCACACCTGCGCTCGTTCTACTTCCACCTAATCCATGCGCTCGCGTTGTGAGCCATCCAATCTTTGATCGGACGGCTGAGATCTCGTGGAGGGTGCGCTCTCGGATCGCTGCTAAGGCACGTGCTGTTCGTGCGTCATCACGCGTGTTTGGCCGAATGCTCTTGATTGTGCTGCGTGGCACTATCGAGGCTGCTCGATGGCAATTGAGAGGTCTAATCTGGTCGTGCGAATGAATTCCATGCTCGAGCTGCTGCGGGCGCTTCGAACGCGCGCCTCCTGCACGTGTAGCGGGGGCACGACCGCTGTGCTATGTTGTGTGGTTGGTTGTGGACACGCGTTTGTGCTCAGCTGTTTCTGACCATTGGATGGAGATCCAACGGTCGGATCTTCATGCTGAGGTGCGAAGGTGCACAGGCAAGGATGGTTCCCAACCATCCGATCGGAGATCAGACGGCTCAGATCGTCCTGTGGCTTGATGGAGGAAGCTGGCTTGGCTTGGTGGTTGTTGATCGGGCACCACGTGGCGCGCAATGGTAATCAACGGTCAGAACTTCTTAGGTTAATTGCCGAAGCTCTGGATGTCGAATTTAGTCAATTTTAAGTCTGTTGGACTCTGTTCGTCGTTCTGAATCCATCTGTGTGGTCTGATTGCTCATCTGAGGCCTGTTTTGACATAAACTTGTACAAATGGCCATTAATAGTGCATTATGAGCAGCCTCAATGTGCTATGCATGTAATGCTTCCATGCTCATTTACGATGTGTTATCTGTGCATTTTATCCTTAAGACAAATCCCGTTTGGCAGAATTATTATCATAAAATGTAGCGTTATCAAGGATATCATTCTTTCATAGGTCGAGAAGAAGTACAGGTGGCTAAGGGGCTGCACGTACCCACACTTCGATGAAATCCGTGACATCTTCAATCAGGCTTGATGGTTGACAATAGCGTACATCAACCCGAATGCCATACCTTGCATCACGTCCTCGTAGTTGACTTATTCTAGATATCAGTTATCCTAGTTTTCCACCTATTTCTCGTAGCAATTTCCTAGATTCACATTACGTTAGTCATCTATCAGTCTATCAGTTTTGTAAAATTTTAACGTCCTTTTTATGATATTTAGCCGTGAACTTATTTCATTTTTCCATGTTCAATGTAGCTACATTTTCTACTTTCATTCCACATATGTTGTCTTTATGTACGTTACAAACTTTTTTTGCGGTGGCATTTCTTCTCTGCACCAATTGGAAGTATGTACAGGTGTCATTTCAATTCTCTTGACATTTCATTTTCCTGCAAGCCATTTACCATGGACATCTCCTTTAGTGAAGAAGAGGAAATATTCCTACTACGTTAATTAAAATCTAGGATGTTAGAAGGGAGTTCAATACATTTTGATTTCAACGAAGATGCGTTGTTGAGTATGATCGAAGATTCATGGACTTTCAATTGGAGATATCGAGCTAAGACATGTGTGATTATTGAATATATCTTTGAAGGGTGTACTACTACATAATGGGCCTCATTATCGTAACGCGATGGAGTTAAGATGATGAAGTTTACATACTCCTTCGGACACACGACCTTGATGTGTGTGCAAATGAAAACTAACGCAATAAATCGAACATAACAATCCAGTTAAATATGTACTCAGACTTTCTTTTCGTTATTAAATATGAATCGATTATCAGTATCATTGGTTTAATTGACAACGTTTTCCCTATGCTTTTAGGTGGAGTAGTTCAAATTTTCCATGCAAATGTAATACTGCAAAGTTATGTCTCTCATAACTTCTCATGTAACGCATTAATTATTATTAGTGTAACTGCGACAATGGTAAGGTTTGGCTCATCATTCCTGATAAACGACCTCTTAAACGATTACATATTTCATAATTATACAGACGATTATGGACGGATCATCCCCTTCATCTAGTAGAAGGAAGGAAAGGAGAAATTGCCATTGCCAAGTCCCTACTATTTTGATGACATCTTCAAAAGAATAGAGTAAGGGACAACAATTTTACACTTGTAGAGTTGGCATATGCGACTTCTTCATTGGGGTCGAGGTGCCAAAACAACCTTACATGTCATGCAGGGAGGCAAAAGCTGAAGGAAACTATGACACACATTTCGCTTCCTTGAGCCAAGAGATCATGGCATGTCATGCTGATATATTAGAAGTGAGAAAACATATTGAAAACTTCTTCTATGCATGAAAGTTATTGTCGTGTTGATTGTCTTTAGTTTTATAATGAAGATGTTATCGTAGATTCCTTCTTTCCATATATGCTCTTACTAGCATAAAAGAATGTCGTTTGGAAAGTTATTTTATGGTAGATACTGTTATGCATAAAATATATTATGAACTTCACCACTATGAATTGCAGACACTTTTTACTTTCTTCCCATTTACACTTCAATGCTGAATATTGTAATATGCCTTCACATGTGAATGATACTCAAGAGATTTTCCTGTTGCAATCATTGATTCGAAGGAGGGAAGCTGGTAATTGGCTTGGCCATCGTTGCTCCTCACATACCTGGTCCATCGTTCATACTGAGTTCTCATTAGAGTTCAACTTCCTTGTTCCGTTAGCATGGTTGAAGTTAATCTGGAGGTGATTAAAGGAGATGTTTCATTTTATAAACCCACTAATTTTACATGGATCATGGTATTGGAACTGGAATGAGCATATGTTACGTCCATGGGTTGGGGATCACCAGTGGGAGCAGGCAAGTATCATTGCAGAACACGTTATACATATCTAAAAGTACATTTCTTCTTTGTTCTTAACTAATATTGTACTCCTGCAACAGTTACCTGAAGATTACAGGTGATTACAAGGATGACGATACGTCCAGTATAAGTTGCTAAGTAGGGTTATCATCCCAGGATTATAGATATTTCCTTCATCTATTTAATGTTTGAAGTTTAAGCTAATGTAACATACCATAATAGTAAGGAGATGGGATGATTAGGGACCACATTTAAATTCATGCATGTTATTGTATGTAGTTTACTTTGATGTAATCATCTTACGTAATATTATCGTTATTTCATTTGCGTATTATTCTTTGATATAATAATTGACTTCATGATCAGTTACTTGTGGAATGTTGTCATTTGAGTTTGCGCAGTATTGGGCCATATCAAGCCCACCAAATCTCACGCCCACCCGGGCTTACGCGCACCCATGTGCGTCACATGCACATGCATGCACGTTTGAAAGGGTCAGATAAATTAAAATTGTTATTTTGTTTCTTCCTATGTTACTGCAATAAAGTTTTACCATTGTATATTTATCTACTATGTAGGTTTTACATAATTATGTTCATTTGGGATATATGTACTTCGTTACGATTGCTTCGGTTTGATCAACTTTTTTGGACTCCATTTCTTCATTCGTTTCATAAATAACTTATGCTTATATTGTTAATTATTTACTCAAATTAGTTCTAGAGCATGCATTCAAATTACTTCTTTCTTTTCGAGTAACAATTTTATCTAACAAAATTCGATAGTACGAATGGACTACATTTTGTCATGACAGCAACAGTAGGTACTCCTACTTTCTCTTATAAGGAAGAAGGAGGAGGGACTCTACCGTGGTGGTCACTTCACTCGCGATGCGTGGCATACGACGCACAATGAATTCCTGGAGCAAACTAATTACTACATACGAATGTAATGGTTGTACAAATGTTGGACCCATTATCGTCGTACTCACCTCTTCATTACAAGCATGTTAAATGAAGAGGATTGGGTTTGGGATGAAGGATCGTGCATGTTCCTTCCCATACATTGTGAAAATCAATGGTTGGAAGTATTAGAACTTTTGAATCGTTATATTACCGCTTTGAAACTTTATCATTTTCTTGTAACTCCAAAACTTTAAATCAGGTTAACAAGGAACACATATGGCTTCAAGGATGTTGCTTTCCTCAGTTTACTCTAGTGGGTATGATCCTGCAGTAGTGCATTGGTAGCACTTTATTTACATGTCCGCAAGTTTGTAATAAGTTATTCACTTCATGTAGGATAATGACATTGCCATTTGTATTTTGTTGGGGTCATTATATTTAAAAACTATGTTGTTGAACAATACCATGACAAGTAGATGCATACCAAGTATATTTTCATACAACATAAATCAAACGTATCATAAATCCAATATAACATCAGCATTTTTGCAAACACTTCACTCAACGAAAAACACTTTGGATAATATATTCATGATTCATTCAGATGATTACGCTAATTCTACATGACATAAATTAAACGTATCATATAAAATTTCTTTCTAACTCTGCTCTCTCTCTCTCTATACACACACACAAATATGTACAACACTTATATATACACACATATAACATTTATACACTACATATATACTACTAATACTTATGTGTGTACACTCTATATATAATATTTATTATATACTATACACATATATATACCCTATATGCATATATATACTATACAGATCTATAAAGTAACCTAAACTACTATACATATCAACGCTGACAGACTTAACTGTCATTGAAGCCTTCAAAAATGTCACTAAATACCAAATACACATAAAAGGCAAAAGACTCTTAGCCAAAAGTTAGTTTTCTTATTAGCGGACCCGGTTCGGTTCACAGGATCAACAATCGAAGGACCGGATTGGTACCACTACCATGAACTAGCCCCCAGTTGATTTAATGTACATTTTTGTCCAATTTAGGCCCTTTCAGCCCCATGGCTTACACACGTGCGCACCCGCATGCACACAACCACGCCCATGCATGCCCGCAGGCGCACGCATGCACACATGATCAAGTGTACCTATATGTTATATTCTCATTTCAATGTGCCTGTAGGCAACGTGAATCACTTTATGCGGCTCAAGCAACTTGACGGTGCCTAATGTGGCACCTTTCCTCAATGCCAACTTGGCGCGCCACGCGTGATCTTAGGTCGATTTTGAGCCTCGATTTAAGTGCCCATTTCTTGTCCAATTTCAATTTAAATTATATGGTTAGAAAGCTCTTACATAGGGCTACATAATTATGTATTTAATTTATAATAATAACTTAATTATAATTAAAAAGTGCTTAAAGTTAGTGGATTTTACATGTTAATTTTGATCTTCATTCCTTAATTATGTATAAATTAATAAGTTAATCATTCAATTAACTTTTAAATTAGTTAATTTACTTACTAAGGTATTTAATATACATTTTAAACTTATTTTTAGTTGTTTATTTTACTTTATGTACATTTATTTACATGTTTCGAATAGATATATACATATTTAAGGTATAAATACTATTATATAGAATAACTATATTGTAAATAGGTTGAAAATAATTAAAATTATTATATAAAAATATACAATATAAGTTACCTTAGTAATAACTTAAGTTACTAATTTTCCCATACCTAACCTCTAAAATTAATATAATTAAATTAGCTAAAGTCAAGGTTTTGTACATATTAATTTACGGGTTAAATTGTTAATTAAAGTACAAATTGGTGTCTTACCTAGGAATTGAGTTTATAAAGTGTTGGTTTATATATTAAAATATTTATTACAGATATTCATTTTATTTTAGAGAATTTATTCTCATTTATTTACATTTAATTACACTTTTAAGTTAGTTATATACATCTTTAAATTATAAATACTGAAATGCACTATAAATACAATTTAAATAGGTTGAAAATAATTAATATGATATTATACAAGTATACATTATAACTTACTCAAGTATTAGATTAAATTACTAATTTATTTTATTTTAAACTTAATAACTTATTTACCTTCTATTAATATATAATTAAATTAGTTTACAGGAATTATAAATTCATATTATATACAAAACAGGTATCAAAAACTAACTACTACTAAACTACGTTAGTTATATACAATTACTATAAGTAATAACTAAGTATAGGTACAAAAATAGTTATCAATATCTACTATACTAAATCATATTAACGTACTAATTTCTATAGTAACATATATTAAATATACAGTACATATATATATGTCGCTATAACCTTAGTAAAATAATTACATAACATAATGCAAATGGAACTGCTTTTACTAACATATATACCTATGTACAGTGATAGATTTATTTGTCACAAAAATATTAAACAACAAAACTATATACACAACATAATATCTCTCCCGCAGTCTCACACTTAGCCGATTTTAGGTCCTCCCCTCTCTTTCACAGATGTCTGGTGTTCACCCAACCCAAAAAATGCGTTTCTAAGTGGGTGGGCCAACTCATTTCGAGGGATACACGTCACCCTAATAGGGTGGGATCAGACCTCTACTTTGGACCAACTCTAGTTCATATTAGGTACTTTTTTATCCGATTTCAGGCCCATGCAAACCCAACTACAGTGCATGGCCCCCGACCCACCACTATTCAAATATTATCATATATGCTCGTTAATTCGGATCATGCTCAGGGAACAGGTAAAGGTGTGGGTGCGCCCAACACATGTTGACTGAGAAGGCATTCCAGCAAAATCAATATATACCACATGAAACGGTTGTCGGCACCAATGTGGGACTAATCGTGGGCCGAATTCGCACTGGAATGGTGCTCTACTGCATTTTGATTGAAGGTTTTTGGCCCTCGATTTGAGGGCCATAAATTATTTTCAATTAAAAATAAATTATAAGAATACAAAGCCCTTATATAGGGCTACACCATTATAGAATTAATTTACGAGAATTAGTTATTTAAATATATAATAAAATTAGCAAAAGTTGACTATTTATACACATTAAGTTAAAGCTTATTTGGTTAATTAACGTATAAATTAGTGACTTAATTACCAAATTGACTTTGTACAGAGTTAATTTATATAATAAATTATTTGTTCTACATTTTAAATATATTTTAGAAACTTTATTTTGATTTCTACACATTTAATTATATGTTTTAGTTAATTATAGACATAAATAATTTAGAAATACTATAATACATCATAAATAGGTTGAAAATATTTAATATAATATTATACAAGTATACATTATAACTTGCTTCAGTATTAGTCGAAATTACTAACTTATTTAATTTTAAGTTAATAAAATACTTAATTAACCTAATAATTTAATTACCTACTGTTAATACATAATTAAATTAAATTATAGGTAGTATATAGTTCATAGCACATAGCTAAATATGAATATAAAGAATTAGGTACAATTATGTACATATAGCTAGGTTCATATAATTACTTAGTTTATTATAGATTTAACAAATATAAATTAATAGATAATTAAAAATAAGGTCATATATAGAATAATTCCTTCTGAATA
This sequence comes from Thalassia testudinum, assembly GCA_037157565.1. Taxonomy (NCBI): domain Eukaryota; kingdom Viridiplantae; phylum Streptophyta; class Magnoliopsida; order Alismatales; family Hydrocharitaceae; genus Thalassia; species Thalassia testudinum. The sequence continues at coordinate 32,141,235 of JAZHRO010000014.1, forward strand.
CTTAATTTAATATGTAGCATACATATATAAGTATTTATATACATTTCGTACATATTATACAATATCTACATATAGTTTAGGTTTAAGTTATATATATAAGTATATACATAGTATATAGTGTATTTTTGGGTTTTTTTGGGGTTTTCCTGATTATAGTTTTTATAGGCATAGGAGAGCTAGGGGATGAGAGAGAAAGAGTGGGAAGAGAGGGAGAAGTTTCTTTAGGTGTTTTTGATATGTGGTTCTTTATTAAATTCCAAGGTATAGTGAATCGTAGGCTAGTTTGTTCTACCAAGTCGGGGTTTAGAATGCCTTGAAACTTGGCACACACCTAAAGAATTACTTGATCTTCCTCAAGACAGGTTTATTTTATTTTTTAATGATTTTTTTTATAAATTTTATTTATTTACAAATCTCCTCCCAATTAGGCCTACAATGAATTTCAATCAAAGAACCTAAGGCCTTGACTCAACTTTTAATGGATGGAATAACAGTTTTAATAATCAGAATTATCCATACATCATCACACAATAGATCTAAACATTAAAACATGCATTTCTAATTCAATTTTACTAAAATCATCATTTCGATACTTATTTCATTATACATGTACCTGATAGTAAATTTACATAACAGATAGTAGCATTTCCAATCACATTTAAAGAAAAAAAGTGTACATGAATGCTTACAAATAAAGCTCTACCATTAGGACACAGGTCAACTTTAGAATCCCCAAAATCCCATTTCAAATCCTCATTCAACACTTTATTGCTTAAGCAAGTTGGATGAGGCTCGATAGTAGGATCAAGTTCCACAGGAGCGACGACTGTGATGACACGAGTTCCTCGGGTGACTGGTACACCCACTATGGCTCAGGTGTGTTTAGAGAATTTACATGAAGGTCCTTATAGGCTAAATGGTAGAGAAATTAGGACGAAACCCATAAGTGGCTAAAACAAATGCAGCACGGTCCCGGAGGCTTTCAAAGGGGTCCCTAGCAGCATGCAATTGGGTCCTTGAAGGTTTTAAATGTAGAGGAATGTGAGTCACTAATACATGAGATGAGACAATAGCCAATAAATCACAATTAAAGGTTGTTGTCGGGTTTTTGTCCCCGGTAACGGCGCCAACAATATGATCGTCGACGATCAATTTGTAATAAGGTATCTTAAATGTTGTTGTTATAGTATGTGTCACAAATGAAAAATGATGTCGCGTCAATTTTATTTAATTACAATTTTTACTGGTTTGTTTCCAGGTCCTTAATTGGGAGGCAGTTATTGATATACATCACTCTTAAGTCCAAAAATGTTCTTCTATTCCAAAAATGTCAGTTTTATTTACTAATTTAATGAATGAATCAATAAATAAAAGAATTGGTTAATTATTTACAAAAGAATCAATTAATATGCCTGAAAACATCTGTACAACAAAAAGGCATAAAAAACTAGCTAATACTACACTATGTTAATTATTTACAACTAATATAAGTAATACCTAAGTATAGTTACAAAAATAGCTAATAATATTTACTATACTAAATTAACATACTAATATCTATAGTAACACATATTACATATACAGTAACATATATATTTGTCGTTATAGCCTTAGTAAAATATTTACATTAAATAAGGCAAAAGTAGTTATCTATATTAAACATATAAGTATATTTACAGTGACATATATACACGTGGCCAAAACCTTAGTAACATATTTACATTACCTAAGATCAAAATTGCTACTTACACTAACGTATATACAAATGTACAGTGACATGTATATCTGTCACTAAAGCTATTTTATTCTTTCTTGACATATAAGAGCTCAAACATACTATACTACTCTTATATACTATTATATACATATATATATTACAGTATATGTTATTTATTTACATACTTATACTTATTTATTTATACATTCTTTATATTCATATATACTTTATACGTATACAATATATATATACATATGTGCACACAAAAACAAAACTCAACATTGTCTAACACTATCGCATTTACGGCTAACTTCTTACTTCTTATTTTTAACTTGGGCCATCTGATATTTTAAATGGGCCAAAAATTGTTAATTGGCGGGCGACCCATTCAAGGGATACATAACGCCTACTATAGGTAGGACCAAACCTCCACTAGGGTCACCCTGGTTTTAATTAGGTGGATTTTAGCTCATTTCCAACCTAGCCCGTAAGCCCACACACTAGCTTATGCACCCACACACACCCACATGCGCACATGGCATGCAAATCGAGGATAACCAATGCCTATTTGATGGAGTGCACCCTATGCTGACGACCAAGGGGTCGCCAATGCAAATGGCTCTTATGTGGCACTCACGATCTTTCATCCCACGATGTGAGATTATCAGAGCAGCAAAATGTGTGATGCCCAGTGCTATGCTACATTCTGATTTGCTATCTTTGGCCCTTAATTTAAGGGCCATAAAATAATTTAAATTAAAATTAAATTATACGATTATAAAGCCCTTATATAGGACTACATTATTGTACAATTACTTTACAGAAATAAATTATTTAAATATATAATAAAATTAGCTAAATGTAACTGCTTATGCACATTAAGTTAAAGCTTAATTTGTTAATTAACATATAAATTAGTGACTTAATTACCAAATTGACTTTGTACAGAGTTAATTTATATAGTAAATTATTTAATCTACATTTTTAATGTATTTTAGAAACTTTATTTTAATTTATTTATAATTAAATACATGTCTAAGTTAGTTATATATTTAAATAATTTATAAATACTTTAATACAGTATAAATAAAATATAAATAGGTTAAATATACTTAAAATAATTCTATACAAGTATACATTATATTTTATTTTAACTTAAATTATTAATTTATTCTCTTTTAAGTTAATAAATTACTTAGTTAACTTAATAACTTAATTACTTACTGTAAATATATAATTAAATTAAATTACAAGTGTTATATAGTTCATATTACATGGTTAAATATGTATATACAGTATGAGATATAATTATGTACGTATAGGTAGGTTTCTATAATTGCCAACGATTAATATACATTTAAATTAGTATAAATTACTAGATAATTATTTAATAAAGTTATATAAATAATAAGTTACTCTAAATACTTAATTAAATATATAAAATACATATATAAATTATTTATACAACTTATGCCACAATAGTTATTCATATACAAGATCAGAAGTACTATACCAACAGTACTTACAAATGTCATGGACATCTTATTTGTAATTTTTCCATGTTTTTCCTTCTTTTTCTAATTTTGAGGAAATTAAAATTATTCATAAAAAACTATCACATCTAAATTATTCAATTTCTTATCTATGATATTATTATTGTTAAGACCCGTGCTGTTTGAGCCTTTTAAGACGTCTGGACTATGGGTCAGACGTCTGGACACCTTCCTAAACGTCTGGAAATAAAAATTTTTGAGTACAAGCTCGCGTCTGCGTGCGGGTTGCGTGTAGACAGTACTCTCGTTTTCCTCCTTCTCTCTCTTTTTCCCCCCTCTAGCGAACCCTAACCCCAACCTTATAAAACCCCCCTCCTCTCTAGTTCTCCTTACTTCACAGCCACCAGCTGCTTCTGCCCTTCCCCTTCACCTTAGCGCGAGCGAGTGAGCGCGAGAGCGGCGTGAGGAGAGGAGGAGGAAAGTGAGCTCGCGAACTCATGTGGGAGCTCACCGGGAGCACACGATCGGAGTGGCACGCTTGCGAAGAGGAGTGCGTCGGGGGAGTCCTCCCTGACACTGCTGCAACCAGAGTCGCAGGCGAGGGGTTGGGGCGTGGCCACGCGCGGCACGAGAGAGCAGGAGCAGGTTCTGGTTCTGGGTTTTTCCCAGAATCAGGCATATGGAGTGACTACCAGACGACAAAGCGGACGTCTGAAGCGGTTTCAGACGTCTGAGGAGAGAGTTTCGCGAAGGTACGTTCTCTTTGCGGATATGGCCATGCAGGCATCTCCACGGGTGCCCTTTTGCGTACCTATTTTGAGAAGATTGCATGGTGGCGTTGCAGGATTTGCTTTGGGAAGGTGCGGGGCACACTCGCCCATGCATTTCAGACGTCTGGGCGACGTACGAGACGGCTGGAAGCACTTCCAGATGTCCGGAGAGGTGGTCGGATGACTGGAGCTGGGTTCAAACGGTCCAGAAGAGTTCCTGGATGTCTGAGGTGGATGCAGAAACTGAGATACGATACTGGACACTTTTAAGACATTTGGAAGTTATTCCAGACGTCTGATTTTGCATCAGTAACCTTGTTTTGACCCGTTTAGGGTCCGTTTGAGGTCTGTTTTATGCAAATAAGATACCGATGTGTTCCTTGTGAGTTCCTCTACTTGTTAAAAGGCTTTCCATACTGTTTTGATAGTTCCCTTGTGATTGTTCCTTGTTATAGGACTTCATTCCGTTGCGGGTTCAGGGCTTGCTGAGGCACGTGAGCCTGCCGTTCAAGCCCCCAATACTCCTGGGTTTACTGGTAGAGTGGCTTCCCCTAATTTAATTACAAACTTGAATGCATGTGTGGAATGAATGATTAGAACTTAGGATATGGCATGAATTCTAGGATGAGAAATACTAGAAATGTCTGTGTTGGATGAATGAATTGCAGTCTTGAATGAGTAGATAGAAATGATAACAACTGCCTGTAAATAAATAACAGCTACCTGTGAAATATAAAGTACTTGTGCTAGTTAACTGTTGCATGTAACTTTTCTGTTGTATACGTTAAATGACATAATACGAGCTGCATGTATATAAATTGAGAATGGTAATATGAATGATGAAAGTACGAGCTACCTGTGTTTAACCTGAGTATGGAAATGTGAACGATAGCAATACAAGCTGCATATGTATAACCTGAGAATGGAAATAGAAATGATGAAACTTGGTATGGCATGGCATGAGGAATATGAGCATGAACCCTACGGGGAATTAGGAGTAGAGCTCCTGGAAATAAATGGAATGGATCTGGAAATGTGAGTGGGGAAGTGAGCTGGCCCTTGAGTACGGAGTACCAAGGAGAGCGACTGTCCCCCTGTTTAGTGCAGAGCGAAGCTAGCCACCCTTGGGTTGGGACCGGGGGATAGGATTGGCCACTCTGTACCAACTTCTTGGCCCTTGCGTACACGGTAACGGGGAGAGCTACTAGTGTAGGGAGAGAACTAGCCACCCAACAGGGCCCGGGGTTCAGCTAGCTGCCTTACACCGACTTGTTAGGCCAACTGGGCAAACTAGGGTAGTCAAGCGAGGGTGCGCAGACTGTGGAGGGGCGAGACCCCTATTTGGTTCTTAGGGGCTAGACCCTTATTACTGAGAGGGCTAGGCTCTATACTATTTCGTGCTGTACTTTGGGCGCACCTGTTAGCAGAAACGACTGACTGTGTGCCAATGCGGGGTAGCTACCCATGCGTTTATCGCACATGCCATAGTCATCGTTACATATGTCCGTGACCTTGGGGTGGTTGACTGGGTGTAGGATCACCACGGGGGACTCTCCCGGCCAGGAGAGCATCACGTGTGCCTTCTACTCTTCGAAAAAGACTGCAATCAAGATCGCTCCCACGAGGAACATTCGAGATCAAAAAAGAGATCTGATAAATAAGCCAATGGGTGAAAAGGAATAAATTGTGAAATAAAGTAAATAGAATAAACAACTACCTGTCTATTTTTACTGGTTTAGTTAGTTGGTTGCCACTCTACTCAGCGTTCACTGACTTTGTGTACTCATAACCCTTTTCAGGTCCAGGTGTTGAGCAGCCAGAGTCTACGGCTGCAGAGGGTGCTGGGCCCAGTAGAGCCCAGTAGCTGTAGTTCTTTTGTTGTACTCCTTTTGTAGTAGTGAGTAGACTCGTGTACATTTATGTTCTGTACTTTTACATTCTGTACTTTATGTTCCTATACCTTGTTACTTCCTGCTATTGTGGTGGTGATATGTACTGTACCAGTTTTTACTTCTTTACTTTTGTACCTTTTTACTGTTAGTTGCATAGCATAGTGAATGTGGTTTACTTTCCTGCTTTTTGGTTATTTCTCGTTGGACGACTGGGTCTTGGGATCAGTCGAGTCGGTCCGGTCTCATGTCCTGTAGGAATTCGGGAATCGAGTCGTAACAATTATTCACTCAAATAACACAACCCAATAACTACAAATCATTATATTTAAAAAAAAACCCATCTACCATCACATCAAAAGCCACTAACTCTCTCTCCTCTCTCACAAAAAACAACATACTAATCATTACCAATTCCACCAATCATTACAATCCCACCAACCAAACGCCTTCTTATACTTATTCCACTCTTATTCTATCTCGATATAGCACTATCCCTCTGCCAAACGTAGCCTTACTTATACTTATTTCACTTTCTTAATCCCACCTATCAAATCATATCATCGCATGGCATTTGTCTTTAATTTGTTCAATTCTTTGTATCATACTTCCTCGTTGCTTTTTTAACTAGAAATTAATCATTATTATATAGCTCTTGAAACACATACATGACATGCCTTTATTCTCATTGACTAATTTTGATCATGCACTACAATAAAAATAGTAAAAAATGATAAATATTTTATTAAGATGACGACGAATAAATCATCATTATATAACTTGCTAATGAATAATTTATTCGTCATCAAAATCATTGTTATATTAGTTGTTAAATCTACAATAAATAAAATATTCATTGATAAATGCGAGACAAGAAATAAAATCATCCCTAAAATAGTTACTTGTTTTAAACTTAGCCAAAAAGTATGTGAAACGCATCAAGTGACACAAAAGGCGACGTGCTTTGTCGCTTGCTGCTTGGACGCTTGTACATGGGGGGGTTCATGGGCTCCGCTACATGGGAGTTATGGGTGTTCCCCACACAACACTCCTTGTATAAAGTTCATTTCCTCCTCTCTTACGGATCTCATTTTTTTTTTCCAGCTCTCATCTTCTTCATTTGGAGCTGCTCCGCTCCCTACCTTCCTCCTTTTGGTGTGATTTACTGGTATGTTTAGGTTTCTTCTTCGATTTGTTTTAAGTTTCTATTTATGTTTCATATTTGCGATCATCATTGTGATTTCATTTTTTATTTTTGATAGTGTTGTTATGGATTTGAATATTGCGTGTGATTTGGGTTCCTTTGATAGAGACGATCGTGAACCTCCCTTTGATTCTTCTTCTTGTCTGAATGATCAGAACAACCACTACTGATATAGATGAAGGTTATCTTTGATTTTTCTATCTATTTTTAAAATATTTTTCATTGGTGCAATTCTATTTTAGGTTTTACGTAGGATTCTATATTTTTGCATCAGTGCAATTTTGTTTTGCATTGGAGAATTTTTTTGTATTATTTTGCATCGGTGTAATTATCTTTTTGCATCGGTGCATTGCACCAGTGCAATTAATATATATTTTTGCAGCAATGAATTGCACCATTGCATGTACAGTAGTATTTATTTTGCACCGGTGCAATTTAACTTTACAATTATTTTGCATTGATGCATTACACTTTGTATCGATGCAATTACACTTTGCATCGATGCAATTTAGCTTTACAATTATTTTGCATCGGTGCAATTTAACTTTGCAACTATTTAACTCATCTATGTTGCTTTAGCATGCTTTTAGGTAAACAAAATATTGAAGTTGGGATGGAATTTGATTCTTTTGAGGTTGCTGCTTCTTTTTGTCAAGATTCTGCTCATTGTAGTTGTTTTGAGTATTCTTTAGAGAGCACAAATTATGACGAGGTTGATAAGAATTTTTTACGTAAAGCGAAACTTATTTGCTCAAGAGGAGGTGAACCTCCTAAGAAGTCATGCAATCCTTACAATTCAAAGAGATTGACATCTAAAGTTGGATGCAAGGCTCATGTTTGCTTTAGATTTTGTGATGGCTCTAGCAAGTATATCATTGTTTCTTATTGTAAAGACCATAACCATGAGTTTTGTGATTCAACTATGGTGAAGTATCTTCGATCAAAGAAGAAAATACTTTTGGGAAGGAAATGTCAGATGCTGTTAAATGATCAAGAAGGTATTAGTTTGTCAAAGTCAGTTACTGTTGGATTTGAGAGCCTAATTGCATCAATTGGGATGCAATTGTTATATAGTGACGTAGGAATTCATGTTGAAATCAGTGAGATTTGGGAGAGGTTTTTAGTTTCATATTGGAAGTAGATAAACCTCTTGGTGGGTGTAAAAGACTTTTGCCTCCCATGACTTATGTAACAAAGAGTGAGAGGTGGGGCTGGGGACCATGCATGCATGAATGTGCACCTTGCCCTGCCCTGGCTTCGGCTCTAGATCTGGCTCGGGTGAAAATCAATTTATAACTTGGAACTTGGACTCATTTTGCTACGGATTTTTAATCTCATAATTTTAACCTGAATGATCAATCAAATAGTGAATTTAGTCGACTAATTATTTTGGTCGATCAATGAATTTAGTTTGGTCGATCAATTGGATTGGTTGACCAAATAGTGAAGTTTGATCGACCAATTATTTTGGTTAATCAATAAACTTAAATGGTCGATCAATTGCCATATTTTCATAAAATGGGAATTTCTATAAATGTCTGATCGTAGGCTCTATATAAGGGCCACGAGAGACTCTCATTTGACACACTACAAGAGCAGAAAAACTCTCTCAAGTCTCTCCCCTTCTCTCTCATTCTTGTCTCTCTTTCTTGGTGCATTCATTCGACGTGAGATTGGTAGAAAAATCTCCAATCACTTTTGTCGATCTTGCACAAGAAGATTGAGAGATCAATGAGAAGTTTTTGGTTGATCAAACCATTCAATTGGTAGATCAATCGGAAATTTGGTTGGAAACCAAATTGCCTCGGCTTCGTTCCCCTGAGGTGGTTTTTGAAGACGTCTATGATTGGAGTGCACCAAATCTTTGAGGTGGGTCATCGTATCCTGGGAGGAGTTCGTCAAACCCCGACGCATCGGTATTGTAGGGGGTGATACCTTCTTTAAGGGAAGTCCTTAATGAGAGCTTCGATTGTAGTAAAATCTAATCTCTTCTCAGAAATCTGATTGGAATATCTCGTTTGATAAGGTCTTTGGTAAATTGAAAGGATGGAGTAGTAAGTTTTTGTCTAAGGGTGGGAGATTAATCCTTCTTAACTCGGTCATAACATCCATCCCGATCTTTTACTTTAGCATTTTCAAGGCCTCGAAGTCTATTTGGAAATGATTGGATGTTATGAGGAAAAGATTCTTTTGGAAAGGAGCTGGCCATGAGGGTGGTTTTATGCAGCCCATCAGATGGAATAAGATCTGCAGGCCAAAGGAGACAGGTGGTATGGGGATTAAGGCACTCAAGGAGTTCAATGAGGCCTTACTGATTAAATGGGCCATCAAAATTTTGGATTGCAAGGAGGATTTGGTGGCAGATTTGATCAAGGACAGTTATGGCGGATCTAATAGCACTCTACAGAGGCTACAACTGGTAAAACCTTCCCCTTTTTGGCGATCAGTTATCAGTGCAATCAACAATTATTGGCACTTGCTGCAACCTAGGCTCGAATATGGCAGGGACTTTAGCCTGTGGAACGAGCAATGGTCTGGTTTGGGGGTTCTGAAAGAGGCATATCCAAGGGCTTATGCTGCTGCTGCAGATAAGGAGGCTAAAGTCAGCAGCCTATGGTCTGTTGTAGAGGGCTGTTGGCGGCTAGAAGGGCAGGAACATTGCAGATTAGGCACTCGATTATGGGAGGATAGGTAGAACCTGATGGCTGCATTACAGTAGGTGCGTCCTAGGGTGAATGTGGATGATACCTATGGCTGGAATGGTGTATTTTCAGTGCAGCAAACATATGAAAAGTTCATCAGGTCTAACTTTGAGATGGAGAGTGACCCAATTGACAAGAAGATATGGTTATTGAAAATCCCCTTGAAGGTTCAAATATTCTTGTGGCTTTGCAGACGGGAAGGCCTGATCACTAGTGATCTTAGACACAGAAGAATGGGGACTACTTTGAATGCTTGCCACCTCTGTGGGTTACATACTGATAGTACGTCGCATATTTTTTCCTCTTGCCTGGTCACAGACAAGATTTGGAGGATGATTTTCTTAGAACCTCTTCGCACCTGGGATTCCCTTTGGCAGAGGTTCATTGCTCCTGGACGGCCATATGGGGGTATGGCTGCCATTTTGTGGTATGTGTGGAGGGTGCGTAATGATAAATTTTTTCAGGAGAGGCCGGTTAGATGTGAGAACATTGTAAATGAATGCTGGTCCCTCATACATAGCTAGGGATCTTTTTTGTAATGTTTTGTTTGATATGAAATATACTGCCCTCCGGATTGCTATCATCTCATGATAGCATTCCTCGTTGTTTCAAAAAAAAAAATCTACTCTCTTTTCACTTTGTTTATTTGTGCTATTGCATGTTATTTATTTTTTATTTTATTATTGATTTTGCCAAATCATGTTTGACTTACTTGATTTAATATTTTTGATCTACGTGAAAATGCTAGAAATACATATATTTTTATTTATTTATTTCCTGTATGTGTTTATTTCAATAGTTACTTCCTTTGCTATTGAGGGCAATGGATTTTAGAACTTAATATTTACCACTCAAGATGCAAGGAATGCAATACGTAAAATAAGGAATTTGAGGCTTGGTGTAGGTGATGCAGAGGCTGTTCAAAGTGTATTTTAATTTGTTAAGATGCAATCAAAGAACAACTTTTTTTATTCTTTAGATTTTGATGATGATGGTTGCATACGTAACATTTTTTGGTCTGATTTTAGTACCCGGTTGGTCTACAAGCTTTTTTGTGATGTAGTCTCATTCGACACAATATACTTGACTAAGCGATATGACATGCCTTTTGCTCCTTTTGTTGAAGTAAATAATCATGGTCATACAGTTTTATTTGGTTGTGCTCTATTGGGAGATGAGATAACAGGAAATTTTATGTGATTATTTCAAACATTTTTGTCTTGCATGTAGGGTATATATCCCAAAGGTATCATTACAGATTAGTGTCAAGCTATTATTAATGTTTTATCAGCTGTGTTCCATGGTATTCATCATCAGCTTTGTATTTGGCACATCAAAGATAAGCTTCCTTAGAAGTTTCCTCGAGATGAGCATACTAGGAAAGCTTTTAATCAAGTTGTTCCTAATTTGAGATCAAAGGAAATTTTCAAGGAGAAGTGGGCAGCAATGGTCAGAGATAGACCTTTGAAGGTGAAATGACCCTTCCCAAGAGTCATTTGGTGTTTTTTTTCCTAAACTATAGGGGCCTCATCATAATTTTTGTGCACCAAGAAACACACGTGGAGACCCCCGTGCAAGTTATTTGGCTTGGAGAGGGGCTTAATACAATTTAAACCCCCCAAATCTTATTCTGTGGGCTTCGTATGGAAAAACAAGTTCTGTGGGGCCAAACCTAAAATTTTTCCCGGCCCCACCTTACTCCCACGACACCTAAAACCCTACCCCCAAACCCCTCATAAAAACCCTCCTCTCCTTGATTTTCGCACCCCCATTCCCACCCCAGTGATGCACTCATTCTCCACCTCCAAAGAGAGAGAGAGGACAAGGCAGGAGGAGGAGAGAGTGAGGGACCAAGAGGAGAGGGGGGAGAGGGAGGCATTGGGCATAGTAGCCAAAGCACGCGGGTGCACTACGTGAGGTGCTCTGGCAGGAGTTCTGCGAGAGGTGTCATGCCCAGGCGAAGTTCGAGACGTGTACCAAATGTCTGGGAGGTTGTGCGAACGGTCGGGAGGCACTGTGGACAGTTGGGATGAGTTCTGGACGTTCAAAGACGCGCGGGGCATGAGGTGCGACCTGCTCGAGGTGTCTACAATGAGTATGGACTCGAGGCAAGAGCTTGTGTAGGGAAGCAGCACTCGTACAGGGGAGGCTGCAAGGGGAAGTGCACGTGCACGACACCCGAGGTGCTTTTGGATGTCTGAGGGTGGTGCCAGACGTCTGGATAGAGTCTTAGACGGGTAGGAGTGGAATCAGATGTTAGGAGAGGAGCGGGGACATTAGGCAGGACTCTACGTGAATTTAAGACATTTGATAACGACGAGTGGTGTGTGCCTGACGCAGACAGGCGGTCGGTCCAACCAGACCAACCTGCCTGGTCCGGTTCAAGTGACCCAGGACCTTTTCGAGGCTGGTTTGGGGCTCATTCGGTCTTTCAATCTCACAAGTAAGGTACCATTGGAAAGCTCTTGGATTTTCCCACTTTCTGAGATCAAGTTTATGTTGTTTTGAACCCTTTTATCATACTGAAATGTCAGTCAACATGTTAAATGCTCCGTTTGACCATTGAATTGGTGTAGGCCCCAAGTCCGTGGCACGTGCGGGACTTGCCGAACCATTGGGATTAGCCGCTGGAGCCCCATATCTCTCATACTCCTAGGTAGAGTGGTTCTTCCGGCATCGATGTAGTTAGTCTAGTCTTAAATGCATGTTAACAGTAGCCACTTAATGTGTTATTATGATTTCGCATATGCATGTCGTGAATGGAAATGAGAATTGTTCTGCTTAATAGACTTATACATATGTGTGCATGCCCTAGCTCATAATATATAAGATTTATACTTGTTACACATAGAAGTGATTAATTCTTGTTGGAAGTAACGAAAACCTTAATGGATGATATCAAGGTTTTTACCTAGTGCACTTAATTGTCTACTTCATATATGAAATTGGAATTAGAAAGGAAATGCATGTTATTTGATGGCATTTAAAAAGGAATCCAAGGAGTTATAAATGAAACTCTGATAGTGATGGATTATTTTCGCCTAATGTGAGGCATGATTGTTATTTGGACTTTAGTATGGGGATGAGCTGGCGCTTGTGTACGCACGTACCAAGGAGAGCTATTCACCTCTTGTGTAGGGAGTGAGCTAGCCTTCCCTTGGGTTGGGACCCAGGGTAGGAATGGCCTCCCTTCATTGACTCCTGTTAGGCCCATTGGGCCAACCGGGATAGTCGGGAAAGGGTACGCAGACTAGTGAGGGGCACAGCCCCTGTTCTGTTCTGTGTTGTACGACTTAAAGCATACTCGTTAGCAGAAAGGACTGACCGTGTGCCAGTGCAGGGTAGCTTCCCATGTGTCTATCACGTGTGCCATAGTCATCGCTAGTTGCGACCATGACCTCGAGGTGGTAGACTGGGTGTAGGACAAACATGGGGTGGTCTCTTGACCAGGAGAGCACCACATGCACATTTTGCATTGCAAGGAAAACAGCAACAAGATCGTTCTATTAAGGGACATGTGAATAAGAGAAATGAGACCTTGCTAGAATAACCGAAATCATAAAACAACTGGCACTTAGACTATAGAAATAAAACGTGAAAGTATTGAAACATTTACAATTGCTTGGAATGTTTACTGCTTTTAAATTAAATTATATTTATTGATTTTTATGCTTGCCACTCTACTCAGCTTCTTACTGAGAACTACCACTTGTGTTCGGGTCAGGGAGGTGAGCAACCAGTACCCTTGGTTGCAGAGGGAGTTGGGCCTAGTTGAGCCCAGCCTTAGTGGGTTTCCCCATTGTTTTTGTTGTAGTGTGACTTGCTTCTTTTCGTTGTAGTGATTATCCATGTCTGAACTAGTAGTTCTACTTTCCGTCTTTCCTTGTGGTTGTGATGGCTGTGTTGATAACTTGGCTACTCTTTTGTGGCACTGTTTGTGATTATAGTCTATCGTTCAATTTTCTATCTTTAATTAATTTTCTAGCTATGTTGCATGTGTGGAATATTTTACTGTTTAGTATATTTCTCGATGGACGACTGAGTCTTGGGTTAATCGAGGCGATCTGATCTGGGTTCCATGTGGAGCCAGGTTCGAGTCATAACAAGATGGTATCAGAGAAAGGTCATCCCGAGAAATAAATCAAAGGGCCTGGAAGTAACCACTCATGTGAATGCAATTAGGATAGCCATCACAACGTGTTATCTTGATTTCTGCTCTTGAGTCTTGTATTAGTCTTTTATCAATAATGATCTTTGTTTCCTTCCGTCTCCCTGTAGGAGACGCCCCATCGTGTAGCTTGTGGGGCTGGTCGAGGGTGTGGCTGTGGGTGTGGTCGCAGGGGCGAATGTGTCGGACCTGAGGCAGGGGTTGCTCCACCCCTCCTTTAGGGTATCCAAGCTCAAGACCTCGCTCAACTAATCCGGGACATCGTACTGGTGAAGTTTCAGCAGCAACCACCTCCTTCGCCGCCCTCTCCTGAGGATGTAGAGGGGGAGTCTTCCGTTAAATAGGGGAGTCGCCACAGTGTCGGGCGAGCTGGAGAGGGAGGGGGTGACGTTTGCTGACACGTTGACGTAAAACTATTCGTTGTAGTGCGCTTACGATGTCAATTTTCAATAAAGAATCATAGGTGAGTCCGAGTGTCGAACACAGGGAGGTAATAATTAGATCAAATACTCGCTTTCGTGTCACGTAAATATGTCGTTTGTGCGCTTGAAAATCGATTTGAGAAAACAAAAGAGAAAGAGAGATAGAGATAGAGAGAGAAAGAGAGAGAGAGAGAGGAAAGGATTAGAGAACCATATCATAAGATCAATGTGCCAATAATTTCTTATCAAATGTGTAATCAAACATAATGTAGATGAATGCTTTAACAAAATCAAGACATGAACTACACTACAAAATAAAATAACACTAAGACAAGGAAGAAGAACGTGTTGAGACAGCCACGGCGGTAGAGGGGTTTCTGTCAGTGGCTTGGTGGCTTTGGGACCTTGCTTGGAACTCTAGAAGGTGGTGGTATCTCCTGGGTGGAAGTTTGGTGCAAATGGGAGGGGTAGGACCCCTTTTATAAGTGAGGAGAGGGCTCAAATTCAAATCCGGGTCTTTAGTGACAGCTATAAGCATCACTAAAGGCCCCTGCAACTGTCGCTGAAGATGCACCCGCCACTCACGCTTCGCTGGCGCATGCCTCGCGCTCCTTGTCTCACGTGCATGCGCTGCTTTGCGCACACACACACGCTGCCACCCACGCCGCTGTGCTACTGCGATGCCTTGCTCCCACGCACGCACTGCTGCGCTGCCGCTTCACGTGTGCCGCACGCCTTGTGCTGCTGGGGGTGTGAGGGGCGGCTTGGATGGTGCCACGTGGCGCCATCTGGGCTGTCCATCTTCTTTCTATTGTAGAGGGTGCCACAGTGCTTAGATCGAGATGATTCCCACACTGCTGGACTGCGATCATCGCTCCAGATCCATTCGTACGATCGTATTTTTCATCCAAGGCCCATAAGGATGTTGC
Source organism: Thalassia testudinum (assembly GCA_037157565.1). Classification (NCBI taxonomy): domain Eukaryota; kingdom Viridiplantae; phylum Streptophyta; class Magnoliopsida; order Alismatales; family Hydrocharitaceae; genus Thalassia; species Thalassia testudinum. The sequence goes on from JAZHRO010000014.1 coordinate 32,156,529, forward strand.
ATTGCCCTTGGCTGTTGATCTTTCTCAAGCTTGTTGTGGGAGCTACGGAGGTCGGATCGAAGTGATTTCGAGTCCGTTGGACTCCGTTCGTCAATCCGGATCCATTCGTATGGTCCAATCACTCATCTAAGACCTGTTACAAAATGGACTTGTGCACATGGTCATTAAACATTGATTTTAAGTGATTAAAATGTAAAGATCATGCAATATGCATGTAATGCTTCGAAGCCCATTATAATATGACATTATCGCATAAGTACCCTTGAAATTGACTCTAATTGATGTTATTAACACTTGTAATTGTAGAGTCATCAGGGGGTGTCCCTCCACCACCCCCACCTCCTTCAGACACTATTGAGCAGGAGTCCTCCCTACCAGAGGATGTACCCGTGCCCCTGTTATGGCTTCACCATGAGCTGTTCACACAGTTCCGGAAGCTGAAGTCCCCCTCCTTCATGGGGGAGGAGAGCCCATCTAAGGAAGAGGATTGGTTGGAGCAGATGGAAAAGATCTTTGACATGCTCCACCCTCCTACAGAGTGCCACGTGGCCTTTGCCATGTACCAGCTAGAGAATGCTGCCCACAGGTGGTGGCGGGCGATTTGAGGTCAGGAGGGGGGAGATCCATCCTGGGACAGATTTATGGCTCTCTTCTGCGAGTAGTATTTCCTGCAAACATGGCAGGACTAGAGGAAGTGGGAGTTCCACACTCTTCGCTAGGGGACGATGATAGTTAACGCGTACCACACGTGTTTCCTGGAGCTATCACGCTTTGCCCCGTCTGCTACGACTACAAAGGAGGAGCATCTATAGAGGTTCATTGAGGGTCTCCAGCCTGTTACACGGGGGTATGTGAAGCCCTTGAAGCTACCTACTTTCTCCCACGTGGTTGAGGTAATGATGACCTACGAGGAGACCAACCTGACCATGCAAGACACCGACGGAGGATGTCGGAAGAGGCCCTACCAGCCTAATCACTCTCAAAGCCATTAGGAGGGGAGGCACACTGTACCTGCAGGGGAGGCATCCTGCTCTGTGGGGTCGCCAGCAACTTTGGAGGCCCCAAACAGGGGCCAGCTGCCCACACCAAACCCCCGTCCAGCTTCCAGTACAGATGAGGAGGGATTGCCCGTCTAAGGCAAGAGCATACCAGATGCTCCCTACACCGAGCGCAGAAGGCTGATCTGGCGGCTGCAGCTACCAGGCTCGAGGAGGAGGATAGTAGTCACGGGGTGGGTACCGACCAGCCTATACTCGTGCAACCCAGAGCGTGGTGGCCTCTTCTGCACCTAGGGCTGAGGGGCATGTCAATTCTTTGACTCACAGAGACGCTAGAGCTTCAGATTCAGTTGTGGCAGGTATGGTTATTGTTTTCGGCAGATTAGTTTACGTACTTTTTGATTCTGGTGCCATACATTCATTTGTCTCCATGAGTTTTGCCGTCAGTTTGGGGCCAAACAGTACACTGCTAGAGGATCCGTTTCTAATTAGAGGGTCGTGAGGACAGTTGTTTGTCATAGAGGAGGTCTTTATCAACTGTGAGGTCATGATAGGGGAACACAACCTCCCTGTTGATCTGATTGTGATCTGGATGGAGGATTTCGGCGTGATCTTACGGATAGATTGGCTATCTTCCTATCACGCCATGGTGGACTGTTTTGGGAGGAAGATTGTTTTCTCCATTCCTGAGTTGCCTCCTTTTGAGTTCCATGGCCAGCTAGTAAACAGAGGGTTTAGATGCATTTCCGCGCTTCGAGTAGCGAAGCTACTGAGCCAGGGGTGTGAGGGCTTTTTTGCTTATGTTGTGGTAGAGCCTAGCCTAGCAGCTGACTCACAGAGTGTTCCGGTAGTTTGTGAGTACTCCGATGTCTTTCCTGAGGAGTTACCAGGGCTACCACCTGAGCGTGAGATCGATGGCTGACTCACGGAGCATCACCTTCAGCCATCACGCGAAGAGGGCCGTGGGATTTAGTCCTACATCGGATATGACAAAGCAATCGAAGCGGTATAAATTGCAAAAGTGATAGCAACTATTCGCCTCAAGTCACTTGGGGGGTAAGGTCCCCCGCACCCTTCACCTGCCTCGCCTGTGACACGCATCACGCAAGCCTGGCTCCGACCCGCCCCACCTAACTTGCGCACACTTTGGCTACTACCCCATGTCGGCAGCCCTGGTCCTCGGTGCACCCTAGACCAGACTACCCATTACTGTGGAAGGCTCTAGGAGAGTGGAATCCTTAGAGAGAAACAGAGAGAGAGCACGGGGGTAGGGGGTTTTTGCTTTGAAGATAAACGGTTGACACTTAGCCGTTTGAAGAAGAAATCCCCTTTGTGTGAAGAAGTGAAGAAGAAAGAGCATGGCTTGTGCACGTGAAGGGAAGAAGAGAAGAGAAACCAAAAAAGAAAAGGAGATGACCTAAGCCAAGGAAGAAGAGAATAGAGAACTAAGGCAGAAGAGAAGAAGAAACAGAAGAAAAATCATTAAGGGGTACTGTAGCAACGTCTTTTAAGACATCTGATTGCAAAATCAGACGTTTGATCATATATTCCTGCTTTTGATTAACATTTGAGTAATTATTCTATGTATTAGACTTATAATTGGTGATCTAAATCACCATTATTTTGTCTATAATTCTTTTTATCTCCTCATATATTCATGTTATACATTTCCAATTAGATTTTGAGTAATTAATTGTGCTTATTTACATTAATTGTTGAGATTAGTGCATGAATTCCTATTTGTTCCCAGCAAACGATGTTGGACTTTCATTCGAGTATAGATTTTATCTATTTTGAGCGATTTTGTCTTATACTACGACACATCTCTTAAACAACGACGAAATCGCTCATTAACATTTTGGCACCGTTGCCGGGGAACAACGCGCAATTCACCACTATTCTCTACTTTATCTGATCATATTTGAGCACTGACTTGCTCTGTTTGCTTTACTGTGATTTTGCGAGGTACTTTACGAGATCTTCTATGCAAATCAACCACTCCAGGGCAGGTAACTTCTCTATTCTTCCCTAATCAACCTCCTAATCTTGGGAAGACAAAAAAGGAAACAATCAATTAGGAATCACCTGCCTTATTTTTCATAGTAATCATCATTTTAAAGGCAAGTTTCCTAATTTGTGAAATTTTTTCAAAATCTCATTGAAGTTGAAGTGATTCTATTTAGAGATCCCATCCTTGATTTCCTATACCTATTAGGGAATACGCTTAAATTCTAAATCACTTTGGACTAACACATTTCTTGCTTAAAGCCCAACATGATCATGTCAAGATCAATTGGACTTGGAAATAGAGCCAATTAGGATTTCTACATTAGGGTTTTGAAGTGCTAGTACACATTTTTGCCTGAATTAAAGTTACCCTTCCTCATTTGTGTACTACCCAAGCCCTTGTTTGAAAAGATCTAATCAGAAAAACCCTAAAATTAGGCTCTAAATTTACTTGAATCCTAAAATCCTTGGACCTAATAACCTGAGAGTAAAATCAGGGTGATTTCTAGGTCATGACTTAGATCTCATTCTGCCATCTTTAGGGCAGGTTAGGTGAAGTTGGTCTACAATATAGGTCAACCAGCCTCCAAATTATGTCACAAGTTAAATTAACTTCTAATCAAGTGAAATCAAAGGTACAAATTAGGACATAAAACTGGTATACTTAAGAGGTCAAGTTATTCATTATGGTCTACCTGGACCCTCAATGACAAGGAAGGTCAGGTGGGGGAAACCCTGTAACCTGTGGGGGCGCTCTACCGTGTAGGGGTCTTCATGGGACTCTCCCTTCCTGGTTGCCCAGGTAATTCTCAGGTAGACGACTTTTTGATCCAGGGGTATCATCTGCCCCGAACCTCTACAGTCATCCAAAAATCTTTGAGTGCCTTAATTGGGTCCAAATAACATCCAATCCCTCATCTATTCTCTAGAGCACATACACAAGAAGGTCTTTAGGTTTTTTTTAACCTAGGAGACCTCATTAGATCTTCTTGGGGATTTTTTTCAGATCTGATTAGCTTCCAATCTAATCTTGAGTTTTGTTCTACATCTTGATCCCACCACTTGATTCAAAAATGCAACCTGGCTATATAGGAAGACTGTTTAAGAAATATGAGTCCCAAATGAGCATAAAAAAAAGATACTTGAGAATGCTTGTAGAAACCATGAAGAATATTATAAAAGGGACATTCGGGAAAAATTTCTGAAAACAACAAACATCATCACAAATCGTGTGGGGATAATATGGACACAAATGAACTACGGTTCAACCCAGGATAATCTACCAGCAGAACATAGTGAATTGGTGAAATTACACAACAATGAGTGTTTGCAATGTTGGTCAAGCCCTTCATTTCTAGAAAAACTCTAGGAATTTTTAGAAGAACGAGGAGAATTGCTGAATAAGTTATATAGAACAATTGATCAAAAACACCCATTAGAAACTAACAAAACATCTTGGAGTGAGACTAGTGATCAACACAGTTTCCCAAATCCCGGGTTCAATGATGATAATTGTGGATCCCCACCCACATGAATTCAAATTCAAATTTCATAGCAATTGACATTCCTGATCTTGAGACGGGTTGGGAGAATTTGATTGCAGGTGATCACGATTTCAAGCCAACCCTAGAGATACAAAAGATTGGTTCACTAAGCTTAGATTTCCTAGACACCTGTGATACTGAGATTAAGACAGAACCTCTCGAGGGTGTAAATTCTATCCCTTATGCTGATAAGGTGACTCTCAAGAGTAATTCTGACATCCCTGTAGAGCCCAATATAGATTCTAGTGATCCAACCCACACCCTTAACCTAGAATTTGGATATGAGACTTATTGGGATGATTGTGAGGCACCGTGTGATACGAATCAGATTTCAAATCTAGATTATGATTTAGGGCTCATATTTGATGAGTACACCTCTTCAGATTCCTCAGAAATATAGATTGATTTTTCAAAAGTCACGCCGATCTACGATATAGAAATCGAGGAGCTAGAAGAGTTGGGATTTGATTGCGTCTTCCCTACGAGCCAAGAACTCGAGACCATGCCTAATAAGGACACCTCTTTGAGTTTGGACTCTGAGTTTAGGTTAGATCCAAGTCAGGTTGCTGCTTCTCCACATCTCGACTCATTCTGTGGTGAAACTATCGATCTGGAATCAGGGTCAGAAACTTCTCTCAAATTCTTCAATGATTTCGAATCTTAGATTTCGGAGAATCTTTGTTTCTTGATGACTATGAACCAATTTATGACCTCAGCATACATGATCCATTCGTCGACTTTGACTTTGAGGTCCCTGATCCCAAGATCATTGATTCAAAATCAGGTTCCATTGAGATGGAATCATTTCTTTTTGATCCTCAGGAATCAAACATAGTAATTTCCGAGAGTGTCTACAATCCAGAGTTCGAATCTTTTCTTGATTCAGATTTCCTTGATCCTATAAGCACTCTCCAAGCATTTACAGTTGATTTTGATGGGCTCTATGAGGACTCTCTAGATACACCTACCTTTGAACATTTTCTAGAAGAGCCCTCACATACAATTATTCTTGAAGCTACCTCTTTTATACATGTAGAACATTCCCAAACCCGTTTTCAACCCCGACCCGCAATCAGACTCAATTTCTACTCTGATTCTCCTCTTAATGTGCCGGTTGCACATGATTCTTCTCCACATTTCAATTGGGTTTCAGACATCAATTAGACTACAAATCACAACCCATCCTTCTCTGATCACTTTCGTAGGGTTCCTACATCCTCCATTGATTCTTTTTCATTTAAGGATACCTACTCTGATCAGGCTGATTCGACTCAGCCAAACCCTGGATTCACACTTCCATATCTTCTCGAACTTCACAGAATCTAGTGGGCACCACATATTTTGATCCACATCTATCAACCTTCCAGATTGATTAGGTTTGGGCTGCATCATCATCCTTCTGACTTGAACAAGCACATGGTTGGACTAACAAGGCTATTGATCAAGGTGCTTGTTCTACAAAACTCATCTGATTTGACCACTTCTTCTCCATATCATTTTCTGCTCGGTTGAAGGCATTGAATTTAGCTCTTAATGGGAGGCAACCCGTCATTCCAAAAAACCCAAGATCCTTCTGATTATCCTTACATACTCCACGTCTATTGCACTCTGAGTTCGGTGTTACAATAGTTGACTCCACCTCTGGTACTTGCATCAGAGCTTGAAATCATCTGCAACAGTCATCCCGACCTGTTCGCCCACCCGATAATCCTGTTCTAATTCCTGAACCCAAAACTATTTCATACCCTTCGTTTACAATGAGGACATTACAAAACTTAGGCATGGGGGGTGTTAAAGTGCAAACATACAAAAATTTTCAAGTTTTTGAAGGGTTCTCACATAAAAATATATATTCCAAAAAATAAAAAAAATAAAAAAATTGAAAAAAAAAGGGAAAAGGGAGGAAATTTTGAATAAATTGAATGCATATCATTCTTGAGGAGGAAAAAGGGAGGTGATTTTGAAATGTCAAAAAGGAGCACAATTTGAAACAAAAAGAGTTAGTCATTAGTAAAAGATTAAGGAATCTACTCAAGTTATAGACTAAATCAAAAGAAAGGAATAAAAGACAAAAGTGCTAAGGGACAAAAGAGATTAGTATGAACGTTGATCTTAGGCCTCTGGGTTATGTTTTAGGCTTAAAAATTCAAGTATCAATTAAGATCTGGATAATCCTCAAGGAGTTGAGGAAAATGCGAAGCTTAAGTATTAGGTTTAAGGCTTAGGGATTATTTGACCTCGTTAACTGACCTCTGGTTTGCGAGACTCGGTAACCTAAGCACCCTAATCCACACACAGTCTAGTTTAGTGCGCTTAAATATCAAAATCAAGCAAAAGCATTTAATTTTGCTCTCAAAAAGCTACCTAGATTAGGAGTGGCTAATCAACACAAGTTGATTAGGAAGAGTTCCCAACGTGGAGAGGCAGGAAATTTCCCTCGAAGATGTGTAATAACATACCGTCTCCTCGGTGCTTGTCTCCTAGGATATGTAAATATCCTACCAGGGGCACGTAAGCACCTTATGCTAATTCAGGTGCCATGGGCGAGATTATCCCAAAATGTCAATTGCCAGGGCCTAAATTTAGCTATAAAATGCCATGGGAGGCACTATCTCGAAGTGTCGAAAGCCAGGGTTCTGGGGGTTGCCATGGGCGGTGTTATCTCAAAGCAGTGAAAGCCAAGGACCTTGCAAGGATTGATGATGGGAGCTAGGAATTCGATACAGACCGTGTTGAAAAGTCAAACCAAAGCTAGAAATAAAGAAGAAAAAGAGAGAGAAACTCTCTAAAAATACAAAAAAAAATCTTCTGTCTCTCGTTTACAAAAACACACTACAAACTGAACCTGGACTAACCATGTTTTAAGCACGGGTGCTTTAACTGCGGAGTTCAATGAACCTTAGGTTAGTTCCTGTGGGCCTTAGAAACCTTCGCAACGGACTGAGGCTAAAGCTGGTCAAGTCTGGATCTTGGTTGGTAGTTGAGTACCTCTAGGCCTACTATTGTCATTCTGACCTAATTTACACAAAAAAAAGCACACATCAGAGATCTGAACACATGGTCTAGAATTTAAGTTACTTCCGTAAGATTTTGCTAAGGGACTAGCAAAAGTTAGGCATGGGGGTATGATGATAGCATCATCATCAACCATATCTAGCTTTATTTAGTCAATTTCCATAAAAAATGCTCCTACATAACCACCAGACGGCCATAATTCAATGCAAATCCATTCTAAGAGAAATACAAGAAATCAGGGTTAAAACTGCAATTTTAACAGCATATCTCAATTGCAAAACAATAACGGGATTTCTAAGGGTTAAATAAAGGTCAAATGGTCTTAAATGTCTAACAAGTGGGTTAGTATAGACAGAAAAGGATTTTTGCGTGTTTTGAGAATTAAATAACTTCAGAAGCCCTAAAAATAGACCTGCTTAATTAGCTAAGGTTCTGGTTAGCATAAAATTCACCTAAATCCTCTAAAATTCATAGAAAAATATTCTCTAGGGTTTGGCATCCTTGATTTGACCATTGGAACCCATTTTGACCTAAAATAGAGCCACAGACAAATATTTATCCTAATTTGGGTTTTTACATAAATTACCTAGTCAAAGTAGGTCAAAAACAAAATCCAACTTCACCATTGGATTCCTTAGGTCAAATTAGGTTTGTACCAAAATTTGGGCTCAATCTGAGATCATCTTGACATAGTTTGCAATTTGGTTCTGTCTGACTCTTTTATCTTACACTCATGCCCCTAACTTTTGAATTTCTTACATAAAACCCCTTAGCTTTGTCATCTTCTTCACAGATAGGTCCCTTCCACCCTCAACTCCTAAAGCTCCGACGAGCTTAATTTGGCAAGATCTTCATGATTTCTTGACAAATCCCTCTCAAAATTGAAAGGGAAACTTGTCAAGTAATTGCCTTCCTTTTAGCCAGATCCGAAGCTCCAGATCTCGCCCAAATCCTAATGTGAAGACGTGAAAGAATTGGGCATCCTATTTCAGTGAACCTTCCAAGATTGGGAAGCTTGCTTCCCAAGCTCTAATCACCCTCTCACTGCCTATATAAGACTCCCCAAGGCAGACTGTTCTCCCCACTCTTGAATTTGATCGGATTCACCTCTAATTTCATCTCTCCTCATCCAGCCGAAGCTCCTCAACGTCTGGTGAGCTCCTCCGACTCCATTTGTCGTCCGTCCGCAATACCAGCAGCGGAATCATCTTCCTCGTCTTCCTCCACGTCGCTCCATACCAGTGAGCGCCTCTTCCTCTATCTTCCTCGCAGATTCCTACTCACCGGAGCATCTTCTTCCCCGACGCCGGCGTACCACCGGCACATCGTTCTTCCTCCTTTCATCCATTAGTTTTGGAGTAGTTTAGTTCCCTTAGAATTGTAGATTAGTTGTCCATCTTCTAAACCTAGTTTCAACCCTCGACGCCGCCAATCTCCTTCATCTTCTCCGTCTCTGACTAAACCTCCGATGAGGCATATTCGCCGTTAAACCCCTCCATTCGCCTTGCCAACCACCTCATAACCTTTGCCTTGACTCCACCAACCAAATCCCTCTCTCTATTCACCGTTCTGTCCACCCAAACACCTCCCTGACCAACCCATCATCCTCCGTTCAGTTTCGTCCCTGCCAGCCACCTACACACACTCTTACTCTACGCTACACCCACCACCACATTTGTCATCCCCCAGTGATATTGCTGATCCATCTGACGCGATCGCGAGGCCCTTTTTCTTGCATTTTAGGTACCTGGTCTTCCACGCCATTAGTAGTGAGCTCGAGTGAAGCTTGCAGCATTCTTTAGCTGTTGCATGTCCCAGATCCTACGCATAGGTCATGCGAAAAGATCCCAGGATGCGATTCACAGCTTCTATTGGAAGCTCTACCATTAGCAGCTCCTTCAATTGATGGAGCATCACCTTCAGCCATACACGAAGAGGGCCGTGGGATTTAGTCCCACATAGGATATGACAAAGCAACCGAAGTGGTATAAATTGCAAAAGTGATAACAGTTGTTCGCCTCAAGTCACTTGGGGGGTAAGGTCCCCCGCACCCTTCACCTACCTCATCCATGACATGCATCATGCGAGCCTGGCTCCGACCTGACCTGCCAAGCCCGCGCACACCTCGGCTGGTACCCCACGCCGGCAGCCCTGGTCCTGGGTGTGCTCTAGACCCAACTACCCGTTACTGTGGAAGGCTCTGGGAGAGTGGAATCCAAAGAGAGAAAGAGAGAGAGAGAGCATGGGGGTAGGGGGGTTTCTGCTCTGAAGATAAACGGTTGACACTTAGCCATTTGAAGAAGAAATCCCCTTTGTGTGAAGAAGTGAAGAAGAAAGAGCAGGGCTTGTGCACGTGTAGAGAAGAGAAGAGAAACCAAAAAAGAAAAGGAGAAGACCTAAGCCAAGGAAGAAGAGAAGAGAGAACTAAGGCATAAGAGAAGAAGAAACAGAAGAAAAATCATAAAGGGGTACTGTAGCAACGTCTTTTAAGACATCTGATTGCAAAATCAGACGTCTGATCATTTATTCCTGCCTTTGATTAAGATTTTAGTAATTATTCTATGATTAGAGTTATAATTGGTGATCTAAATCACCATTATTTTGTCTATAATTCTTTTTATCTCTTGATGGGAATACTATCGTGAGTCCTAACTAGCTCTTTTTGATCCAATTAAGTTAGTAAATGCTCCTACATAACCAACTGAAGGTCATAATTCATTGCATAAGCATTCTGAGAGAAAAATTAGAAATTAGGGTTAAAAATGTAATTTTACCAGCTTTTCATGAATGCAGTACAACCACGGGTTTTCTCAAGGGCTGAATAAAGGTCAAATGGTCTTAATAAGATAATAAGTGGGTTAGATCAGACAGAAAAGGGTTTGCATGTGTTTTGAGAATTAAATGACTTTTAAAACCCTAAAAATAGACCCGCTTAATTAACCAAGGTTCTGGTCAGGATAAAATTCACATAAACCCTCTAAAAATCATAGAAAAATATTCTCTAGGGTTTAGTACCTTCAATTTGGCCATCAGAACCCATCTTGACCTAAAATGCAGTCTCGGATAGATATTTGCCCTAAATTAGGTTTTTACATAAATTACCTAGTCAAACATGGTCAAAACCAAAATTCAAATTCACCATTGGATTCCTTAGGTCCAAATTAGGTTTTTACCAAAATTTGGACCCAAGATGAGCTTGCCTTGACCTAGTTTGCAAAATGATCCTGTTTGATTATATTTATACCCCCAACTTTCAAAAACCCTTGCATTCAGCCCCCTAACTTCTTTTTCATCTTCACAATTAAGTCCCTCCGCCATTATCGCAGAGGAAACCTACTCTGGCGATCTTTGACAAGAGATTTCTCCTTGATTGCTTGGCGAATCTCTTCCAAAATTGGAAGGAAAACTCTTTGAGGAATCCTCTTCCATCTGAACTCGTCCATATGCTCTGATTCTTTCCCAATCTCTCATGTGAATGCATGAGAGATTTGGGTCTCTTGAAACTCCCAAATCCGACGACCTTCCAAGCTCTGGAAGCTTGCTTCCCAAGCTCTAACTGCCCCCTAGAGCCCTTTATAAGGACCCTCAGAGCTCACCGAACTCCTCACGCTCGAAATCGACTAAGATCCTTCTCAAATTCCTCTCTCTTTCACAGCCGAAGGCTCCTTGACATCCAACAACCTTTTCTGTCTCTTCTCGTCATTCGTCTGCCATACCTGCGGCAGATTCATCCTCCCTACTCTTCTCCGCGTCTCGCCGTACCAACAGAGGCCCTTTCCTCCTTCGTCCTCACCATTCCTACCTCACCAGAGCTACCTTCGTCTCTGACGTCGGCAACACCACATCCGATGCCATCACTGGCCCACTTCGTCCACCTACCTCCTAGTTAAGTTCCTTACCTTCTTTACTTTATTTTTGCACTCACCCCACTTCAACTCGACCACCGACGACCCTTCGCAATTGCATTGTCTCCATCTCCGGCCACCCCTTCCGGCGAGACCATCCCACCTCCACAGACCACCAAAACCCTCACCGACCATCGCAAAACATTCGCCACACCTCCTTGATCATTTTCCCTCTCTTTATTCACTTCTCCATTCACTCACACGCACCCCCGAACATACCCACTCACACACACAGTTTGACCTAGCTACGCACTCACAGACCACGAGACACCACGCCACCACCCCCATCACGTTCGCCATGCTCCAGTGACCCTCCTTGAGCGTTCTGACGTGGCTGAGAGGCTGTTTCATTGATTTCAGGTGTTTGCCTTGTCCGCCATTGATGAGTAAGCTTCAAGCTTGCTTAAAGGTCGCTTCAGGTCTTGCTATGCCCAGGTTGAAGCCCAGGTCGCGCGGAAGTGCCTCGCGTACAAGTCCAAGTCCTCAATTGAAGACGCAAGCCTTGCGAGTTGAGGTAATTGTGAAGGAGACCCCTGCTGCAGACACGCGAAGGGGGGGGCGCAGATAGTCCCACATTGGTGGTTGCAAAGCGTGTTGAGGTGCATAAATTGATTTTGTGAAAGAAGCTGTTCACCTAAGTTCATGGGGTGAGGTCCCTCTCACCTGCTCACCCGGCCTCGTCCGCGACACTTACCTGCGGACTTGGTCGACCCAATAACCTGCTTGACCTGCACTCCTCGCTCACCACCGCACGTCGGTGAGCATGGACCTGGGTACGTGCCTGACCCAATAACTAGGATACCCTGTGGCTCTAGGAGAGCGAATCCTAAGAGAGAAAGAGAGAGGAGAGTTGCGTGGATAGGGGGAGGGTTTTGCTACAGGGACATTCAGCTGACACTTAGCCAGATTCTGAAGAGGAAAGTCAGAGAAGAAAGAAGAAGAAGAAGAAGAGGATCGTAGAGCTAAAGAAAAAGTAGCTAAGGGTAGAAGAAGAGGAGAAGGCCTAAAGTAAACGGCCAGAGAAAGAAGAAGTGAAGGCCTGAGGAAAAGAAGAAGAAAAATAAGCTGCAGAAAGAAGGAAGCATTAGAGAAAGAGAAGCTGCAGAAGAAAAGAAGAAGAAAACAATCGCTTTAAGTCATCTGATCTCCAAATTAGACGACAGAATTAGCTTTCATTTCATACATATACATTGAGTTTCTTAGTTGATATTGTAGGAGTATTTGGTGATTTAAATCACTATTTTACTCCCATCTTTTTGCACACTGATACTGATATTATTGCAAATTCTTTTAGTTTGAATTATGATCTTGATTTCTAAATTCCATATTACTCCCTGTGTTCGACCTTGGAACTTATTTGGGTAATAAAAATCTATTTGTTTTCAAAGCGATTTCGACTATATTACAATGCCTCATTTTAAAATCGATTTCGCCGCGATAAAAATTTTGGCACTGTTGTTGGGGAGCAACGGGTACTTTAGAACTCTTGATTGCAATTCCTGATTCAGATTCTAACTTGCTATATCTCTTTTGCTGTGGTTGTTTCAGGGAGAAGATACATTCAAGGAAGATCAACTGCACAACAAACACACCAGGGGTAGGTAAATTCTAACCACTCTCTCTTAAGCACCTCATTTTAAAAAGGTTAAAAAGGATAAAATCAATTAGGGCTACTTTCTTTCCATTCTTAGATAATTCATCAAGTTGCCTGATTTGATTTCAACAACAAAACTTGATTTGTGCACCCACTTAAGGTACCTAAGGCTATCACATTCTTGTTTGAGCCCTAGATACCACATTTGGACAAACTAAATTGGACCAAAATTAGAGCCAATTAAGGATTCTAGTTTAGGGTTTTAGAGACACACTTACATAATCAAGAATTGATTTTTCCTAAACAATGTGTGCCTAAGCCTTGATTGAACTGATCTATTCAAGCAAACCCTAAAAGTCAGGCTCTTAATCTCACTTGAATCCTAAAAGAGGGACCTAAAACTTCTTAAAGGACAAACAGGTGAAGTTGACCCACCTTGTTGGGTCAACCAATCTTTAAATTAGGTCACTCTTGCACTCAATACATCTTAAAAGTTCAAGTGAAAATCTAAGCACCCTTGCTCTTAATTAAAACTGGTAGACTTAAGAGGTCAAGTCCCCATTCTGGTCTACCTGGAACATCAGTGACAGAAGAGGTCGGGTGGGGGAAACCCTGTAACCCGTGGGAGTGCTCTACCGTGTAGGGGTCTTTGTGGGACTCTCCCTCTCTGGCTGCCCAAGTAATTCATAGGTGGATGGCTTTTTGACTAAGGGGTATCATCCGCCCCGAACCTCTATGGTCACCCAAAATTTTTGGGTGTCTTGATTGGGTCCATCACATTCTATTCTCATCCAATCCATTGGTGCATGTTTGGTAGGAGGTCCTTAAGACCACCCTTGAGGCCTCCATTTGCTATTCACTCCCGTCGAGGCCAGGCCTCAACTTCAGTGTTTGTGCAGCAACCCCATCACATAGACATCTCTTCTAATTCATCTGAACCTAATTCTCCTTCATCCATCATCATGGCACAACTCGTAGAAGAAGAGAACAACCTCGAAAATCAACTTTAGTGCCTTAATAATTTATTCCAAGCCTTTGTGAATTCATCGCAACGTTCTATGATGCAAGATCATTACAATCCTATTGCGGTGGCAGTCGAACCTCGAGTCCGAATCTCGGCTGGAGGTCCTGATACTGAACTCAAGCCCAACATGATTCATGCTATTTTGAAATTTCATGGGCTCAATTTCGAGGATCCTTTCCAGCACATTAAACAACTCAAGCATCTGGCCTAAACCTTCAGGTCAGATGTTCAGAATCGGGATATTCTTCTCATGAAAATGTTCTCCTCTCTCATGGACAACGCAGCTCACTGGTATCTGACTCAAATGCATCCAATTAACACATGGGTTGAACTACAATCCGAGTTTTTGAAAAAGTTCTTCCCGGTTGGTCGGACGAATGCTTTACGACACCAGATCACGCACTTCACACAATAGCTTAGAGAACCACTTCACGAAGCATGGGATCGTTTCCTGGATCTCATGCGAAAGTGCCCCCATCACGAAGTTCCTAAATGGGAACAAGTTCAATCTTTTTACCAGGGACTTCGTGAAGACATCTGATTATTCCTCAATGCAACTTGCGGAGGAAACATCATGGGTCAACACGAAGACACTGTGTGGGAGATTCTCGAAAATATGTGCGAGAACTCCATCAATAATGACTCCATGGGCATATTCGACCGGACGAATGCCTGCGCATCGATGAATCCAAGGGGAGCACATGATACGTAGGGCCTGTCCTCTTTTGTTGACTTGGAACTGATGGCCAGTCGTTTGGACAAGGTCTCTATTATTGAGAAGAAGGTGGATGAGCTAACTTGACATCTACAGTGAGCCACCTCTGTGCAAAACCCATTCGCACAACCGCTCTCTAGGAGGGAAGCTGTGCATAACATCTACCACCGATCTTCTCAGGGGATGGACTCGTATCCACCCCCGTCTGACTTTAGGGTCGGAGGAAACCTCGAATCTGCTTATTCTAGTTGGGAGACTCTGAACCCTCGTATTCTGACTTTTTTGAGGTTCCTCAGACCTGCGAGGACCTCAACGCCATCCAGAACGGCCCATTCTCTAATACCTATAACCCTGGATGGCGAAATCATCCTAATTTCATGTGGATGGGAAACAACCAGAATCAGAGACCACCATATTAGCTCCGTCCACAAGCTTCTCGTCCATATCAGCCGCTTCAGCCTCGACCCAACCCCATCTATCAATCTAGCCCAACTCAGACAGATCAAATGACTCTTATCCTTCAAACTCTGGCTGACATTCAAAAGATGAATGCATCTATGCAGAAACAACACAAAGATGAGATCACAGAGGTTTGCAATCAACTCCCCCAGATGGCAAATTCCCGCCAACCTGGTATACTCCCTTCGCAACCTCTTCCTAATCCGAATAACGTGCTGAACCAGAGGTGCGTTATGAACCCAAATCCGGGCCAAGCCCATATGATTTATCAGTACCCGTCTACTCCATCACCCGGCGGGATGGAAGCTTCGACATCGTACTCGGGGTTTCAGCAGTAGCCACCTATTTTACCTACACCAAACCAAAACCAGGTAGGACTGAATTCAGTTACGACCCATAGTGGCAAAGCAACACAGGACCTGCCTTACCCAAGCCACTTGCAGCCTGGTAGTGCTAACCCAAACCCTAGGATAGTCATCCAGGATACCCCTGTCCCAGATCAAGAACCTGGACCTATTCTAGAGGAACCATCTAAGGTTCCATTTCCTGAGGCCTTGACCAAGGGAAAGAGGACAACCACACCCGTGGACCTGAAGAGGACTTGGTCAAGCTCTTTGAACAGGTCCAGATAAACATCCCCTTGATGGATGCGATTCGCCATGTACCGGCTTATGCACGATTTCTGAAAGATGTGTGTACACCTAAGCATAAGTCGCGAACCAGAAGTGGGAGCCCAATCGTATTGTCGAAGCAAGCCAACTCTGTCATTTTGAGTAGACTCCCACCTAAGGCAAAAGACCCAGGTACTTGATGGGTCGGCCTGGATAGGTTGTTAATATGATGTTTTTATCGTCGAAATATGTATAGTGGTTAACCTAATTCAGACCTAACCATCTCTTTACAAAATTTTTAACCTGGCCTAATTGATTTTATCTTGTCACTTTTAGGCCCAGGGTCGAACTCAGGGAAGTGGGGTTAAAGTCGAGTTTCTACGTTTTCCTTAAAACGCGTCTCTTCCGTTCGTTTATTGTGTTTTTGGTGTTTTTCTTATTTAGGTTTTTTATGGTAATCCTTGTTCTTGAGGCACACCCTCAAAATTGTGTCCTTGGCTTTTAGCCAAACAGAGTCCCAAAACAAGTCTTGCTACTCGCAAGACGGGGTACCTGCAAATCAAAGATTATCTTTTCACTTTTATACCTTTTTTTTATCTTTTTACTAAGAAGGAAGCTAACAGATAGAAAGTAAATATAGTAGCTATAGCTATGTATTTATATGTAGTATATATATAAAGGGGTGGGGGTGGAGGTGACGATGGAGTGTAGCACTATGTCGAGTCAGTTGACATCTAGAGAGACGCAACCAACACGACTATGTGCCGCGTGGAGTGTGGATGGAGGATGGATGATGTATGGGACCACGCTTTTTTTGTACGCGTGTATCATGGAATATCAGCAACTGGTGCAGATATCCCCGTGATACAGCGTATAGTAAATAACGTGAAAATATATGTACATATGTATGTATATGAGTAAATATATCTATATGTATATAAATGTATAAGTATATATGTATAGATATATCTAGATATATATGTATTATATATATATATATATATATATAGGTGTATATGTATATATATATATGTATGTATATATGTATATAGCTATGTATATATGTATATAAGTATATATATATAATACTATATAGATGTATATATATATATATGTATATAAGTATATATGTATCTAGATATATATATATATATGTGTGTATATATATAAGTATATAGATATGTATATATATATATGTATATAAGTATATATGTATATATATATAAGTATATGTATAAGTATATAGATATATATATACGTGTATATATATATATATATAGATATATTATACATATGTGTGTGTATACATAAATATATAGATATACTATGTATATAAGTATATATATATATATATATATATATATATATATATATAAGTATATGTATAAGTATATAGATATATATAAGTAGATATATATATATATATATTATATATATATGTATATATATTATATATATATGTATGTATACATAACTATAGATATTACTATGTATATAAGTGTATATATATATATATATATATATATATATATATATGTATGTATATATTATATATAGATGTATATAAGTATATATATGTTACTATATATAACTATACGTATAGTGTAAGTGTGTGTGTGGGTGTGTGTGTGTGTCGGTGAAGATGTGTGTGTGTTGGTGTAGTGTGTGTCTGTGAGTGAGTGAAAAAGAGAGAGAATACGTGAGAGAGAGAGAGCAGGAGAGAGAGAGAATACGTGAGAGAGAGAGAGCGGGAGAGAGAGATCAGCAGAGAGAGAGAGAGAGCGGGCTGGAGAGATCAAGAGCGCGGACAATGGCAGCGAGTTAAGTCGTCTGCTCGCGGCGGCGGACGTCTGACGCCGCGTCGTCTGAAGGCGGAGGCGGACGTCTGAAGACGGCGGGTGCGGGCGCGCCTTCGCGCAGGGTTCTGCAGGCCTGCGCGAAGTCGACGAGCGGGCGATGGCGCGGAGGAGCGAGCGTGGAGGAGGTCTGCAGGTGGTCGCGGAGGGTCGCGGAGGGGGGCAGGGGTCGGCGTGAGGCCGTAGCCGGCTGCTGCAGTGCGCGCGGCGGCGGGCTACGGGTGCAACTGCGAGGCGGACAGAACGGAGACGGAGGCGGGGAACGCCCTGCAGACGCGCGCGGAGGCGGTGAGCGACTACGGGGACGGTCGCGGAGGGGCGGGAGGACTTGCTGCTGCTGCCGTGGCTTCAAGCTTCGAAGCTTGGAGCGGCGGCAATGGCGTTAAAGAGAAAAAACGAAGCGAGGGAATGCACCACGCCCACCGGCTCGTCGAAGAGCTGGGCGGTGGTGCTCCCACTGTGGTGGTGTGCACCACAGTGGGTTCTCCTGCTCGCCGGGTGCCTCCTCGACGGAGGGCCGACGTATGGGAGGGGAAAGCGGTGGAGAAGATGGCTGCGGGTTTTTTTTTCAGCAGCTGCAGCAGCTGCGTCGCGAGGATGAAGCTGCAGCTACTTATAGAGGAGGGGAGAGTGGTGTGTCGGCTGCAGCAGGGAGAGGGTGTGCGAGTTGCAGCTATAGGGAGCGGCGTTGGCAGGGAGAAGTGACGGGAAGAAGTGCTGCGGGCTGCTGCATGCAGCTGCGGGAAGAGTGCAGCCGCGGGAAGGAGAGAAAAGAAGAAATCAAGAGGAAAAATAAAAAGAGGGTGATTTTGCAAGGAGGCACTTGAAGAAAAATGTAACTATGTAGGCGATTGTTTCACTCCTCTTCCTCTCTTGATTAAATGCATGCATGCAAGTGTTTTTACAAATGCGATTACAGGATCCTATTATGCAATGTTAATGCTAGAAAATAGCACAAGAAGGCGTTATTACAGGCGTGTTTTGAGGTGCAAACAGTACTCTCCTGATTTCCTATACAATTGGTGATATCCAATTTGATATAGCATTATTGGATCTAGGAGCCTCCATAAACCTAATACCTACATCCCTACTTGACCATCTTGAGGAATCTGAGCTAAAACCAATAGAGGTGACATTACAGTTGGCAGATCGATCTATTAAGTCACCTAAAGGAGTTCTTGAGGATGTCATTGTTAGGGTTCGAGATTTCTATTTCTCGGTGGATTTCGTAGTCTTGGATATGGATGCTCCAGAGAATCCGAGAAACACAGACCCTTTCTGGCCACTGCTAGGGCCAACATTAATTGTGAGGAGGGCCAAATTGAACTAAAATTTGGGAACCAGACACTAAAGATCGACATCTTTAAGGCCCAACAAGGGATTAATTGCGAAGTTATAGAACAAATATGTGATATCGAGGTTGTGGTTGATGATCGATATATCGAGGAAAACCTGACTACTACTGATCAACCACAAGAGGATCAAAACCTGCAATTAGAGGAGTTCGAACTCAACCTAGACACACCCATAACTCCTTCCCTTGCTCCTGACACCCACCCTGAACCACCCGCTGCTGTTGATAACCCTATTTTGGAACTAAAGCCCCTTCCCGATCATCTAAAGTATGTCTTTTTGGGTTCCAATCAGAAGTTTCCTGTGATTATCAACTCCAGACTCACACCTTATCAAGAATCCTGTCTGATTTCTGTTCTCCAGCAATATGGATGGACTCTCGATGATTTGATTGGTATTAGCCCCTCTTATTGCACACATCGCATCTATACTGAAGAGGGCACACGACTGTTGAAGCTGCGAGTTACTACGCTAACGTGTTTGGTTTTGAAAAATCTGTCGTTGTAGTTTAAAAGCGAAGAACTCGTGTTCAACAAATAAAATTTATATCGGAATAGAAATCCCGGGTCGAACTTAAGGAGGCGGACATTTGATTAAAAATATGCGTTTGTTTTATTTGTCACGAAGCAGAATAATTGATTAGAAACTATTTATCTATTTACAATAAATAGAAGAGAGGGAGAGAGAGAATATTACAAACGAAAACCAAAATGAGATGTAGAATGAACATGGAATTCATTATCAAATAGATTGTTCGTTAAACTACTCAGTACGACTAGAAAGTAGGAAAATGATTACACTAGAAAGCAGTAAATCTACTCTAGAAAGCAATAAATCTACTCTAGAAAGCAGTAAAAAGAATGGAGAGAGAGATATCCTCCTCGACAGTCGCTTGGAGTACGAGCCGGACGGGACGACGCTTGGAAGATAGGGAACGGAGCAGGATGAAGGAGGATGAAGCGGAAAGAATGGGAACGGGGCAGCACGTTGTCGTCGTCGCAGGATCCGCTTTCGAAAGGGCAACGAAAATTTGGCTTTATCTCTTGAGAAGCATCCCGGGTGTGGGACAAGCTTCTCTTGAGCTTTGGAGAGGGAGAGAAGAGAAGGAAGGGATGAGAATTTCGTATGGAGGGGGTCTCCTTTTATAGTTGCAAGGAATGTGGACAATTTGGTCTTTTTAATCTCAAAACATTAAATAAGGGGTCTTTAGTGATGGATAAAACCGTCGCTAAAGCCCCATTGTGGGTGACGTGTGCCGCTAGTTCGCCTTCTGTGCATGTAACGCGCGCTCATGTCCTCTAAATCTCAACCGTTCGATCGTGAGATCGAACGACTGAGAGCGCTCCTCGCCCGCCTCCTCATTGCGCGCTCACCACGTGTGATCTCACATGACGTGCGAGCGTGCAATAGCGTGTGGATGCTATTGAGTGCCCACAGCCGCTCGATCGTGATCGAGCGATCGCAAAGCCCGCTCGCCCGCGCCCTAGCAGCTGCTTGTGAGGAATCGAACGCGTGCCGCTGCGTCATGCAAACGCATTCACCTACTGCGCTACAGCGGTGTTTGTGTCGCGAAGATGAATTCGTGCGCATGCGATCAGGACCGTTGGATTGAGATCCAACGGTCAAGGCGGCTCTTCAGGTGTGGCTTCAGAGGATGGGCGCGTCGGTTGGGATGCAATCTCAGCTATTGGATCTTGATCCAACGGCGGAGATTCATGGTTGCTAGCGTCTTCAGAAGTTGAGGGCGGTCGATTGAGCGGCCGAGATGGCACTATGTGGCACCATCTTGGCCATCCATCTTCTGGATGATGTAGATGGTACCACGGTTGTCGAATTGAGTCGATTTTCGCGTTGTATGGCTGCGATCGTCGATCTAAATCCATCCATGTGGTTGGATTTGTCATTTGAAGTGCAGATTCACACCATCTTGGCCCTTGATCTTCTAGTGTTCCCCGATCTCTATCTGATGCTACAAACGTCTGATTAGGGCGATCTTGGAGTCGTTGAACTCCAATCGTCGCCTTGATCACATCTGTACGGTTGGATTTTTGATTTGAGGTCCCGATAAAAATTTTGCCCTATCCCTGAACATAAAAGGAGGCAATTAACCTCTATTTTATTCAAACTAATCTAAATGTAAGATGATGCATGCTATGCAATATTTATAGTATGCAATGCAATTCTATGCTTAAGAACATGTATAAATAGACATCTTATGTAGTGTAAACATGTTTACATCAACGACCTTCCTATGAAATGCAGAGATGTCTGGATCCTAATTTGCAAGAGGTCGTGAAAAATGAGATCATTAAGTGGTTAGATGTTGGGATCATCTACCCAATCTCTGACAGTCGGTGGGTAAGTCCAATCCAGGTTGTGCCTAAGAAGGCAAGACTCACCGTGATCACGACTGAGACCGAAGAAATCATACCAACCCTGTAGCAAATTCGTGGAGAGTCTGCATTGATTACAGAAGACTCAATACCTTCACAAAGAAGGATCATTTCCCACTACCATTTATCAATCAGATCCTTGAAAAACTAGCGGGAAATATATTCTTCTACTTTCTGGACGGGTACTCCAGCTATAACCAGGTGGTAATTCATCCTGAGGACCAAGAGAAGACCACTTTCACCTGCTCCTTCGGGACGTACGCATTCTGAAGGATGCCTTTCGATCTTTGCAATGCACCTGCTACTTTTCAGCGGTGCATGCTTGCCATATTCTCAGATATGGTTGGTGATTATCTGGAAGTCTTCATAGATGACTTCTCAGTTTTTGGCAAATCATTTGACGATTGCCTCTTGTACTTGGTCCAGATCCTCAAGCGGAATTGACATGAATCTGGTTCTTTCCTGGGAAAAGAGCCACTTCATGGTGCCTGAAGGAATTGTCCTAGGACATCTCATCTCTGAAAAAGGCATCTAGGTTGATCGAGCCAAGGTGAATCTGATCTCCAAACTCCCTATGCCTAGCTTGGTCAAAGACATCTGATCCTTCCTGGGGTACGTCAATTTTTACCGTTGATTCATTCTAGACTTCTTAAAGATCGCACGCCCTCTGACTAATCTACTATCTAAGGATGCCCCTTTTGAAATCACCAAGGAGTGCACTCAAGCATATGAGATCCTACGTGATCGACTTACCCAAGCTCCGATCCTATAATGCCCTGATTTTTCTCAACCCTTTGAGATCATGTGTAATGCATCTGATTACGCTGTAGATGCGGTACTTGGGCAGAAAATTGATGGGAAACTCATGGTCATCTACTACGCTACCAAGACACTTGACGAGGCTCAACGTAACTACACGGTTACTGAGAAAGAGCTGCTAGCCGTAGTATTTGCCCTAGAAAAGTTCAAATCATATCTTCTGGGTTCCCGTGTTATCATTTACTCTAATCACACTGCTGTGAGGCACCTCCTTACAAAGAAGGACGCGAAATCTCGACTAATCTTCTGGATCTTATTGTTGTAAGAGTTTGCCTCAAGATTCGTGACAAGGTAGGAAAACAGAACGTGGTAGCTGATCACTTGTCCCACCTTCCTTCTAACATTATCGACCCTTCCGGACCCATTATGGAACATTTTCCTAATGAGCTCCTCCTAATTATTAGTATGGGGCTTCCATGGTTTGCTGATCTAGTAAACTACCTAGCATCACATCAGATCCCGTCCGCTTGGCCGAAGGCCAAGAATGACAAATTACTTTCCGATGCCAAGTACTACTTTTGGGAAGACCCGTATCTCTTCCGCATCGATGCTGATGAAATCATCCGATGACGTGTCCCGGAAGTGGAAATTCAGGGCATTTTGTCCTTCTGCCATGACCAGGCATGCGATAGATAGTTCTTTGGTCATAAAACCGCAGCAAAAGTCCTCCAGTGTTGCTTCTATTGGCCCACGATTTTCAAAGATGCATACAATCACTGTAAGGCATGCACTCGTTGCCAGACCTTAGGCAACATGAGGCACCGTGATATGATGCCCTTACAGCTGATTCTCGTATGCGAAATCTTCGATGTCTGGGGGATTGATTTTATGGGACCCTTTCCCATTTCGGATGGTTTCGAGTACATTTTGCTCTCTGTTGACTACATGTCCAAATGGATCGAAGCCATTCCGACCCGAACCAACGATCATAAGGTAGTTATCAAATTTATTC
Source organism: Thalassia testudinum (assembly GCA_037157565.1). Taxonomy (NCBI): domain Eukaryota; kingdom Viridiplantae; phylum Streptophyta; class Magnoliopsida; order Alismatales; family Hydrocharitaceae; genus Thalassia; species Thalassia testudinum. The sequence goes on from JAZHRO010000014.1 coordinate 32,179,774, forward strand.
ATCAGAACATCTTTTCTCGATTTGGGATTCCAAGTGCAATAATCTCTGATGGAGGGACCCATTTCACTAATGCTCAGTTCAGATCACTGATGACCAAATATGGGGTGTCACACTGAATCTCTACTCCTTATCACCCCCAAACCAACGGTCTAGCTGAGCTATCGAATCGGGAGATCAAAAAAATCCTCCAGGTCACTGTTCAACCTGACAGGAAAGACTGGTCATCCTTACTTTCGAAAGCTTTGTGGGCTTATAGGACCGCCCACAAAACCCAATTAGGCATGTCTCCCTTCATATTAGTGTACGGGAAGGCATGTCACCTCCCCATCGAATTGGAGCACAAAGCCTATTGGCAGTATGGAACTGCAATCTAGATCTTTCTAAGGTAGGAACCCACAGAAAGCTTCAAATGAGCGACATCGATGAATTACGCCACGACGCGTATTAGAATTCGCGAGTTTACAAAGAGCGGGTTAAGGCCTTTCACGACAAGCACATATCCAGAAAGATCTTTTTCCCTGGTCAAGAAGTCCTACTCTTTGATGCCAAACTCAAACTGTTCCCAGGAAAACTCAAATCAAAATGGATCGGACCTTACCTTGTCTGACGAATCTTTGGAAATGGAGCTGTCGAAATAAATCAACTCAGCCAGGATTCAAAACCTTTTGTCGTGAATGGTTAGAGACTCAAACTGTTCATTGAACTTACCGATACAAATTTGGCTGAGACATCTTTTACCTTTCATTCTCTCTGAGCTCATTGCGCCCGGTTGATGGCATAAAACTCAACGCTTAACGGGAGGCAACCCGTCATTTTTTAAAAACTCGAAACCTTTCTTGACACATCCTATGTTGAACTCATATTGCACTTTAGAGTTCATCCATTAGAACAACCGACTCCACCACTGGTACCCGTACCTGAGCTTGAAATCGTCCGCAACAGTCATCCCTACCCATTCACCCATCCAACACCTGTTCTAATGAATGATCTAAGTTGAACTTGAACCCACCTAATTTACAATGAGGACATTGCAAATCGTAGGCATGGGGGGTATTAAAGTGCAAAACATCGTGAAAATCACTTCACAAGAAAGGGTTTCATCAAAAAAATCACATATCCCAAAAATACCAAAAAAATGAAAACAATTCTTGAAAAAGAATAAAAATATGAGAGGAGAGGAAATTTTGATGGCATATCAAATTTTAAGGAGAAAAAGAGGAGTTAAAAATGTTAAAAAAGGAGCACAAGTTGAAAAGAAAAGAAAAAAGAGGTAGTCATTAGTAAGAAATTAAGGAATTGACTTAGTTCTAGACCATATCAAAAGAAAGAAAATAAAAGGCAAAAAGTACTAATAAAAGGAATCTTCAAGAGCTGCAGGTGGGGGTAGTTGGAGGATGAAAGCTAGTGATCTACCCAAAATTAATGAGATTCAGGGGTCTAGCCTGATTGAACCCATATATGAAGCTGAAGTCTTGAAGGCCATTAAGGATCTCAACTGTGAAGGGTCGCCTGGTCCTGATGGAATCCAAGTTTTCTTCTACAAAGAACTGTGGGACATTGTGGGCACTGAGGTTATGGATGTGATTAGAGAGTTTGAAGGTGGCAATTTTGGCTTTGAAAGGATAAATAGATATTATCTGTTTCTTCTGCCAAAGACCCCGGGTGCTGAATCCTTTCAGGAATTTAGACCTATTGCCCCCACTAACTCCTTGTACTTGGTGATTGGCAAGGTCCTGGCCAATAGATTGAGGCCCATCTTGCAAGATCTGATCCATCCTGCTCAATCAGCATTCCTCCCTGGCAGATCTCTATAAGAATAATTTATCATGGCCCAAGAGATGATTTGTGGCTGGCATAAGAGAAAATGCAAGGCCTTCCTTTGGAAGGTTGACTTTCGTAAAGCTTATGACTCCATCAGTTGGCCTTATCTGTGGGATGTGCTCAAAAGAAGGGGCTTTCCTTCTACTTGGATCTGTTGGGTTAAAAGATGTATTACCACTACCTCCTTCACCCCTTTAATAAATGGAAAACCCTGTGGTGCGTGGATTCAGCCCCAATGTGGTATCAGGCAAGGATGTCCCCTGGCTCCCCTGATCTTCAATTTGGCAGTTGACAGCTTGGCTTGGTTTGCTTGTAAGCTTGCTGAAGCTGGTCTTGTTAGAGGATATTCATTATCCTGTAGGAATAATCTGGCTCCCATTCTTCAGTATGCAGATGATACTGTTTCTTTTGTTGAAGGGTCCATGGATGAAGCATTGGCTCTGCATCATATGGTTAATATTTTTGGTGAGCTTTTTGGCTTGAGGTTGAATAGAGATAAGTCTGGTTTAGTTTGCTTTGGTTTACCTGAGGAGGAGTGAGATGCTTTAGCAGCTGTTTTGATGACTCTTCGCATCAGTCTTCCTATCAGATATCTAGGGCTGCCTTTGAGGTGTTCCAGGATGAAGAAGAGTGATTGGAACTGCCTTTTTGACAAGATTTCTGTGAAATTAGATGGCTGGCATAGCAGTTTCCTTTCCAATGGTGAAAGACTTGTCTTGCTCAACTCGGTGGTCACCTCCATCCTTGTTTTCCACTTTTCCATATTTAAAGCATCGAAATCCATTTGGAAAAGGTTGGATGTGATAAGGAAGAGGTTCTTTTGGAAGGGAGCTAGACATGAGGGTAGGTTCTTGCAGCCTCTCAAATGGGATCAGATCTGCTATCCAAAAGAGAGGGGTGGTCTTGGGATCAAATCCCTGAAGCATTTTAATGATGCCCTGCTACTTAAATGGGCTGTTAAACTGTTGCAAGGCGACCTGAAGCCATGGTCTGTTCCGATTAAAGACAGATATGGTGCATCCAACAGCACACTATCCAGACTTCAACCCAGCTATCCTTCTCCCTTCTGGAAATCGTGACTAAGGCATTGACTGATCACTTCCATCTATTGCAACCATCACTTGGAGATGGCAGGTCTTTCAATTTCTAGAAGGAGGGGTGGTTTGAGCTGGGTGTCTTGAAGGAGCTCTATCCAAGAGCTTTTGCTGCAGCAGCTGACAAGGATGCCACTGTCAGTAAGGTCTGGTCCTGCAGCAGCAGCAGCTAGAATCTGGATGGTGAGGAGTCCAGTAGAAGAGCTACCTGACTGTGGGAAGAAAGGAGAAGGCTTATCTCAGACCTTGAGAGCTTCAGACCTAGGCCTGGAATGGAGGACAAATACCTTTGGGAGGGGATTTATAGTGTCCAATCTGGCTATAACAGAATGTTGAGCATTGAAGATGGATGGAGATGTGATTCCATTGACAAGAAGATCTGGTTGTTAAAAATTCCTCTCAAGGTACAAATCTTTCTCTGGCTATGCAGGAGAGATGGTTTAATCATAAGTGATCTACGCCACAGAAGGTTGGGAACTTATCACCATGTTTGTTTTTTGTGTGAAATGAATACTGACAATGTAAATCACCTCCTTTCTTCTTGCCTTGTCACTGATGCCATCTGGAGAATAATATGTCAGGAGCCATTACCAGAGTGGGATTCTATCTGTCACGGGTTTGATGTGAGAGGGAAGCCTCATGTTCACATGGCTGCTACTATTTGGTGTGTTTGGAAGGCAAGGAATGAGATACTTTTTCAGGAGAAGCCGGTATGTTGTGAAAGTATTGTAAGAGAGTGCTGGTCCCTCATACACTCTTGGGGATCCTTTTTGTAATTTCCCTTACGTGTTCATATAATATACTGCTCTGGATTGCTATCGTAAGACGATAGCTCTCCTTTCTGTTTCAAAAAAAAAAAAAGTGCTAATGAAACACAAAAGAGATTAGTAGGAATGCTGATTTTAAGCCTTTTAGGCTATAATCCTAAGCTTAAAAATTCAAGTACCCGCTAAGATTTGGATAATCTTCAAGAGGTTGGGGAAAATGCGAAGCTTAAGTATTAGGTCTAAGGCTTAGGGAGTATTCGACCTCGTTAACTGACCTCTAGTTTGCAGGACTCAGTAACCTAAGCACCCCAATCCACACATAGTCTGGTTCAGTGCGCCTAAGTATCAAAATCACACAAATGCGTTTAACTTGTTTTGAAAAAGTCACCTAGATTAGGAGAGGTTGATCAACATAAGTTGATTTGGACGAGTTCCCAATGCGGAGAGGTGAGAAATTCCCCTCGAAGATGCGCAATAACATATCATCTCCTCGGTGCTTGTCTCCTAGGATATCTACATATCCTACCGGGGGCATGTAAGCACCTTGTGCTGGTTCAGATGCCATGGGTGGCACTATCCCAAAATGTCGATTGCCAGGGCCTGGATTTAGCTACAGAATGCCATGGGCAGGATTATTTTGAAATCTCGAAAGTCGGGGTTCTGGGGGTTGCCATGGGTGGTGCTATCTTGAAGCATCGATTGCCAGGGACCCTGAGAGGATTGATGATGGAGACTAAGAATCTGATACAGACTGTGTTGCAAAGCCAATCCGAAGCTAGAAATAAAAAGAAAAGAAAGAGAAAACTCTCCAAAAAAAAAAGAAAAATTCCTCTGTCTCTGACAAAAATGCACTGCAAACTGAACCGAGGCTAAAACATGTTACAAGCACGGGTGCTTTAACCGCGGAGTTCAATGAACCTTAGGATAGTTCCTGTGGGCCTTAGAAACCTTCACGGTAGACTGAGGCTAGAGCTAGTCACGTCCGGATCTTGGTTGGTACTTGATTACCTCTAGGCCTACTATTGGAATTCTGACCTAATCTAAAAAAGAAAGCACACATCAAAGCTTTTAAGCATCAAAAGATTTTATGGTCTAGAATCAAAATTAATACCTTGAAATTTTGCTAAGGGACTAGCAAAAGCTAGGCATGGGGGTATGATGGGAACACCATCATGAGCCTTAACTAGCTCTTTTTGATCCAATTAAGTTAGTAAATGCTCCTACATAACTAACTGAAGGTCATAATTCATTGCATAAGCATTCTGAGGGAAAAACATGAAGCTAGGGTTAAAACTGTAATTTTACCAGCTTTTCATGAATGCAGTACAACCACGGGTTTTCTCAAAGGCTGAATAAAGGTCAAATGGTCATAATAAGATAATAAGTGGGTTAGATCAAACAAAAAAGGGTTTGCGTGTGTTTTGAGAATTAAATGACTTTTGAAACCTTAAAAATAGACCCGCTTAATTAACCAAGGTTCTAGTCAGGATAAAATTTACATAAACCCTCTAAAAATCATAGAAAAATATTCTCTAGGGTTTAGTACCTTCAATTTGGCCATCAGAACCCATCTTGACCTAAAATGGAGTCTCAGACAGATATTTGCCCTAATTTGGGTTTTTACGTAAATTACCTAGTCAAATGTGGTCAAAACTAAAATCCAACTTCACCATTGGATTTCTTAGGTCCAAATTAGGTTTGTACCAAAATTTGGACCCAAGGTGAGCTTGCCTTGACCTAGTTTGCAAAATGGTCTTGTCTGATTACATTTATACCCCCAACTTTCAAAAACCCTTGCATTCAGCCCCCTAACTTCTTCGTCATCTTCACAATTAAGTCCCTCTACCATTATCACAGAGGAAACCTACTCCGACGATCTTTGACAGGAGATTTCTCCTTGATTGCTTGGCGAATCTCTTCCAAAATTGGAAGGAAAACTCTTTGAGGAATCCTCTTCCATCTGAACTCGTCCATATGCTCTGATTCTTTCCCAATCTCTCATGTGAATGCATGAGAGATTTGGGTCTCTTGAAACTCCCAAATCCGGCTACCTTCCAAGCTTGGGAAGCTTGCTTCCCAAGCTTTAACCACCCCCTAGAGGCCTTTATAAGGACTCTCAGAGCTCACCAAACTCCCCACGCTCGAAATCGACTGAGATCCCTCTCAAATTCCTCTCTCTTTCACAACCGAAGGCTCCTTGACATTTAGCAACCTTTTCTGTCTCTTCTCGTCGTCCGTCCGCCATACCTGCGGCAGATTCATCCTCCCTACTCTTCTCCGTGTCTCGCCGTACCAACAGATGCCCTTTCCTCCTTCATCCTCGCTGTTCCTAGATCACTAGAGCTACCTTCATCTCCGACGTCGGGAACACCACATCCGATGCCATTGCTGCCCCACTTCGTCCACCTACCCCCTAGTTAAGTCCCTTACCTTCTTTACTTTATTTTTCGCACTCACCCCACTTCAAATTGACCACCGACGACCCTTCGCAACTCCATCGTCTTCATCTCCGGCCACGCCCTCCAGCGAGACTATCCCACCTCCACAGACCACCAAAACCATCGCCGACCATCGCAAAACATTCGCCACACCTCCCTGATCATTTCCCCTCTCTTTATTCACTTCTCCATTCACTCACATGCACCCCCGAACACACCCACTCACACGCACACAGTCTGACCTAGCTACGCACTCACAGACCAAGAGACACCACGCCACCACCCCCATCACGTTTGATGTGCTCCGACGACCCTCCCTGAGCATTCTGACGTGGCCAAGAGGCCAGTGTTTTCCTTGTCTGCCATGGATGAGCAAGCTTCAAGCTTGCTTGAAGGTCGCTTCAGGTCTTGCTACGCCTAGGTTAAAGCCCTAGGTCGCGCGGAAGTTCCTCGTGCACAAGTCTAGGTTTTCAATTGAAGATGCAAGTCTCGCGAGTTGAGGTAATTGCAAAGGAGACCCTTGCTGCAGACACACGAAGGGGGGGCACAGATAGTCCCACATTGGCGACTGTGAAGCATGTTGAGGCGCATAAATTGATTTTGTGAAAGAAGTTGTTCGCCTCAGTTCACAGGGTGAGGTCCCTCTCACCCGCTCACCCGTCCTCGTCCGCAACACTTACTCATGGACTTGGTCAACTCGATAACTCGCCTGACTTGCACTCCTCACTCACCACCGCACGCCAGTGAGCCTGGACCCGAGTACATGCCTGACCTGATAACCCGGATACCCTGTGGCTCTGGGAAAGCAGATCCTAAGAGAGAGAGAGAGGAGAGTTGCGCGGGTAGGGGGAGGGTTTTGCTATAGGACATTCAGTTGACACTTAGCCAGATTCTGAAGAAGAAAGTCAGAGAAGAAAGAAGAAGAGGATCGCAGAGCTAAAGAAAAAATAGCTAAAGGCAGAAGAAGAAGAGGAGAAGGCCTGAACTGAAGGGCCAGAGAAAGAAGAAGAAGTGAAGGCCTGAGGAAAAGAAGAAGAAAGAGAAGAAGCTGTAGAAGGAAGAATCAAAGAAAGAGAAGAAGCTGCAAAAGAAAAGAAGAAGAAGACAAGCACTTTAAGTCGCTTGATTTCCAAATTAGACGACAGAATTAGCTTTCATTTCATACATATACATTGAGTTCCTTAGTTGATATTGTAGGAGTATTTGGTAATCTAAATCACCATTTTACTCCCATCTTTTTGCACATTGATACCGATATTATTGCAAATTATTTTAGTTTGAATTATGATCTTGATTTCTAAATTCCATATTGCTCCCTATGTTCAACCTCGAAACTTATTCGAGTAATAAAAATCTATTTGTTTTCAAAGTGATTTCGACTATATTACAACGCCTCATTTTAAAATCGATTTCGCCGCGATAAACATCTCCTCATGTACTCATGTTATACATTGCCAATTAGATTTTGAGTAATTAATTGTGCTCATTTACATTAATTGTTGAGATTAGCATGTGAATTCCTATTTGCTCCCAGCGAACGACCTCAGACTTTCATTCGAGTATAAATTTTATTTATTTTGAGAGATTTTGTCCTATACTACGACACATCTCTCAAACAACGACGAATTCGCTCATTAACAAGCCTTAAGTACTTGTTTGATCAAAAGGAGCTCAACATGAGACAGAGGTGTTGGTTAGAGCTCCTGAAGGACTACGACTGCTGCATTTCTTATCATCCGGGGAAGGCCAACGTGGTGGCTGATGCCTTGAGCCGGAAGGCACCCACTCACTTAGCTGGCTTACAGGCACGGAGTTGGTGACTCATGCAGGAGATTGGTAGTTGGTGACCTCAGGAGCCACGTGGACACTGTGGGGTAGTAACAGTGACGAGGCAGGCACGACCTGAGCTCTTAGATTGCATCATTGCTGGGCAGATGACTGGTTCATATCTGTAGACACTACAGGACAAGGTACTGACAAGAGATCTAGGAGACTTCACTTTCACTGATGAGATCTTGAGCATGAGGGGGCATCTGTGCGTCCTTAGAGATGAGGAGTTGTTGAGAGAGCTTTTGGCAGAGGCACATAGGTCCAGGTTCATTATACATCCCGAGAACACCAAAATGTACCATGATCTGCGATGCATCTTTTGGTGAAAGGGGATGAAGCGGGATGTTGGAGAGTTTGTATAGTAGTGCCTAGTATGCAAGCAGGTGAAGGCCGAGAACCAGAGGCCTGTAGGACCATTATAGCCACTTCCTATGCCAGAGTGGAAGTGGGAGAGTGTCACTATGGATCTAGTAGTGCAGCTACCGGTTACGCGGTGGAAACACGATGCCATTTGGGCTATAGTGGACAAATTGACGAAAACAGCATGGTTTTTGCTGATCCGAGTCACCTTTGGATCAACATAGTTAGTAGAGCGCTATATCAGGGATGTGGTGTGTCTTCACGGAATTTTCCGTGATATCATATCCAACAGAGACACCTGTTTACTTCCCAGTTCTGAGGAGAGTTCCAGTAGGCCTTGGGGACTCACTTAAGGTTTAGCACTGCCTACCACCCACAAACTGATAGACGGTTAGAGCCCACTATCCAAACACTTGAGGACCTTCTGTGTGCTTGTGTGCTAGAGTGGAGAGGCTCCTGGGAAGAGCATTTGCCCCTATGAGAGTTTGCATACAACAACAGCTATCATTCGAGAATTGTCATGGCACCTTATGAGGCAATACATGGGCGGAAGTGTATGCCTCCCCTGAGTTGGGTCAAGGTTGGGACCAAGTGGGAGGTTGGTCCTAGGTTGATCCGCCAGAGTCAGGAGGTGATAGAGCAGATTCACAGGTGACTCCGTACCGTCAGAAGCAGGTAGAAGAGCTATGATGACAGAAAGCATCGGGAGGTATAGTTTGAGATTAGAGATCATGTCTTCCTCCGTGTTTTGCCCATGAAGAGCTTACAGCATTTTGGGGTGAAGGGGAAACTCGTGCCGAAGTTTGTGGGACCTTTTGAGGTCTTAGAGCGTGTTGGTCCCATTGCTTACTGGCTTGCCCTTCCACCCCAGCTGTTAGGTGTACATGACGTGTTCCATGTGTCCAACCTGAGAAGGTAGATCGCCGATCCCAGCTACATTTTGAGTCATGAGAACATCGAGGTAGGAGATGACCTAACTTATTGTTATAATGCAGGTAGGGTTATTTAATATGGTGATATTAGCGTCGTAAAGTAAATAGTGGAAGTGATTACCTACAGGCGAATCTACACAGTTTATCAAATTTTAACTTATCAGTTTTAGACCCAAGGTCGAACTCAGGGAAGTGGGTTTAGAGTTAGTCAGTTTCTACGCACTTCCTAAAATCACATCAATTCCTTTCGCTTATTGTATTTTTTATTTTTTTCTTGATTTTAGATTTTTTTGGATATTCTTATCCTTGAAGTACACCCTCAACAATTGGTCCTTGGCTACACACCAAAAATTGGTCCTTAGCGATTCGCCAAAAGTCAAGTCCAAAATGGATCTCGCTACGCGCGAGATCGCATACTTGTAAAGACAAGAATTATCTTTTCTATTTTAGATTTCTTTGGTCTTTTCTTTATCAACAAATAATGGAGAAGAAATGCGAAAAGATATTACAAAATGGAAAGGAAATGAAATACTTAGCTTATGTATGATATAGGTATATGGTATAAGTATATATATATAACTATATAATAAATAATAAGGTGGAGGATTGAATCAAAGATTCAATGAAATGTAGCACCATGCTAGGTTAACCGTCATCTAGAAAGACACGATAAATCTAGCTTTGTGCCGCATGTGGGTGTGGAGTGAACGTGTGGGAGTGTGGGTGGAATGCTTTGATGTGTGCAGATATCATGAATGTGTACGCAACTAGTGCATATACACATGTGATAAAATGCATGGTAAATGGGAGGTGCATGGTATTGTGAATGGGAGGATGTATTAGTGGACGTGTGTAGGAGAGAGTGTGGGTGGATATATATATGTATAAGTATCTACCTATAAGTATGTATATATATGTATAAGTGTATCTATATCTATATCTATCTATCTATCTATCTATCTATCTATCTATCTATATATATATATAGGTATATATATGTATGTATATATGTATATAGGTAACAACGTGTGTGTGTGTATTTGTATATATGTATATGTGAATGTGTATGTGTATGTATGTGTGTGGGTGTGTGTCTGTGTGTGTAAGTGTGTATGTGTGTATGTGTGGATGTGTCTGTGTTTGTGAGTGGGTGTGTGTATGTGTGTGTATGTATGTGTATGAGTGCGCGGGAAGAGGAGAGAGAGGGAGAGCGGGTGGCACAATCGGGTGCAGGTGGTGGACAAAGGAGAGAGAGGGCACGGGTGATCGACTAAGTGAGGACCGACCAGTCACTACGCACACGCGTAAGAGAGAGCCTGAGGAGTTGTAGCTACAGTGCAGGGGTAATTTGCATCGGCTAGCTCGCAATTCCACTGGGTGAGTTCCTCAGCTAGCTGGTGCACGGAGAGAGAGAGAGAGTGGGAGGGTGAAGCGGAAGTGGATGGCACCAGCTGGAGGCAAGTCCGCGTGAGCTCTGTCACCGGCTAAGTGAGGAACAGCCGGTGACAAGCTCAGAAAAATGAATTGCGATCAACTATGCACAGTATACTACAGTTCAAATAGAGGAAAACAAAGCAGAACCTTTGGTGCTTGGCACTAATGATGATGGAAACTTGATAAAACAAAAGTAAAAATAAAAGGAAGAAGAAAAACACCACACCCACTTGCTCATAAAGGAGTTGGGCGGTGGTGGACCTCAATGTAGTGTATATAACCACGAGGAGCTTCTCCTGCTCACAGCGTACCTTTTATCAATTGGTGAGAAGAGGGGCTGTGTATGGAAAGGAAGAGAGGGAGAGAGGAGAGTAGGGCGAAGCTGTTTGGCCGGCAGAGGAGTGGATGTGATATGGCTGTGAGTGTGTGCGTATGTGGGTATGGGGGGGTGGGGGGTGGGTATGGGTGTTGACGACCTGTGTGGAGTGAGGTGGGGGAGGTTATATAGATGAGGGGGGGACAGAAGACGACAAGGGAATGTCGTAGGGATGTGGGATTTTTGCATGTAGGCACATGAGGTGTTAGGAAATTAATGTAGGTTATGGAATAAGTGATGGAATTTAAATAGGAATGAGGTGGAAATGGGAGGGATAAAATGAATGAAATGGATGCTCAATCTCTCTCTTTATCTTCCTCTTCGAAGAATGCACAAATGTAAATATTTACATAATGCATGAATAACTACCTAATCTAAATGTGTAATGTTAGAAAATAGTATAAGATGGTCAATTTATAGGCGTGAATTGTTGCGCAATCACCTATCCAAAGAGGCCAGTACAGATATTAGATAGAGCCGTCAAGAACTTAAGACGGAAGGAGATGCCATTGGTGAAGGTCCTGTGGAGGAGCCAGTGGCACGAGGAGGTGACGTGGGAGCTTGAGGTAGCGATGCGGGACTAGTACCGAAACTCTTTAGGGGTACGTATTTTCTGACCGACTTTGATCCTCTTTAAGTTTGTTATGAGCACATCTTATTTTTTTTCCGTATCCTAAGTTTAGCTTAAGTTTTGAGGGTAAAACTTCCTTTAAGTTTGTTATGTTGAAACTTCCCAAGAGTCATTTGGTGTTCTTTTTCCTAAACTATAGGCTTCGTCATACTTTTCATGCACCAAGAAACACACATGGAGACCCCCATGCGAGTTATTTGGCTCGTAGAGGGGCTTAATACAATTTTAACCCCTTAAATCTTGTTTTACAGGCTCCGTGGGAAAAAACAAGTTCTGTGGGGCCAAACCCAAAATTTTTCCCAGCCCCACCTTACTCCCACAACACCTAAAACCCTACCTCCAAACCCCCCATAAAAACTCTCTTCTCCTCGATTTCTGTACCCCCATTCCCACCCCAGTGGTGCACTCATTCTCCACCTCCAGTGAGAGAGAGAGGAGAAGGCAGGAGAAGGAGAGAGTGAGGGACCAAGAGAAGGAGAGGGGAGAGAGGGAGGCTGTTACGACCTGATTCCCGAATCCCTACGAGAAGCGAGAATCGGACCGACTCGACTGATCCCAAGACCCAGTCGTCCAACGAGAAAGTAACCAAAAGAGCAGTAAAATAAACCACCTTCACCATGTATATAACTAGCAGTAACAAAAGTACAGCAGTAAAGAAAAGAACTACTACAGTACACACCACCACAACAGTAGAGAATTAAACAGGTACATAAACATGATGCTTACAATAAAAGAGTACAGTGGTAATAGAAAATACTCACTACAACAGAAGAAACGGTACCGTAGGTACACACAAGTAAAACTACTGGGCTCTACTAGGCCCAGCACCCTCTGCAGCCGCCGGCTCTGGCTGCTCAACACCTGGTCCTGAAAAGGTGACACGTCAGCGAAACGCTGAGTAGAGTGGCAACCAAAAGCTAAGAAAAATAGTAAGGTGGACAAGTAGCTGTTATTTTTAATCTCTTCCTTTATTTTTCCATTTACTCATTCTTGAATTATTCCTCAGATCTTTCTCTTGATCTCGAATGTTCCTTGTGGGAACGATCTTGATTGCAGTCTTTTCCGAAAAGTAGAAGTAGCATGTGGTGCTCTCTTGGCCGGGAGAGTCCCTCGTGGTGGTCCTACCCTCAGTCAACCACCCCAAGGTCACTGACAGACGTAACGGTGACTACGACACGTGCGATAAACGCACGGGTAGCTACCCCGCACTGGAACGCGGTCAGTCATTTCTGTTAACGGGTGCACCCCAAAGCACAGCACGGAACCAGTATAGGGCAGAGCCCTCTCAGTAACAGGGGTCCAGCCCCTCCACAGTAACCAAACAGGGGTCTTGCCCCTTCACAGTCCACGCACCCTCGCCTGACTACCCTGGTTTGCCTAGTGGGCCTAACAAGTCGGTGTAGGAAGGCTAGCAGAACCCCGGGGCCCGTGGGGTGGCTAGTGCTCTCCCTACACTAGTAGCTCTCCCCGATATTGTGTACGCGAGGGCCAAAAGTCGGTACAAAGTGGTCAGACCTAACCCCGGGTCCCTGGGGCGGCTAGCTCCGCTCTACACTAAATAGGGGGATAGTCGCTCTCCTTGGTACTCCGTACTCAAGGGCTAGCTCACTTCCCCAATTCCATTCCATTCACCTCTCAGGAGCTCTACTCCTAATTCCCCGTAGGGTTCATGCTCATATTTCTGTAACTAAGCCAATTTAGGTTTCATCATTTCAGCTTTATATTCATATAGCCCATGTTCTCAACAGTTAATATCCATTCATAAACAAGCAACTGTTATCCAATTACAGGCAATTATCATTTTTCTTTCTATTTTTCCAAGACTGCAATTTATATATTCACGACATTCGTTTTGGTGTTTCTGTTCCTAGGATTCATGCCACACCCTAGGATCTATCATTCAATCTAGTTTTCCAGTCCTAGGATTCATGCCATACCCTAGGATCTATCATTCAATCTAGTTTTCCAGTCCTAGGATTCATGCCATACCTTAGAATCTATTAATTATCTCACAAGTGCATAATTGTTGATAAACAATTAAAGGGAGCCACTCTACCCGCAAAACTAGAAGTATTGGGGGTGTGATCGGTAGGTCCGCGCACCTCTGCAACCTCGAGAGCCACAACGGAACAGAGTCCTAACACGAGGATCAAACACAAGGAACTACTCAGAATAGGATACAAGTACTGTAAACAAGTAGAGGAACTAATTCTGAGAAGAACGAAACTTGAAACGCGGAAAACAGACTTCGAACGGACTCTAAACGGGTCAAAAATGACAAGTCTGCCCCAAATCAGACATCTGGAACATCTTCCAGACGTCTTAAACGATGGTTCAGGTCATACCTTGTTTCTGCGCGGTTCTTTAGACGTCTAGAATCCTACTGAACCGTCTGGACCTAGTTCCAGACGTCCGACTATCACTCCGGACGTCTGGAGACCCTCTCCGCCGTCTGGTGCTGTGTCCAGACATCTGATCTGTCTGGAAGGGCGTGCCCTTGCGCCTTCCCGAACGAACCCTGCACGCGTACGCAACCGTCCTCAACACGAAAATGAGGTAGAACCCTTTGGTGGAATGGCCTGCATGGCTGTTCACACGAAAGGAAGAGGAAATGGAATATTGTACCTTTCAGACGTCTGGATCTTCCTCCAGACGTCTCCTGCGTCGTCTGGACGTAGGTCCAGACATCTGATTCTGGGAAATTTTCCCAGAATCAAGACCTCCTCGCCCTCCACCTGCTACGCACGGCTGTGCCGTGCTTGCCTGCTGCCTGAGCTACAGTAGCACCTCCCCAGCGCCACGCTCCCGTCGGCCGGCCTTGGCTGCTCTGGCGAGCTCGTACTCTCGTGCTCTAACTCTTCTCCCTCTCGCTGCAACTCCTCCTCCCCGCGCACACACGATAGCAGCTGCTGCCCTCGCCCTCTCATTCTCACGCTAACAGGAAGAAGAAGAAGAAGACGGTGGAGTGATGGTGAGGGAGAGGAGAGGGGGAGGTATTTGAAGGCACCGTGGGGAGAGAGAGAGAGGAAGAAAGCTGCACCTGCAGGACGGGGAGGAAAGAGAGAGAAGAAATGAGGGCGGCGGGTCAATCTGCGCATGCATGCGTGCAGACGCGAAATCGTACGCCGCAAAAATTAATTTTCAGACGTCTGGACCAACTCCCAGACGTCTTAAAAGACGTTTGATGCCGGGGTCTTAACAGAGGCATTGGGTATAGCAGCTGAAGCATGCAGGCGAGTTGCGCGAGGTGCTCGGGTGGGAGGTGCTACATGCAGGTGGAGTTCGAGACTCGTAACAAATGTACGAGAGGTTGTGCGAACGGTCGGGATGAGCTCTGGACGTTCGAAGATGCACAGGGCACAAGGTGCAGCCTGCCCAAGGTGTCTGCGACGAGTATGAGCTCGAGGCATGAGCTTGCGTGGGGAAGTAGTGCTCGCGTAGGGGAGGCTGCAAGGGGAAGTGCACGTGCATGGCACTCGAGGTGCTTTTGGACATATGAGGGTGGTGCCAGACGTCTGGATAGAGGCTCGGACGATTGGGAGTAGCAACAGACTTTAGGAGAGGAGCGGGGACATTAGGTAGGACTCTGCGTGAGTTCAAGATGTCTGGGACGCACTTCAGATGTCTGATAGCGGCGAGTGGTGTGTGCCTACTGCAGATAGGCAGTCGGTCCAACTAGACCAACCCACCTGATCCAGTTCAAGTGAACCAAGACCTTTCCAGGCCAGTTCAGGGCCCGTTCGGTCTCCGAATCTTGCAAGTAAGGTACCGTTGGAAAGCTCTTGAATTTTCCCACTTTTTGAGATCAAGTTTATGCTATTTTGAATCCTTTTAGCATATTGAAATGTCATTCAATGTGTTAAATGCTTCATTTGACCATTGAATTGGTGTAGGCCCCAAGTCCGTGGCACATGTGGGACCTGCGGAGGTGTTGGGATTAGCTGCTTAAGCCCCCATAACTCCCGTACTCCTAAGTAGAGTGGTTCTTCTGGTATCGATGCAGTTAGTCTAGTCCTAAATGCACATTAACAGTAGCTACTTAATGTGTTATTACGATTTCGCATATGCATGTCATGAATGGAAATGAGAATTATTCTGCTTGATAGACTTATACATACTGGTGCATGCCCTATCTCATAATATATAAGATTTGTACTTGTTACACATATGAGAAGTGATTAATTCTTGTTGGAAGTAACGAAAACCCTAATGGATGAATCAAGGTTTTTACCTAGTGCACTTAATTGTCTACTTCATAATCTATCGTCCTAGTCCAGGTAGCTTCCTGTGTGTCTATCGCACGTGCTATAGTCACCGCTACGTCGCGACCATGACCTCAGGGTGGTAGATCGAGTGTAGGACAAACACGGGGTGGTCTCTCGACCAGGAGAGCATCACGTGCACATTCTGCATCGCGGGGAAAATTGCAACAAGATCATTTCGTTAGGGGACATCTGAATAAGAGAAATGGGACCTTGCTAGAATAACTGAAATCAAAAAACAACTGGCACTTAGACTATAGAAATAGAACATGAAAGTATTGAATCGTTTACAATTGCCTGGAATGTTTACTGCATTTAAATTAAATTATATTTGTTGATTTTTGTGCTTGCCACTTGTTTGGTGCGTAATTTGCATTTTGAAAGTTAATTAGTTGTAGTATAGCACGAAAACACGTCGACAAATAAATTTATAAAACTCTGGTAAGTACCGGATCGTTCACAAGGAGGCAATCGCAATTTATGCAGAAACATTTCAATAAAGCTAATTCTAACTAGATATATATATGTGTATATATGTATAAAGCAGATATCCAGAGAATTAGAATTTTATTGCAATTAGATAAAGTTTTTTACAGTAGAAAATGCTAATAGAGACAGATAGATAGATAGATAGAAAGAGAGAGAGAAGAAAGTGGCAGAGAAACGACGTCGCTTGTGGGATGCTTGTGCGAGATGCGGCAGCACCTCAGATCTAGAGCACTGGGACGAACGTCGGAGCAGAGTTGCAGAGGGATGGAGAGTTACAGAGAAGGTGGAAGATGTCTAGAGTTGATGGAAGAGAGAGATATCTCAACTGGGGGGCCCTGGGCCTTCTTTTATAGCTTTTGTGGAGAGCAAAAAGGGTATTTTAGCTCTTAATCTCGTGTAACAATTCCTATTTGATCAGATGCGTTGATCAGGAGATCAACGGATCAGATTTGGCCAAAGAAAACCTTCAAATTTGCCTCAATCGCGCAGATTTAATCCCTGGCTGACACGTGGCGCCCGCTGCGCCCTTGGATCGCGATCACACAGCCCTGCTTCCTCCTCGCACGTCCACTGCAACAACATCTCTCCACGTGCACACCTGCAAGGCCCTTTTCAGTGCCTGATCCTCAGTTGTTCGATCGTGAGATCGAACTGCTCAAGCGCGCTTGCCACACCTTCCTAATCTCGCAAAATGCGTGGGATCGTGTGTCCGCCTGCTGTGCGCCTTGATCGCGCCACGTGGTCGCGCCTCCACCCTCCGATCGTGCAATTGCGCCCGCTCGCGCTCGCACACCCAACGCCACTTCAATTTTGCACAGTGCACAGCTCAAACGCGAGTCACACTCTTCTGCACGCACGAGTGAGCCAACGCGCTGCACAAACCTTCTGTTATATATACTTGTTTGTTTCTATTTATGCTTATTCGGTCTGGGCAAGTGACATGGCATGCTCATGGTCGTTGGATGAAGATCCAATGACCCACAGCGTGTGGTGCAGTCTTCCTAGATGGGGCAGTGGTGAGGGAGCGGCTATGATGGCGCCACATGGCACTATCATGGCTGTTCATCCTCTTTTCCTTATATCTGGTGATATAGACCTCCGATCGAGTTGATTTTTGCACCGTTGGACTGCAATCGTCGATCCGGATTCATCCGTGTGGTTAGATTCTTCATCTGAGGCTTGGATCTTTGTTCTTTGGCTTTATGATTTTCATTCTTTTATGGACTACACAATGTGCCTTGATTGTCTGATCGAGACGATTTCGGAAGCGTTGGACTCCCGTCGTCGTTCTAATCAGATCTGTCCGGTTTGATCTGACATCTGCAGCTTCGAATCATATGTGATTAAAATCATCTCTCTTTTAGATCATAAAATGACGATATTATCTATATAACTAATAAACTAGCTATTGTGCAAATTACGATGCCTTTGAATGCATTATACCTAAGTTTTTCTAGGTTCTAGCTTAATTCAGGTGATTTAGGTTGCATGATTGCTGTGCAATCACCACTCTACTCAGCTTCTTGCTGACAACTACCACTTATGTTTAGGTTAGGGAGGTAAACAGCTAGTATCCCCAGCTGCAGAGGGAGCTGGGCCTAGTCGAGCCTAGCCTTAGTGGGTTTCCCCTTTGTTTCTGCTATAGTGTGACTTGCTTCCTTCCGTTGCAGTGAGTATCCATGTTTGAACTAGTAGTTCTACTTTCCATCTTTCCTTATGATTGTGATGGCTGTGTTGAGAACTTGGCTACTCTTTTGTGGCACTGTTTGTGATTATAGTTTATCGTTCAGTTTTTTGTCTTTAATTAATTTTCTAGCTATTTGCATGCATGGAATGTTTTATTGTTTGGTATATTTCTTGATGGATGATTGGGTCTTGGGTTAGTCGAGGCAATTAGACCTGGGTTCCATGTGGAGCCGGGTTTGAGTCATAACAAAAGGCAATAAATAGCTTCATGATTTGTTTGAGATTCGACATATGTGGTTCCCTTGTCTTTTTAATGACATGTTTTGGGTTGGCATGTCTAGTACTCAAAGAAGTGAGGGGATCAATACATTTTTTGATGGATATGTTAATTAATTCGAAAACCACTTTGAAGCAATTTGTGAGGTAATATGAGCTTGGCCTTCAAGCAAAGCAAGAGAAGACTTGGCTGCTACTCTCATCTATAGTTCTAATATTTCTAATATTTTGTCGTAGTATAGTATAGAGGAGCGGTTACCAGTTTAATACAATTTGTTACTCGGAAAATAAAAGTTTTCCCGAGGTCGAACTCAAGGAGCAAACTGTATTCTAGAAGTACAAAGTTTCTATTACAAAAATGAAAGAAAGAGAGAGAGAGAGGGATTTGTCTTGTTGGCTTTTTCTTCTTCTCTTCTTTTCTCTTTGGTTCTTCAGTCTTCTTCCTTCTTATTTCTTCTTTCTTTTTCTTCCAAGCTTCTTCTTCTCTTTCTCCTCGTGTTCTGCTTCTCTCTTCTTTGTCTTCTTCCTTCTGTTCTTCTGGGCGTCGTCTGATTTTTCAATCAGACGACTTAAGTAGCCTCTGCTACAATGCGTCCTCCTTCCTTCTTTCTTCTTCTTCTTCTTCTTCTTTGCCTTTCTTTTGCTTTGCTTCAAGCAGCCACGGCTCTGGCTGCTCCTTCCTTCTTTCTCTTCTTTCTTCTTCCACTGCGGTCTGCCTTCTCTTCTTCTTCTGTGCCTGCACACTCATAGTTTGATCAGGGCAAAAACCTACTCTACCCTCCCCCGCGTCTCTCTCTCTCTCAGAATTCACTCGTAGGATAGCTCTCCCAGAGCTGCCGGGTATTCTGGTACGGGTCACGCCCGGGTCCAGGTCCACTGGCGTGCGGTGGTGGGCGAGGAGTGCAGGTCAGGTAAACGGGTCGGGCCAGGTCCGCGGGGGGTGGTCGCGGACGAGGCCGGGTGAGCGGGTGAGAGGGACCTCACCCCATGTGCTGAGGCGATAAGCCTATAGCACTTTTTGCATTTATGCGGGTGCGCTGCTTCAGAGTCTTCCGAGGTGGGACTAAATGTCCCACCCCAATTGGGCGCCTGCAGCTGAGAAAGCTGCAGGCAATCGTGGCTGTGCATGGGGCTCTCACCCTAGCTGCAGGCCTGGGCAGGTGCGTAAGGGCGAATCGCGCGTCCTGGCGAGTCAGACCTGGGCAAAGCAAGGCTGCAGCTGCAGGCAGAAGAAGCTCCACCTGCTCAGCAATGGCGGCGGAGGGCGGGTGACATGTTCACAGCAATACGGCCTCTCGGCCTAGTCAGAAGGTGCAGGGAGCTTCGCCAGAGTGTGGCGAAACTCGTGCAGGTGGTGGCGAGGCGTGGGGTGGCGTGCAAGGGCTGCCCTAGGTCGGACTGTGGCTGGGGGAATGGATTTGTTCGGGGGGTCTTTAGGCAGCGAACGGCAGGGAGTGAAGGGGTGGAAGTGGTTCAGCGTGAAGAGGCGGAGGTTTTGGGTCGGTCGGCGAGTCGTGTGGGGTGGTGGAATGATGGGAGCGAGTCGCCGGAGGTTGGACGGAGATGGAGAAGGTGAGGGTGATTAGGCGCGATCGAAGGGTGGTTGAGCAAATTGAAGTAGGGAAAAGAAAGAGGGGAGGAAAGGAAAGAACTGTACCTACTTGAAGGGACGAGAGGGGAACGGAGCAGGGCGACAGTCGTATCGACTGTCGCCAGAGAAGATGCCTAGAGAGAGGGGGCGGCGGCGAGGAGAGAGCGGGAGAGCACGAGCTGGGTACGACGCGGTGTGGGAAGAGCGGGCGAAGGCGGCTCTGCTGCTGGTAATGCAGCAGAGTGACGAGGAGGAGGAGGAAGAACCGCCGGAGTTGGAGGGCTTCTGCCGGAGTGGGAGGAGAGGAAGGAGGGGGGGTGTTTCTCCGTCAGATCCGAGCTGCTGAGTGCGGCAGAGGGAGGCAGCTTTTATAGAGGTGAAATCAGAGAGGAGGGCGAAGGGAGGCGACGTGCCTCCCTCGCCGGAGGACGCCAGAGATGGAGACCCATACCTTCCGTGCGTTCGCACGGGAGGTATGGGCAGCCGCAGAGACCATGGAGGTGTCCCTGCGACAGCAGACGTCGCAGGGAACCCCCTGTTGTCTTGGCAAAGGGCCTCCCTCACCCTACGCGGTGCCATGCTCCGCGCAAAGTCTCCGGAGCATGGCGTTGCTCAAGGTTTTGCAGGGAGGACCCAAATGCAAAGAATGAAGAAGAATTAGGAGCCAAAATGCGAGGGTTTCAAAAGTTGAGGGCCAAAAAGTAATAGATGAGGACCAAAATGTAAAGTTGGTCAAGAAGGTCTCTTCTTAGGTTCAAGTTTTTATACATGACTAACTAGGACCTAAGGATTCTGATGGTGAATTTTATTTATAGATCAGACCTTGTTTGACCAGTCAATTTACGTAAAAACCCAAATTAAGTCATTAATTGGGCATGATTTTCAATGTAGGTCAAAATGGGTTCCTAAGGCCAAATTGAAGGTTCTAAACCCTAGAGATTATTTTTCTATGAATTTTAGAGGGTTTATTCGATTTTTTATTTGCCTCGAACCTCGTGAATTGAAGTGGGTCTGTTCTTAGGGTTATAGGATGTCATTTAATTTCTTGGAGTTGTTGTAGCCCTTATTGGATCAATTCATCCCACTTTTCTTCTTATTAGGTTGGTTTGACCTATGTTTGGATCCTGAGTTACCCTGTTTTCAGATTGAGTTGGTGAAATTGCATTTTTACCCCTTAGTTTCTATTTTCTTCACAAACTCAGAATTTCTCTGAGTCAAGCCTTTCTATAATTATGTAGGAGCTTTTTCTTGCAAATTTGGGTTAGATGGTGCTAGTTTAGGGTTTATGACGAGGTTCTCATCAAGACTCGTAAAGCTAATTTTGATTCTCAATTCAAATCTGCTATTTTATATTCTAAGTTTCCTATGGAGGCTCAAGTAAGGGATGTGATGAAACCTCATTTGTGGGCTAATTGAGTGCATAAATGCCTAGGTATTAGATTAATGGTTACATGTACATAGCATACTTTACTATGTAAATAGATTAGTTTATAAAATTGCTTGCATGCATATTTCATACATTCATATGTAAATATAATTGAGGATAGTATGCATTAGAATTTAAGTAGGCTAGATTATAATTTAGTTGGCATGCATACATTACATGCATTGTTAAATAAAAATAGGATTTAACATTCTTTTGGGTTTTTATCTAAATAACCAATTTTTTTCCTTATCTTTCTTTTGCAACATCAAACTCGCTGACCACACACCACCAACCAAGCTTCTCGCAACAGCAAACCCGCCAACTCCAACGCATCGCCTCCCTACTGCCTAGTGTCGAGTTGGAGAGGATCTTGGCGGAAGAAACAAACAGGGAATGTCATAAAGGAGACGGTGACTGTGCTTGGTGAGGGAGCCATCTTCTTGCTCTCACCTTCACTGTGGACTCGAGCGCACCCTGTGGAAACCAGCGTGCACTGTGAACCTCAAGCACACATGGTGGCTGCCTCTCCTCCACTCACCTCAACGCAGTGGTGCTCGGTGACAGAGAGCACCACCACCACCATCCTTGACATCGTTCCCCCAACCTCCCCTCCCCATTACTAACACCATCACCAACCCAGCGCCACCACCACCAGCCATCCCATCCCCTTCTCTTCCCACGCAAGCACCCTTTTCTTGTTCCTTCCTCTTCCTCTCCCAACGCCTCCCCTGTTTTGCTCCTTCCCAACCGTGAACACAACACCACCTACAAGTACCCATCAGCCACTAACCACCCATGCACAACTGCCCCCCCTCTTCCTCTCTAATGACCACAACCCACCACGACCACCATCACCACCACCAACCCCACAGTTGCTTTCCCTCGATCACCACCGCCTCCACTTACTTATCTCCTCTTCTTTGTTTTTATTATTCTTCTTCACCCAACCCCTTCCCCTGTCACACGTAAAGAACCCAACACCTTGCCATCACAAAAACCTCAAACCATCACCTCTGGTCCTAATTCTCGATGTCACTGCTACCAGCGACCTCCCCGTAGCGCCATCAACCCTTCCTCGACGTCAATAATTGCTTGCAGCACCCTCTGCCACTACTAGTAGAACTCATACCCAATGCCTATTCTCCTCCTTCGACCGACCATGTCTGGCCACCATCAACGGTGCTGCCAACACCATCGTGAAGCCTAGACTCTGACGCACCTTCCCCAAGATCCTCGCAGCCAATTACCTTCCTCCACGCATGCACAAGCACACACAATAAATGCTCTGTTTTGTTTGATATTAAAAATTACATTCGATTGTCATTGAGAAGCTCTCATTTTTAATTTAATATTTGATATATTGTGTGGAATTGCAACCGGCTCCTTTAGTTTTGTTATTATCTTATTTCATCTCTCTCCTCAATCTATTAGCTTCACATAAGTTACATGTTATACTATAATTGTGGGCACATATTTTGATGAGCGAGATTTTATACGCGAAAGGGTTGAGTTAAAAATCCGTCATTGTAGTGCATAAAAATCCGCTATCAAATAAATTTTATCGAAACTCGAGATGAGTCCCGGGTCGAACACAGAGTGGCGAACGTTTGATCTAAAATCTGCATTTATTTTTATAAAGTAGAGTAACTTGTTGAAATTAATCTACGCGAGCTAAACTACTTAAAAAATAAACAATAGAAGAAAAAGAAAAATAGAGAGAGGATGAACAAGTATTTCATAACCATAGAATCATGTCCATTACATCTACTTACAAAATTTAAACTACACTAGAAAGCCGTAAAAAGACAGGGATGAGAAAATCCTCCTCGACGGCTGCTTGGAGGACGAGCCGCGTTGACGGAGCACCCGGGGTAGAGTGGTGAGGAGCTGGAAGTGGGAGAACAAAGTTGGAGGAAGGAGGACGAAGTAGAGCAGCATCGCAGTGACATCCAATTCCCAAATGGGATTGAGGAGACAACCACGAGTGCCCACGAACAGGGGTGAGAAGATGGAAATTTTATTTTACTCTAGCTATAGTGGGGCATCCCAGGTATGGGACCAGCTCTAGAGAGCTTTAGAGAGGGAGAGAGAAGAGAGAAATGGATGAAAAAATGTGTAGAAGAGGTAGGCTATTTATAGGTGTAGTAATAGGAACAGAAGGGTCTTTTTAAGAATTAGAAATTAATATTAGGGTCTTTAGTAACACATGCAACCATTGCTGAAGCCCCACGTCGTTGAAGCACACATGCAATCTCAACCGCTCGTCGCTGATCCAACTGCTCTCATCACGCCACGTCACGCGGCGCCTCATCTTTAGCCGTTCGTGCAGGCAACCAAGCATAGCACGTTCATGGATTAGGATCAGCCGCCCGATCATGTGATCGTACGGCTTACAAGTCGCCCTGATTTGCACTATAAAGAGGGCACGCGTCCAATCGCACATCCATTGGGGTCTCATCTCACGCGTGTTCATCCAGATTCATCTAGCGTGCCACATTACCACCTTCAACACCATTCAATCGAGATCGAACGGCTAAATTTCAACGCGAGCATCAGCGTTGGGGATTGGCGTAGGCACAGAAACTCAAACTCGCATCTCTAGCTTTGCTTAAGATGGTGAATCATTGTGCTAGTGCTTATAGATTGTCAAGAAGGTCATCATCTACGCTTGCACTCACAACTGTTTGATCAAAGATCAACAGCTGTGATCTCCTGATGGCCACCTCTTTGGAAAAGGCATGGCATGGCTGAGTTGTGTTGATCAGTTGAAGAAGTGTTGCGGGCGTGCTTGGGCCCTTTGGGTAGCTGGGATGGCGCCATGTGGTGCCATCCTGGCCATCCATCTTCAAATGCTCGTAGGTGGTGCCATGGATATCAGATTAGACCAATTCTCACGCCGTTGAGTTGCAATCATCGATCCAAACCCATCAGTGCGGTTGGATTTATCATTTGAAGTTCGGATTTTCACCACTTTGCCCCTTGACCTCTAATCTTCTTGAAATTGCATCTGATGCTACGAATGTCTAATCGGGGTGATCTCGGAGGTATTGGACTTCGATCGTTACCCTGATTAGATCCATATGGTTGTATCTTCAATTCGAGGCCTTGAAATGATGTCGCCCTGTCCCCTAGTCACAATAAGAGGTGAATTACTATATAATTTGTACAAATTAATCTAAATGCATGATGATGCATGTTATGTAATATTTATAATGCATGATGCTTCTATGACCCTAAGAACATGCATAAATAGACATTGTAGGCCAATTAGATGTGTACACATCATGAAGCTTCCCTCTGTAACATGTAGTTTGAGGCTATTCTCTCTCTTGATGATTCTATGGATAGATATGAGAATATATGCTCAAGGATGGTAAAATTTGTTGATGTTGGTGCCATATCCTCTTCCAACCATGATATATGCTTGAAGATGTTTGATGATGCATTCAAGTAATTAGTGTCTCTGATAGGATTTGACGAGCAGGTATAGTTATTTTTTATGTCTTTGTTATTATTTTTATGTTTTTATGTAAGAGATGTTTTTTAATTTTTTATTTTTTTAGGGTGTATCAATTTTTCTAACCATTCATGATCTAAAGCAAACAAGACGTCGTGGTAGGCATCATGAGAAGAGATTCAAGAAATCATATGAGGTTTCACTTGTAAAGAGGAGGAAGAAAAAGAATATGACAAATGGTTGCCCATCATCATCCTTGGGGGCTTCAACATTCTAATTAGCTTTGATTATATAGTAGGATACATCAAAAATTTTTTATTGTAATACATTAATTTTTTTTATATGTGTTGGTTTTTAGGATATTCAGGTGATAAAAGACTTTGCACCGGTGGTAATATAAATTGCACCAGTGGTCAGAGGTGCTTTTGGGTTTGCACTGGTGATAACAAATTTTGCACCAGTGATATCAATATTTCATTGGTAGATCAGAGGTGTTTTTGGGTTTGCACCAGTGATAAATAGACTTTGCACAGGTGATATTTATTTCCTGCAGTTCCTATGTGAATAAAATAAGTTTAAGTACATTTTGCACCGGTGATAACCCAAAATCATATAGAAAAAAACACAAAAGGAACACATGTCATAAGGTAAAAGATTGTTCATATTTACAAAACGTACGTAGTTCACTTTCTAGAAAAATATTTTATACAAAAAAGACGTAGTTCCCTTAAAAAAAAAGGAATGTAGTTCCTAAAAAATATTTTACAAACTTATATCAGATCTTCATATACATTTCTATCCATTAGAATCATTGCTGTGTAATATGTTTGGAACTTGTGGATGTCTTCATTCCTTATGGTTTGAATTGGAGCTAATCCACAAAGCAAGCACTCTATCCATCTTATTACAAAGATGCAACAGTCATTAGTTGTCATTCCTTGTTGTGGTGCATAAAGTTTGAATTCTTCTTGCCATCCTTTGTTAATGACAAATCTTTTATAAAGTTGTTCTTTCATCACTTCAAACTAAAAGAAAAAAAAAATTTCCTCTAGTTAGTATCTAAGAAGGAAAAAATATAGAGAAAGGCAAAAAGTTGAACTAAATTGTTAATTGCACCGATGATAAATTTGTTTTGGATTATTTTGCACCAGTGTAATTTTACTTCGTACCTTAACACTTGAACAAAATGGTTCTTAAATTAGCACCGGTGATAAAAAATGGTTCTTATCAGTTTTTTGGCATCTCTATTGGTACGCTTTGGATAGTATCCAATATAGTTTTCGTATTTTGTCATTCTTTTGTCTTCAAGGTCGACAACCACAAGTGTCCAATGGGCAGCATCCCCAGTGTTTATTAGTACAAGTATCTTTGTACAATTACTCAAAGATGCATTGGCTCTATCGAAGTATGCATTTACTTCTTTCATGTTATTGCATCCTATATATATAAAAAAATTGTGTCAAATGTGAAGGTTGTTGAAAATACCCCTTCATTTTTTATATTTTCATTGACTATTTCTACAATCACATCAATGACCTTCAGTTTTGTCACATGTTAGTGTTATAAATTATGACAAATGTATGATATATAAATTAAATGTGCTTTTTAGCTTACATGGCTATCTGTGAATCCACCTATTTTCAACACTTCTTGCATATGCACTCTTTCAACAAAATATTTTCCTTTTCTCCACAAATTTTGGTGTTTTTCCTTTCTCAACTCCATTTGTCTTGAAAGAAGTGTTCTTTGTGAGTCATTGACGTATTTGAAGAGAGTTGGATCCAAATTTTTTATTCTTCTAAGCATCACTCTCTTCGCTAAAGGCCTTTCGATTTTTTTTGCTCTTCTTCCCTCTTATCTTTTTTTTGGTCTTCCTTGTTTCCTTCTTTCTGTTTTGTACAAAAAAAGAAAATAAGTATTTCTTTTAACTGAAATGCATCGATGTAAAATGCATTATCACTGATTATAACCTATATTTACATTGGAGATAAATATGTTATTACCGATGATAAGGCATATATCATCGATGATATTTAAGAGAATAGCAACGGTGTCACTTATCACCGGTGATAATTGTCTTATCACCGGTAATAACCTATAATTGCATCGGTGATATGTAAATAGAACCTCAATTTGTTGGTGTTGGTGTTGCTGCTGCTGCCCGTGTCCTTGTTGGTGCTACTTCTGCTGCTACTGCTAGTCTCCACACTGCTACTACTGTTACACGATTTCATGTTGCTTCTTGGTCTCCATTGCTACTGCTACCTCTCTCCTCCAATGCTGCTGTCGTTGCTTCTCTTAGCTCTCAAGCCCCTCCTCCATTCCATCCTTTTGTTCCTGCTGATGCTGCTGTTGCTGCTCATCGTCTTGTTCCACCATTATTTCTCCCCCCATTGCTCTCTCCACCTCTTCATACTGTTGTTGCTGTTGCTGAGTTTGTTGGGTTTCAAAACTTTGACTACTTTGTGTTGGACGAAGGAAAGCAATCAAATTTCTCTTTAACTCTTTAATTTGATTCTTCAATGTAGCATTTTCCTCATCTCTTTTCTTCAATATCCTTTTTTTTTTTTTATTTTCTTCTTCATTTCCTTCCTTTCTTTTTTTAAGTTGTTCAGGTAGATCTCTCCAACTTTAATCATTTTTTGTTTCTCTTCCTATTCTTCTTCTCCTTTCTTTTTCTCTTCTTCTTCTCCTCCTTTCTCCTCTTGTTCACGTTTTCTTCTTTTTTGTGGAGTTTCTTCTTTCTCTTCCACCTCCTTTATCTTCTTTTTGGTTTTTGGGGGATCAACTCTTCCAAATGGGTCTTTCCTCAAGTCCTTCTCAGTTGCTTCCCTAATGTTTAGACTCATTGTCATTGCGTGGTTTGTGAAGGGGAATTCGTGGCTGTACCTTTCAACAATTGTTGCTACCTCATTATTATTGGGCCCCAAGACGTGAAACATCTCAACTGACCATAGGTGCAGTGTAATGGTATAACCTTTGATATATGTTTGTTTCGCCTTCTCCTTCTTTTCCCTTAGGCCCTCATGTATGTAATCACACTCCAATTCAGCCCAATTGTAATTGCTTAGGGACTCTAGATCTTCTACCATGTCAAATAATGAAGTTACAATCACTTGATCTCCATATGATAGAAGAAATGGCCCTAGAGTTATGAGAACCAACATCTTTGTTTCTTGCTCTACTTGGTTTCTCCTTTCTTGAGCCCCAGATTTGTTGTGCTTCTTTTTTTCCTTTCCTTATTCTCATTTTTTTCATTATATTCTTGAATCTTCTCAACTATCTTTCTCACCTTGGACTTTATTGATGTGAATTTCTCACTCTAAATCGCGTCTATCATTTGCATTTTTCTTTCCGTCACTTATGATGATTTTCTCCCCCTTGTTCTTTAATCCAAGTATTCCCTCTGTGATTTGAAGTGAGAGTCAATGTGAGGTTTCCCAGGTGAAACTCCCTCATTTTTGGATTGTATGCATGCACCAATTCAAAAAGCAAGTCTTTGTTCTTATAGTTCGGGTACATTTTTCCACCACCAACTAGGATGTCAAAGGGAGTCTTTCGAAACTTCTCCTTCACATCATCTTTAATCGATTTTTAGGCTTTTCTTATGGTTTAGATTATGCATCTAGAGTCGATCTCATGTTTGCGAAAATAAAAAATAAAGGAAGCATTCAACATTGACATATTGCATCGGTGCAATGCAACTTCGCACTGGTGCAATTTAGCTTGTACAAGAAATGAAGTAAAAAACACTAGTACAAAATAACTTATCACCTATGCAAAATAAAATTAAAAAAGTGGGAATGACATTTTGCACCGGTGCAAAGTATAATTAATAAAGTGGGAATGCCATTTTGCATAGATGAAAAATGACTTATCATCGGTGCAAAATAAAATTTTATAGTAATATTACTTATATAAGTAATATTTTTACTTATATAAAGCACAGGTGTAAAATGGAAATCACCGGTGCTTTTTCTCATTTTTCGATGAGATATCACTTGTCTTAAGGAGATATCATCGGAGATTATGAGATATCACCAGAGATTATGAGATATCACCAAAGTGAAATATCTCCGATGATACTGCACAAAATATCTCCGATGGTAAACACATCCTTTGCTTCGGAAGTTTAGAGGTGTACCTTTTCGATCTGCTCCCTTTACTCATCTTCCTGCCTTCTTCCATTGCGGAGCTTTCTTGATGTTCATGGAGCTTCTTCGAGTGAATGTATGTCTTGATGATGCTGCTATAGCGAAGAAAGATGTCCGAAGAAGTGAGAACATTGTAGGGGGAGGAGTGTGTTTACAAGTGAAAGAGGCACGGAGGGCGTTTTTGGTAGATATTTGTGTGGGCCCGCAGCTCTATTTAACAAAGTTTCATGTCCAAGGTGCATGTGTCTCGCATTTGAGGTGCACATGTCAACTTTTGCACCATTTCTTGCATGTAGAAACCCGCATCCTTAAATTTAACAATGCTTATTTTCGTTGTCTTTACTTTCATTTAGCAATGATATTTTTTGTTGCCTTATGAAAAACTTCCCAACGATTAATTCGTTGCAGCATATGGGTATTAAAATTAATTAATAATCCTTCAAAACACTCACAATGTATCATACTTATAATTAGTTGATCTTATTTATAAAATACTCAATTCCTTTACAATATCCACCAAAGTATTCCATATAACTTACAATCTTAAAATGGAAACTTTATAGAAATACACCTGAAAATTATGGAGTTTCACTGAGGCATATACTTGAAGGGACTAAAAGCTTACACAATGTTACATTGAATACATGACTTCATTGCCAAGATAAAGAAACTAGAAATGGTTGAATAACCAAAATAATAAAAGGTTTGAAATGACCACCTATTCACTCTAAAGTAAATGTACCACAAAAGATGCAATCTATGTAAAGTCTCTTACATCAAAATTTTGCCTCTCATAAATAAAAGATAGATCAAGATACATATATAATATGTTTCGTAAAGGTAGGTTGCTTTTCAACAACAAAAGAAAATTTCATCACCACACCTTTAGAAGGAAATGCCTAGATCAAGAAAAGACATACCCTGTAAAGAAAAGAGAGGAAAAGTGTTCACCATAACCATCGGCTAAATAACTAACAATTTTAATAGTGGCAAAACTATCAATACCAATACAAGCATATATGAATTGGAAAAGAATTACAAAACTAAAAATCTTAAATATGCATCTAAAGCATACATGGAAGTATCTAAAAGGAGGTAAGGGATAAATGAAGCTATGATTTGAATTTCAATGGGATAGTGGAGATAGAAATGCACGTTTACTTTAGTAATTCCATCAATTTGATTTAAATTAACTACCTACCATGGTAGTTATCATTCCTCTCCTTGGAAAAATCAAAACTAAGAAACCAAACAAAATATTGACTCCTAACTATTCTATCCAACAATTCAAGAAGCTTCACTAGAAAAAATCACTCTTCTCTGTAGTTCTTCAAAATTGAGCTTTGTATTGTGTTTATGCCAATAGAAATGAAAATCATGAGATGGAATGCATGGTTAGTAAATTTCACCTTTTAACCGTAGAAATGTTAATTCCTAATTTCTATCTTTCTTAAGGAGAAACACATTGGAAGTTAAACTACTTCACTCAGTATTAGATATAATTAGTAGAATACATTCTACACTAATGTTGATATTAACAATCTAGAGAAACTAAAAATTGACCAGCATGTAACATGTCAACGTAAGCCCTTGAATAACACTCTATGAAGTGTTGAAATAATCACATATAGGAAATAAATAAATAAAAATAGATGCATTTTCAACATTTTCACATAGATCAAAAATATTAAATCAAGCAAGTTAAATATGATTTGGCAAGATCTAGAATAAAATAAAGAACAAATAATATGCAATAACATAAATAAACAAAATGGTGAAAGGTTAGATATTACTCTAATCAAAGCGTCCATTAAGGACTTCCCTTAGAGAAGGTATCACCCCCCACAATACCGGTCTGTCAGGATCTGATGAACTCCTCCCAGGACACGATGATCCACCTCCAAGATTTAGCGCACTCCGATCTTAGACATCCTCGAAAACCACCTTAGGAGAATGAAGGCGAGGCAATTTGGTATCCAACCAAATTTCCGATTGATCTACCAATTTAATGGTTTGACCAATTACAAACTTATCATAAATCTCTCAATCTCTTTGTGCAAGATTGACAAAAGTGATTGGAGGTTTTTCTACCAATCTCACGTCGAACGAATGCACCAAACAAAAGAGACAAGAACGAGAGAGTGATGGAGTGGAGGGAGCTTTATTGCTCTTTTTGCGTGTCAAATGAGAGCCCCCTCGTGTCCCTCTTATAGAGCCCACGATCAGATGTTTAAGGAAATTCCCATTTTATGAAAACACGATAATTGATCTACCAATTAAGTCCATTAATTGATCAAACTTAACTCTTTGATCGACTAAACCAATTGATCGACCAAAACAATTGGTCAACCAATTTCACTATTTAATTGACCAATCCATGTCAAAATCGTGAGATTAAAAATCCGTAGCAAAAGAGTCCAAGTTCTAAGTTCCAAATTGTAACGACCCGGTTCCCGAGTCCCTACGAGACACGAGAACCGGACCGACTCGACTAATCCCAAGACCTAGTCGTCCAACGAGGAAGTAACCAAAAGAGCAGTAAAATAAACCACATTCAGCATGAATATAACTAACAGTAAGAAAGTACAGCAGTAAGGAAAGAAACTACTACAGTATATACCACCACAACAGTAGAACAACATTTATCATATAACATGAACTGCAGGTAAAGAAAAGTACAGCGGAAACAAGAACTACTCACTATAATGGAAACAAAGAGGTACAAAAGACAGTGGTAACTCTACTGAACCCTACTCGGCCCAGCGTCCTCTGCAGCCGCTGACCCTGGCTGCTCAACACCTGGTCCTGAAAAAGGTAACGAGTGTAACACGTCAGCAAAACGCTGAGTAGAGTGGCAACTAAAACTGAAGACAACAATAGAGTGTACAGTAGCTGTTATGTTCTATTACTTTCTTTATTCACATCTTTCAATTGTCTCACTATTTCATTTATTCCCCAGATCTTTTTCTTGATCTCGAATGTTCCTCGTGGGAACGATCTTGATTGCAGTCTTTTCCAAAAAGTAGAAGTAGCACGTGGTGCTCTCCTGGCCGGGAGAGTCCCCCGTGGTGCTCCTACCCTCAGTCAACCACCCCAAGGTCACTGACAGACGTAACGGTGACTACGGCACGCGCGATAAACGCACAGGTAGCTAACCCGTACTGGCACGCAGTCAGTCGTTTCCGTTAACGGGTGCGCCCAAAGCACAGCACGGAACCAGTCCAGGGCAGAGCCCTCTCAGTAACAGGGGTCCAACCCCTCCACAGTAACCAAACCGGGGCCTTGCCCCTCCACAGTCCGCGCACCCTCTCCTGACTACCCTGGTTTGCCCCAGCGGGCCTAACAAGTCGGTGTGGGAGGCTAGCAGAACCCCGGGGCCCGTGGGGTAGCTAGTACCTCCCTACACTAGTAGCTCTCCTCGGTATTACGTACGCGAGGGCCAGCAAGTCGGTACAGAGTGGCCAGTCCTAACCCCGGGTCCCTGGGGCGGCTGGCTCCGCTCTGCACTAAACAGGGGGACAGTCGCTCTCCTTGGTACTTCGTACTCAAGGGCCAGCTCACTTCCCCAAAACTATTCCATTCACTTTCCAGGAGTTCTACTCCTACTTCCTCGTAGGGTTCCATCCTTTTTACTCAAACATCCAGGTTTCACTTTTCAGTTTCACATTCTTACAATCCATGTTCTCAACCACGCTATTTATTCACAACAGGCAGCTGTTAATTCAAATTACAGGCAGCTTTATATCTCTTTCCATTTTCCAAGACTGCAGTATTATACATTCCACTAGTTTTCCCATCCTAGGATTCATGCCATATCCTAGGATCTATCATACAATCTAGTTTTCCAGCCCTAGGATTCATGCAACACCTAGGAGCTATCATTCCATCTATTTCTCATTCCTAGGATTCATGCAATGTCCTAGGTTCTAATTATGGTTCCATAATTTAACAGATTTTATTAATAACTTAAAGCCACTCTACCAGGTACAATGGGAGTAATGGGGGCGTGATTGGGAATCCCGCGTGCCTCCACGACTCCCAAGATTGCAACTGAACGAGGTCCTATCACAAGGATCAAACACAAGGAGAGTCTCAAAACAGTGTATAGCTACTGTAGACGGGTAGAGGAATTAATTCTGAAAAGAACGCAACTCGAATCGCGAAAAACGGAACCTGAACGGGCCCTAAACGGGTCGAAAACGACGACACTGTGTAAAATCAGACGTCTGGAACTTCTTCCAGACGTCTTAAAAAGTGGATAAGAGAATTACCTGTTCAGTGTGGTTTCCCAGACGTCCAGAAGTCTGCGGGGACATCTGGCCTAGCTACCAGACGTCCGATGGTCACCCCGGACATCTGGAGGTCGCTCCCGCCGTCTGGTACAACAGCCAGACGTCTGATTCGCGTTGGATGGCGAATCACCGAGCCTGCGCACACCCATCTCCCTCCCTCAGTACGGTCAGTCGACAGGAAGGAAGAAGAAGACGGAAAACTCACCTTTCAGACGTCTGGAAGGTCTTCCAGACGTTGCCCTCGCCGTCTGGCTATCAACCCAGACGTCTGATTCTGGAAATTTTTCCAGAACAGGGCACCACCCAGCTTCCGCTCGCGACGTCGCCCGCGTCGCACCTCACGCGCCTGCTGCTCAGACCGCAGCAGTCCCCCCGTCCGCGTCACTCCGTGCCCCCTGCTCCCTCCGCCGACCGGCCCTGGCAGCCCCGGCGAGCTCGCCCTCACGGTAGAGCTCCACTCTCGCACGCCGCACCTCCTCCGCGCTCACTGCGGCCGCCGCTGCCGCCCTCGCGCTCGTGCTCACGCTCACTGGCTGAAGGAGAAGAGGGAGGAGACAGTGGAGACGACGGGAGGGAGAGCGTGGCCTTTTAAGGCTGCGCGAGGAGGAGAGAGAGGATGCGGCAGGCGTCTGCAACTGCAGGGAAAGAGGGAATAAGCGAATATCCGGTCTGCGTGCTCAGGCGTGCAGATGACTCGTGCGTGTCGAAATTAACGGATTTCCAGACGTCTGGACCACCTCCCAGACGTCTTAAAAGACGTCTGGGGCACGCGTTCATTACACAAATTGATCTCACCCGAGCCCGAGCCGAGGCAAGGCATGGAGTGCACGCGTGCGTGCGTAGTTCCCAGCCCCAAATCTCACTCTTTGCTACATAAGCCATGGGAGGCAGAAGCCTTTTATACCCACTAAGAGGTTTGTCCACTTCTAGTATGGGACTAAAATCCTCTCCTAAATCTCACTTATTTCAACATGAATTCTCATGTCACCATATAACAATTGCATCCCAATTAATGCAATTAGGCTCTCAAATCCAACATGAAGGACATTGAAAAGCTTACTTGTCATGACTGCACACCAAGGTAGTACTCACAAGTGTGAGTAACTTCCACCTCCTATGTCACAAGAAAAAATATTCAACAAAAGCGATAGAGAAAGAATCTAGTGAAGAAGAGATTATAAAAGATAAGAAAAACTCCTTGCCACTTGAACTAGCACTTGGACTAAGTCTTGTTCATTATCGCTACTTTGTGTTTTTCACATGGAGAAGCTTTTTCCAAATGAACCAAACATTCCCTGAAACATGTTTAGTAGAAGAAAGTCTTGAGAGGTATTTCTCGACTCTTTTAAAGCCTATGCCAAACCCATTTCTTTGAGAGGAAGCTTAACTCTAAAATATTACATGGCAATCCATTAATTATTAAACCAATATAAAGCTCAAGAATATTGTTATGAACCAATCCTTCACAAGCAACCAAGCAAATATTTCACCTTTCCAATGGCATGACTCAAAAAGTAAGAAAATTAGGGTCATGTTTTCTTCCATACATCCTTCCTCTACCACAAATATATATTGACCCTAGGTGGTGACCTCAATTTTCATAAAAATAAAATTAACTACTTGGTGGAATTGTATACAAATTGTATGTAAACAAACCTGGAAGCATTATCAAACAACATGCACCTGAATTGAACAAATAATCAAAGTGATCTCTTTAAGCCAAAAGAATTGGGAAATCATCACCCTTGTATTCTATAGATGTGAGTAGGCAAGTTGTACTCACCACATCGCCATATCTCCACTCTAATCTGCTATCCCAAGCCATTCTTAGATTACTACTCCTAGATTTCCATTTCTTCTCACTAGATGTACAACTAACCTAACTCATAATGCCACCATT
Organism: Thalassia testudinum; assembly: GCA_037157565.1. Classification (NCBI taxonomy): domain Eukaryota; kingdom Viridiplantae; phylum Streptophyta; class Magnoliopsida; order Alismatales; family Hydrocharitaceae; genus Thalassia; species Thalassia testudinum. The sequence continues at coordinate 32,214,990 of JAZHRO010000014.1, forward strand.
TATCATGGGTTAGGTCTCTCTTTAGTCCTATGCAACCATTTATTTACATTTATCTTAGGCCTAATCATAATCCAATTTATAGTTGCATGTTCAATGCATTTACCCACAAGTCTAAATTGGTCTCTCCAACGAAAGGGTGCGATGAATGAGTCATATAGCAAACCAAATCCAATTCAAACCCTCACTTGGAGGTCAGTAACGACTGTGAAAAGCACTACATTTCCTATCAAATCAGACAAAACAGGCTCTTTGTAACTTCATAAAAAGAAAAAAAGAAACTCAACAAATTCTTGAGATAAAAAATAAAAGAAATGAAACAATGAACAGAAATCAAGCACTCTCATTTATTCCTATCATTCAACTTGCATCATGACTTACCTTAAAAAAAACTTGTGCCATGACTTTTGTAATGAAGAAACAAACACCACAACAGGATAAAATACCAACACCTGATCCATCAATTACCTTTCACATGTCACCACCACCAACTAACCTAAAAAACCCCATACATCAACCCACCAACCTGAGAACGACAAACATTCATTTATTCCTATCGTTCAACTTGCTTCATGACATACCTTTAAAAGAAAAACTTGTACCATGACTTCTATGATGAATCAACAAACACCACAACACTCCCCCCATGGATTTGCTCTCCAAGTTTCCTCCTTTCCAGCATCTCCCCCAAGCTCTCCTCTCTGTTGGGGCTCCGATTAGCCATCGTGCCATTTGGGACCCTCCCTCCCTCGCTTCGATCACCTAGCTCACCCTCCTCACACTCCCCCTCCTTCCAATGTGAGCTCCGTTTGAAACGGCGGCCTCTCTCCGCTCGGCTGCCTTCCATCTTCAGGCGTGGTGGAGGTTGTGGCAGTCTTACTGCCTTGTGAGGTTGTAGCTGCGGTTGTGGTGTCATTGTCGAGGAAGCTCACGTGGTGGAGGTCCTTCGCATGATGTCGATCTTCGTCTCCGCTTCACCTTCACCCCGATCGACGTCATTTTTGAAGAATGTTGTCAAGTCGAAACCAGGCTCACCATGATCAAGTGCTAGGTTGGAGTCGATTTGGTCATCCGTCACCCGTTAGTGCGGTTCATCGGCGACACTTTGTTGTATCCACTGTGTGGAGTAGGTTTCTTCTTGCATCGAAAAGGATGTTAGGGCGCTTCTTTTCTGTTTTTTCCCCCTTTATGTTTTCTTTGTGATGGATGATTTTGGACTTCCCCCCACTTGAGGGGGAGCTACTTTCCCCCTCTTTGAGGGGTCTAGGTTTTCCTTCTCCCTTGCCTTTGGGCTGCATCCTTGTATCTTTTTCGTTCCTTAATGAATGAAGGTTTAACCTTTCGAAAAAAAAAAAACACCACAACATGACTAAAAATATCGACACCTGATCCATCAATCACTTTACATGTCATCACCATTGACTTAAAAAACCCCACACATCAACCCACCAACTTGAGAACAACAAACATTCAAATAAACTCCCATCACCAACATCACAGAAGAGGAGAAAAAACACAAACAAAAAAGAGAAACTAATCCCAATCAACCTGAGAACAACAAACATCTCAAGAACCCACCCCCAACCAACATGCAAGGAAAAAAAAGGAAAAAGAAATAGAAAGAACTCTATAGAACCAACAAAGACAAAAGCATCAGAAAAGCAACAAAAAAGATCAAATTTTGTTGCACCAACACATCAAATGCCCAAACCATCGCCAATCCACCAATTACCTCTCACATGTCATAACCACCAATTGACACTACAGTAAAGGACGTGGTTTGTGATAAAGGATCTGAAGATATGTAATATATGGCTATCTACGCGCACACAAACTTAATCAAAATGTTAGTAATATAAAAAGATTTGCACAAAATACAATCACAGAAATTGACACAATATGTATAGTGGTTCCCCTCCTTTGGGTACTCCACTACCTAAGCCTCCCAGCTTAGGATTTTTAACCTGATTCTCTCAACCCCGAGAGAATCAATTTACTAACCAAGGTAATTAACAGGTTACCTCAACCCAAGTACAATAACGGGTTTGTTACAACCCAACGAGCAACAAGCTCAAAAACAAATGAAATACAGGTGTAAGACAAAAAGAATCTTACAACTAGAACCTAAGCCTCTCAACAATAATTAAAAGATGATACCAATTTGAGAGCCTAGAATGAGAGTGAATTGCTTCGTAGATGCACGACAAAAACACATCGTTGAAGTGTTTGCAAAAGTGTAGAGAGATTGAAAGCAGCAAACTATTCCTTCTCTTGAATATGTGGTGGAAAAATGTAATATAGCTCTAGAATTTTTCTTCTCTATTTCTTGTGTTTCTTGTGTGCAAACAAAGAGTCCTAGGGTCATTTTATAGAGTTGAGGACCTAGGATACTCGTCTACTAGACGTTGGGAATTAATTCCCAACGTTCATATTGTTGGAATTAATTTTCTAGCCATTCAGTTTTGAGCCAACGGCTACCTGGTACCGATACAAAAGTACCTGTACTGGTACTCGTTGCTTTCAGATTTGGATTTCAAACTCTTAACACAAATCTGTAACCCACTTGTACCGGTACTGATCATTAGTACCGGTACTCGTTACCTCCAGTACCGGTACTGATCATGAGTACCGATACTTGCAGGGTACAGGTTTGTTTCTTGACAAAACCCAAACCTGTAACTCACATGTACTGGTACTAAACTGGTACTTGTGGGTTAACAAGTACCTTTTTTAAGTGATTTAATCAATTGTGTACTTTGAAAATGATCGCAATATTAATCCTAATTTATCTCTAATTATTTTTACGATCTAAGTTATATTCCTTTTTTAAGAGGCATATACAATCTATAAATAAAAAATCTAAACTAGAAACACTAAAGGTCGAAGATGATCTTCTCCTCCTTGATTCTTCCTTGTCATCTTGCCTCCTTCTTATCATGATCTTCTCCTTTTCATCAAGCCTCCATCATTTCCTATTTGCCTTGATCTTCACCTAAATATGAAGGAACTCAATTGCAAACATTAATCCATAATAATTTTGTTAACACCAAAATAAGATTTTGAACAAGGTTCCAACAGTTTGCGACTATAATTCCTTGTAAACCTTCACCCTTAACCGTTGCAGAATATGTTGTCACTGTTTTGATTTTGCAATGGTTTAATTTCGATACCGTCATCTTTTTGTCACACGAGGGCGCGAAGGAATCCAAGAAACGACGATAGTTTTTAAATCGTTATTTATTTAATTTAGCGATGATTTTTTGTAAAACTATCGCCAACTATTATGGCGTGAGATTGAAATGCGTGTCAAAATTTTTGACACGTTGGGTGACGCTTATTTTTTAAACTACCTTGAATAATATGTGGCGACAGTTTATCAAATTGTCGCCAATCCTATATAAATGTCTCTAAATAAGATGAAATTCCACGTGCAGGAAATTAACTCGCAGTAAGTAAAGTTTGGTGACAATGTATAAATCGTCGCCAAATTAGTAATAAGACATTTTAATAAATAACCATCGCCAACGGAGTGGAATTTTTTAAAAAAAAGAAATTGAGTTTTTTAGTACGATAATTAATAAAATGGAAGAAATAGAAAACCATATAGAACATATTCAATCACAACAAATTATATAGTCAAAATAATTTTTTATATATATAGAAGATGTTCAAATATTACAACAAAAATGAAGGAAATATGAAAACATAAACACTATGCTGGGGCACCTATGCCACTTGCCCCAGATCCACCCCCATCATCGTCATCGCCACGCCTTGGAATGTGGAACGACGAATGATCAGGCCCACTTCGAGGAAAGGACAAGACCTTCTCCTACTACTTGTTCTGCCGCTCTAATAACCGCCCTTGTTGCTCCATTCTGGTAGTGGCCACTTGCAGCTGAGAGATGACGTCCTCCAACCTCTTCACCCTCAATCTTCTTGTTTAGGCTATCGACATGGGCTGATGAGGAGGATCCTTTCCTACCATACCAGGAGGAGATTGTCGCATGTGACAACTTGAGTCTCACCAATCGACGAAACCCAAGTTGTCGTGTGCTAACAACCAACACCAACCAAGCACAAGATCGCAGTTATTCAACTCATAGTCATAGAACATTAATAGCCAAACATTCATCCATAATGCATTAAATGAAAATAAATAAAGTGTTGACAAAATGATAAAATTCACCATAGAAAGCAGAAAAGTAAAGAGTGCTTAAGTGCTAGTACAATCACCAAAAGATAGAAAATAAAATCTAACAGTGAAAAGAACAAACTAAAAGCCATTGGCTCAGAAACGAACTGTCTCCTCAAGTAGGACCCAGTTCCACAGTAGACTGACTGATAGCAGCTCTGCATCCAACTGTTCAACAACACCTGAGTATGGAGCCCGGGTAACATGTTAGTAAAAACTGAGTAGAGTAGAATAATTATAACAAGTAGCAACAGCAAAAAGAGTAAAAGAAAGAGGGCACTGCATCAGTAGTTAATCAATTTATGAATTATTACTTATCCAATTCCGTTTATGCATTTATCTCATATTATTAGAGTTCACAATCCTTCAATCGACATCTTAGGGCATGAGACAATCTCGGGTAACTTCCTGCGATACAAGACCTGTATAAGCCACTCTTCTGGCTAGGAAGATGGCTTATACCCATCGAGTCACCACACTCCTGTAGAAGCTCTGATACCACTTGATAGGATCTAAGATATGGAATATATATATATGGCTATGCGCACAAACACTCAAACAATATTAGTAATAACAAGACAATTTGCACAATCAAACAAACCACAGAAATAGGCACAATATGTATGGTGGTTCCCCTCCCTTGGGTACTCCACTACCTAAGCCTCCCAGCTTAGGGTTTTTAACCTGATTCTCTCAACCCCGAGAGAATCAATTTACTAAACTGAGGTAATTAACGGGTTACCTCAACCCAAGTACAAAAATGGGTTTGTTACAACCCAACGAGCAACAAGCTGAAAATACAAATAAGAATTGGTGTAAGAAAGAGAACTCTTACAACAAGAATTCCTATGTCTCCCAACAATAATTAAATTGAATACCAATTTGAGAGCCTAGGATGGACGTGAATCGCTTCATAGATGCGTGAGAAAAACACGTCGTTGAGCTTGCAAGAATGTAGAGAAGGTGAATGGCAAGCTTCTTCTTTCTCTCTTGAAAATATGGTGGAAATTTGAATTATAGCTCTAGAATTTTTTTTCTCTTTTCCTTATGTGCAAACTAAGGGTCCAAGGGTTTATTTATAGAGTTAGGACCTTAGTGGGTCGTCTACTAGACGTTGGGATTTAATTCCCAACGTTCACATTATTGGAATTAATATTTCTAGCCGTTCAATTTTGAACCAACGGCTACCTGGTACTGGTACTAAAGTACCTATACCAGTACTAGTAGCTCACTGCCACCAGTACATGAGTCCTGGTACTGGTACTCATCATGGGTACCGGTACTTGTGACTCCTAGGTTTGAAATTCCTTGGGCACAGTAACCTACTTGTACCGGTACTCATCATGGGTACCGGTACTTATAAGGTTCAGGCCAGAATTAAGCCTTCAACCTGTGGCCAACATGTACCGGTACTCATGGTTGGTACCGGTACTTGTTGTTCACAGTTTGAGATGAATTCTCAAACCTGTGCCTTGCAAATACCAGTACTGATGAACAGTACCGGTACTTGCTTACAAGTACCTATTTTAACCGATTTAATCAATTATGTTCTTCGAAAATGAATGCCATATAAATCCTAATTTATCTCTAATTGATTTTTATGATCTAAGTTAAATTCTCTTGTTAAGAGGCATACAATCTATAAAAACCTAAACTAAAAAGAAAACAAAGGATCGAAGATGATCTTCTTCTTCTCGATCCATCCTTATCATCTTGCCTCCTCCTTGTCATCATCCATGACATGATCTTTTTCTTCTCACCATCATACCTCCATCATTTCTTGTTTGCCTTGCTCCTTCACCTAAATCTGAAAAACACTTAATGGCAAACATTAATCCATAATAATTTTGTTAGCACCAAAACAAGATGTGGAACAAGGTTCCAACAACTTCATCACCCTACGGTCATTGCAGAAAGGGTTGGCAGCTACGTCATGTAGCATAAACACGTACAAGTGTTATGTACGTTGAACCACAGACATCCAAAGATCCACCCATCGACTGAGAAATAAACCACTCTCAAACCTCAAGCCACGCATCCCGCTATTCTAGTTGACTGCTAAGCCTAACTAAAGAGTCGTAGGGAGGCCAACAACTCCCTAAACCAACTCAGAACTAGTCTTAACAGACTAAAGCTAAAGCCAAATCCAGCAAGTAATAGGCTAAAACTAGTTATCCATCCTCTAAATCTCGACTAAATCATCGTAATGACTATTAAATCAATTCCAGATAACTATATCATTTATTGTCATCAAATCAAACCATACTAACAATTTCACATTATTAAGTCTAGAATTAACAGATATTCACATTATCCTCCAACTTATCAATTTACAGATAATTTCCAAATTATACCAGTGGTCCCATACTATTTAGAAATTAATGAACACAATAGAACTTGTTTCATGGAAAATGGAGTTCGTTTCATGTATGAGATGATAAGGGTACATGGAGTAGTTAAGTCTTAATTATTTACATAGAATCTGATTAATTCATATTAAAGCAGCCAAAATCGGAATAACACTTCAGAAAGGTCCCAGACTCAACAAGGAAAGGAAACACATGCCAACTAATGTGCTACACGCGAAGAGCCTCACCAAATGGCTCATGGTAACTCGAAAATGAGACAGAATCAAAAGAAGAGTGAACTATTCTACCTAACACCACTGGAGGGTCATGGTGACTCTGAATCATGTGCACAGCGTTTGGGGGCATTCGCCACGCCTATCTCGAAATCGCGCATGCACAAGGGGCAAGACATGGTTCACACAGACCAAGAATAGGGTTTGAAATACTTAGGCACGTTTTTGATTATTCACTAAGGAAATAGTGGTAAAAATGGAAATAAAGTACACCATTGTGTAGTATGTGTCGATACAATTCCAACGGTACCTTATTTGTCAAAATCCGAGGTTGGAAAAGCCTCAGACCAATCTAAATAGTGCGAGGGCATCATTGAATCAACCGGTTCAATCAGATCGGTCGCCGGCCCACAAGAGTAGCAAGAGCGACACGTGTTAGTGAGTGATTCACGCTCGACCATGCCCACAAATCGCACCTCACATACCGCTATCATTCCCTTAATCACCACATGGCACAAATCTAATGGTCGTCGCTCTCCCGTTCAACACAAGCGCACTTGAGAGCGAACACCCTCAACACTTCTACGAGTGACGCATGTTGTTAATCTGGAGCCCACCACCAGATCAAATGGTGTACGTACACCGCCACTGTTGCCCCCATGAGAATTGCAGAGGGGAAGCCTAGGGTTTCGAAAATCATGGCTAGATCCCTGGAATTTTGAATTAAGATTTCTAAGTAAAATCTTAATTCTTTCTTTCCCACTTTCTCTTAGGTTTTGGAGGCTCTATGGATTAATGACGAACCCAGGTCCAAGGAGACCTATTTATAGACCCAAATTAGGTTTAGGTTTTAAATTAGTGGAGTGAAATACCTAAAATACCACTTGGGTTAGGTCCACCTTACATTTAGGTCCTCTTCGACTTATTTTGGTCATAACTTGAGCCATACATCTCGGATTCACTCGAAACAAGCGTCGTTGGAAAGATTGTGATGAGAGAAATCCAACGGTACCATATATGGCATAATTTTGATGAGGTTTAACTAGGGGTTGACTGAAAATATGCATTTTTTGATAATATTAAGAGGTGTTTGTACTTGCACTAAACTGCGACCATGTTTACAAGTTTGAAGTGACCTGACCTACTTTGAAATGACTGAAGACTTGGATTTTGGGACATTACATCACACTCCTCCCACTGCTACGAATGAAGCCTCCGTTCTCTAGCTCCTCTAGTGTCAAAGGAGTCTGTAGAATGGTCCCAGAGTTCTCATCCACGACCTCAGGAGGATGGATCAAGTCCATCATACGAGCTTGTAAATATATATATTTGTAATTATTTTTTATCTATTATGAAATTAATGTAAGTAACTTGTAATTACTTACATGTCGCTCTTGGTTATGTTTGATGTATCCATGCACGTGGGTCGTCGAGTGTTTCTTTGTTATGAGTCTGCTCATGAACTCCCACTCGAGCTAGCTCAACACCCTCGTGCGCCTCTGCCTGCAAATCAAGTAAAAATTTCAGCTTCTCTTAATGTAACTAAAGTTCTTTATTTAAATATATAATATTGATTTTAAAAACTTACATATCTATCTTTTAATGAGTCAATACTCATTCGACCCAAGCAGTGGATCTAGGGAGGAGCTTGGGCCCTATTGGCCTTGTTCTTCCTGATTTGCTTATACAAGAAATACAATTTTTATTAGTAAAAGATTATATAATTACTTGCTATAAGGTGAAATTAACAATCAAATTCAATAATATTTATTTACCTCAATCGCTGGATCTCTCCAATGGTCACAACACTCCCTCTAAATGTTAGGCGCAATCGTCGGAGGCACATTTCTGAATACCTCCCCATGCGACCTATTGTTATAAAACTGAAATAGTTTTAAAAATTATTATTAGAAATGAAAGAGTTCATATAAACTATTGTCAATTTATCAATCTATGGAAATTTCTTATCGTACTTTTCATCTCTCTCCATCCGCGATGTATCCTGCCTGAATGTTGTAGGATAGCCTTGGGGGCATTGGGATTGTCGCCCCAATCAAAAGTGCTATGTATTCAATAATATATAAATCAATTATAATAAATATAAATTTAGAAGAATGTTTTTCAAATTTATACCTACAACTCTCGAATAATGGATGCCTTTAATTCCTTGGTAACCCTCCTCCAGTCGAAGTAGGAAAGTGGCACAATTGCCTTAACAATCGTGGCCAACCAACTGGTAAATCTGGGGTAGTTCTTTGCTTCCCCAGCTGGAGTAATTGTCACCACAATCCTGGTGCCCTCAGGTAGCTTGTTGAGGTCTACATTTCTTGTCGGACCTTGCGTGTTTTTTTTAGCTAAGCACATTAAACAATATATTGTAATAGATAAAATAAGAAATGAAATGAAATAAACTTTTAAAACAAGTTGCTTATAAATTTTTCCACTACTTCTGCTTGCCTAAGTAGCAGGCTCCTATGACGTGCTTGCCTAAGTAGTAGGCTGTTGCGACGTGCCAACCTCAGTATCTGGCTGCTGGAAGGGCTGCTTTACCTCCTCAACCTCGCACTTGCCCCTCTCCTATCCGACGTACTCCTCGGGCTAGTTCTCATGTTGAGGATTCACCTTAACAAAATAGGTATGTGGGTCTAGTGGTTGGGAAGTAAAGATCGACGCCCTACCCCTCTATGAAGGTGACGACCCTGGGATGGAGTATGTGGAGCTATGAACTGGATATACTGGGAGGGAGTCTTGATATATTGGGAGTGTAGATGGGAAACAAGAGGCTAAGTATCAGGAGGGGGCTGGGAAATGGGAGGTTGGGATTGTGCCTCCTTCCTAACCTTGTAGGTAGGCGTATGTCTCCCCATGTCAGCTAACTTCTTTCATGGCCTCATCTACACATAAATAGAAAAGAATTAATTAAACATGTATTAGAAAATTTATATGATAAATGAAGAAAATTAAAACAAAATGATGTTAACTTCATTAGAAATATTTATAAATAAATTCTGGAATGAAATTTAACAAAAAGTAAATGTTATTATACCTTAAACATCGGTCCTAGACCTATTTCGGCTTCGTCTAGAAATTCTTGATATGCTTCAAATTGAACAAAATTTTTGCTATCCTTTTTTGCATCAAAAATTCACGAGGAACAATTTTTACGGGAATGATCCACCCATTCCTGCTATTATTGGGCATATAGAAAACTTGTGGTACTTGGTAGGCTAATGTGAATGGTTCAACCGTTTGAAGAATTCAACGATTCCTATTTAAACTGATAAAATCATGTTTGTTATCTTTTTTGAAACCAATCCCTTCCTTGAAAACATCAATCTGATCACGCTTAAATAAAACCATCCTATGGTTGTATCTGAAACTCATCTCAATAATGTGAACGATTTTCTCATAGTAACCATTACAACTCATTCCAATATCACAACTAACAAGAACTCCATACTTTTCTGATGCCTCTGCATCACCAATTGACTTTATTTTGAACCAGAATCCATTTATTATGTACCTAGAATGATAATGTTCATAAGTCAATGGAGTTTCACATATTATGTTAAAGTCATCTAACCAACATGGGTCATTGTTATCTTTCATCTAATATACACACTGCTTAAACCAATCAAGGAACTGCAGCTCCTTGACAGAAGGAGTTGAAGACTATTTAAATTCATCGAAAAATGGAATATACATGCTACCTCAGGAATTTGTTTCAAGATATACAAGTGAGCTAATTGTCGATCTATTAAATCGATCATTTTGTATTCTGTGCAAAGGATCGACCTTTCCCTCGTATCAAAAATTGATAGAAAATCATCATTCATTTCATTATATTCCCCATCGAAATTCCTCTCAAGTTGATTGAATCTGTTGTCAATATTATCCATATATAGCACAGAAGTTTATGCATTCTTCTAGAAGGTAACCCTCAACAATTTACCCCTCTGCCATCACTTTATTCAGAACATAATCTTTGAGCTTCTTCAGAAACCGCTCAACTAGATACATCCATCCATATTATATAGGCTTACCTACTCTTGCTTCATTTGCAAGATGTAGAGTTAGATGCACCATGACATCGAAGAAAGCTGGAGAGAAAATTTATTCCATTTTGCAGAGTGTGATGACAATTTCATCATTTCAATAGTCTAACATTTCACAATTCAAAGTCTTCGAGCAAACGACCTTAAAAAATTGACTTATCTCAATGAATGAATCGACTACTTGATCTAGCAACACTCCATGAATAGCTAGCAGAAATAAAATCTGTATGTAAACATGTGAATCATGGCTTTCCAATCCACTAATTTTCTTTTGAACTTCATTCACATAGCACGGAAGCTGTGAAGAATACCCGTTTAGGACCCTAATTCCTTTTAAAAAGGAGAATATCCTATCCCGCTGTCCTTGATTTAGACTATACATTGCTGGTGGCATTCTTTCTCCTTCGGTCGAATACCTAATTTCCTCATGTCATTTCTCAATCTTAACGTGTCTTTGAGATTATCTGTTAAGTTAAACACGTCTAAGATGTTGTCTATGTCATTTTTCTCAATATGCATCACATCAAGGTTGTAACGTATTGTGAGATCTTTCTAATACGGAAGCTGTAAAGACCCATTCTATTTTAAGCCCTTTAAGACGTATGGACTGTCAATTGGTCGTCTGGCCAGATGTCTAAAAATTGAAAAACCTGTATGCATGGTTGCTTTCTGTGCGCAACCAGCGTACAGTTCTTTTCTCTCTCCCCTCTCCTTTTCTCCCCCTCGCTAAACCCTAACCCACTGCCTATATAAGATCCCTCTCCCCCTTCCTCTCCTCTCCACTCCACCACCACCACCTTCCTTCCTCTCCACTGCCGTGAGAGAGATGAGCGAGAGAGAGGGAGAAAGAGCGAGGAGGAGGAGCGGCGTGAAGAGAAGGAGGAGGTTGAGCTCGCGAGCTCGGAGAGGCTCGCCAGAGTGCGCATGGCCGCCACGACGCGTGCGGGAGGAGGAGAGCGTCGAGGAGCCATCCTCGACTTCTTGCAGCGGCCGGAGTTGCAGCTGAGAGGGAGGAGCAGCGGCGGAGCATGGAGAGAGGAGTGGGAGCTTGTTCTGATACTGGAGTTTTTCCAGTATCAGACATCCGAAGTGCCTTCTAGACGACGGGCTGGACGTCTAGTGACGACACCGGACGTCTGAAAATGGGTTTTCGCGTAGGTACGTCTTCCTCGCGGTTACGGCCATGCAGGCCACACTGTAGAGGCGATTTTTCTTGCTAAAAAGGGTTGTGCTGCTCTGTCATGCACAAGAGCAGCTTTGGGAAGGCACGCGGTACACCCTCTCATGCTTTTCGGACGTCTGGACATCTTACCAGACGACCGGAGGCTTTCCCAGACGACTGAAGGATAGGTCGGACGTCTAGAGCCGAGTCCAGACAGTCAAGCAGGAGTCTTGGGCAACTGAGGTTGATGCAGGGACGTGAGGTGAGACTCTGGTGACTTTTAAGACGTCTGGACTTGGTTCCAAACATTTGATTTGAGTCTGCAGACTTGTTTTTGACCTGTTTAGGGTCCAATCGGGGTCTGTTTTACGCAAACGAGATATTTATGGTTTCCTTGTGAGTTCCTCTATATGTTAGAAACCATTTTATACTGCTCTGAACATTTTGTTGTGTTATGTTCCTTGGTATAGGACTTTGATCTGTTGCGTGTTCGGGGCTTGCAGAGGCATGTGAGTCTGCAGTTTTAGCCCCCAGTACTCCCGGATTGTCTGGTAGAGTGGTTTCCCCCTGTTCTATTTATAAAACATGAATGCAGTCATGATAATTAGATAACTAGAAACCTAGGATGTGGCATGAATCCTGGGACGAGAAATAGCTGCACTATTTGTATGCGTGATTGAGATTGCAGTCATAAATGAATGAGCTGAATTGTAAACAATTGCCTGTTAATAAATACGAGCTTCCTATTAGAATATGAAATGCCTGAGATAACTAAACAGTTACCTGTGATATCACTTGTTGCATATGTTAAATTGTGGAAATATGAGCTGCATGTGTATAATACGAGAATGGAATTGTGAATGATGAAACCTGGTATGGAATAATATGTTGAATATGAGCATGAACCCTACGAAGAGTTAGGAGTAGAGCTCCTATGGATGAATGGAAAGGTCTGGCAATGTGAGTGGGAAGTGTGCTGGCCCTTGAGTACATGATACCAAGGAGAGCGACTGTCTCCTTTTTAGTGTAAAGCAGAGCTAGCTGCCCTTGGGTTGGGACCCAGGGTTAGGATTGGCCATTCTACACCAACTTCTGTTGGCCCTCGCGTACACGGTACCGAGGAGAGCTACTAGTGTAGGGAGGGAGCTAGCCACTCCACGGGGCCCGAGGTTCGACTAGCCACCCTACACCGACTTGTTAGGCCCACTGGGCAAACCAGGGTAGTCAGACGAGGGTGTGCGGACTGTGGAGGGGCAAGACCCCTGTTTGGTTCTGAGGGGCGAGACCCCTGTTTCTGAGAGGACTAGGCCCTATATTGTTCTGTGCTGTACTTTAGGTGTACCCGATAGCGAAAATGACTAACTGCGTACCAGTGCGGGGCAGCTATCCGTGCTCTTATTGTGCATGTCGTAGTCACCGCTATGTTTGTCTGTGACCTTGGGGTGGTTGACTGGGGGTAGGATTATCACGGGGGACTCTCCCAGCCAGGAGAGCACCATGTGTGCCTTCTACTCTTCAGAAAAGATTGCAATCAAGATCGTTCCCACAAGGAACATTCGAGATCAAGAAAGAAATCTGAAAGTAAACCAATGGCTGAAAAGGAATTACTTGTAAAATAAAATAATTGGCAAAGATAAATGTACCTTTTAGCTTATATTGCTTTAGATAGTTTGGTTACCATTCTACTCAGCGTTCGGTGACTCTGTTTTCTCATAACCCCTTTACAGGTCTTGGAGTTGAGCAGCTCGAGTTACCGGTTGCAGAGGGTGCTGGGCCCAGTCGAGCCTAGCAGTAGTTTCTTATTGTTGTTGTACTTCCTTTCTGTTAGTGAGTTTCAGACTTTGTTTACTGTTCCTGTTACTATACTTTTGTTCTACTTTCCTGTTGTTGTGGTGGTATGTACTGTTTAGCAGCTTTTACTTCCTTTACTGCTTGTACGCTTTTACTGTTAGTTACCTTGCATAATGAATGTGGTTTATTTTCCTGCTTTTCGGTTATTTCGTGTTGGAGACTGGGTCTTGGGATTAGTCAAGTCGAGTCGATCTCGGGTCCTGTAGGGATTCGGGAGCCGGGTTGTAACAGAAGCTCCATGAAAAAGATATTGTTCTTCTTAAAATCGAAGTCTTTTACAGCTGTCAAATCTTTCTTAAATGGACGACCGAATCGTACGTTGGCAAGCTTATGTAATTTTGCAAACACTTTGGACCTTGATAGTCAAATGAAATTTGTGCCCAACTTATTTCTCAGATTTCTACTAAAAAATCAACAAGCTTTACCGTCAAATCTATCCTTGAATTGTGCACTCCACCATCTGTGCTCAATGGGAAGAAATTTGCGCTGCCCTAAATAAGAAAATTTGAACTTATTTATTACTTTCTCGAGGAGGTCTCTCCATTCCTGCAATATTGTTAAATTCCAATTGATTTCTACATTGAAAAGTAGGGAGGGAAAGGTCCTCAAATGAAAGAACATACTAGTTTAAGTACAATCCAGACAATTTAAATCGAGATTGGATCGAGAAACAAGACAAAGTATGGGGACAAAGTTGTAAGTAAGATGACACAGGTCACATTGTCCAACCACACATGGTGAATAATATATAGTCCATGCGTAGGGGCCACCAATTTCGATAAATGACTGAGCAAAATGAAACTGTTTTACGGATGGTCTTCAAGTCTGCGCTAATGCTAGAGACAATAAACATCCCACAACTGGTGTGTAATTTGGTCACATATGAACTCTCCACTTTTGACCTCATCGCTATTGATGAGATACTCATCATGGCTCCTAACTATCCTTAATTAACTAATTTCCCTAGTTAATTAACTAAGAATACACTTAATACAGGGTTAATTATAATATAGGGGTTAAAATACTAAGGACCTTCAAAATAAGTTAAAAATGCTAAATTAAATATCAATTAATCTTAATAATAATTTAATTAATAAATGAGACACAATTAATAACCATCTAGCTAGATATTTAATACTTAAACTAACTTAATTAATTTTAAGAACTAAGTACTTAATTAACTTAATTAAATTAATCATTTAATTAAAAATAGCTAAAAAGGGAAAAAATGAAATTTTAAGGAATTAGTCTAATATTTACTTAATTTATAATTATATATAAAAAGTTGAAAAATAAATAAATTAAAATAAGCCTTGAAACTCTCTACCTACATTTAGGTCCTTAACTTTTATTTCAAGAGTCCTTTTATTTATAAATAGGTCCTTTTCTGTTTACAAAAACACCCCTGTGAGTACTTCACCATCTTCTTCATCTTCATCCTCTCCACAGACGGACGAGGTTGTCCGGTGTCCGTACCCTCCGATCATCATCAATCCAGCGGCAAAACTCCATTGCCATTGCCGTTTGCCTTCTGCTCACCACCAGCTCTTCCATCCAATGCACTAGATGATTCTGTAATCCTATTTGACCTAGGCATTTAAACTCATGGGCATCAGAGACGACGTCGGTGAGTTAGGATGTACCTAGACACCTTTATGTCTAGATACAACCCCCTTAGTCCTCAGCTCCACCTATAAATAGCTATGATCACCTTTTATTCGAGGTTAGTGACCCCATACCCCCTTCCCACACCGAGGTTGTTCGATAGGTCTTCTTTCGTTCTCTGACATCTCCTTCCTCCCTTTTACGAGTGCTACCACCGAGGAGCACTGCCTCCCTCACCTCCTCTTCCTCTCCTTCGCCCTACCACTGGCATTGGAGCGCACCATAGCTTTGAGATCTTTCTTCGATTGGTCGGAGTTTCTTCTCTCACCTCGTCTGATTTCGATCACGTTCTTGCCCTGCCAATGGCTAGATCCCTCACCTATTTCGTCAGATAAGTAGTTCTAACTCTTAGGCGTAGTCTTAGTTAGGATTTAGGCGAGTAATCATAGGAGTAGGAGTAAATTAGTTCAATTTCTTCCCTTTCTTCTCCGTCTCTGGCGGGGTCAATTCCAACCTCGTTAGACTTTGAACCATGATTCCAACCACTTGATCACATTCCTCACCTCGCTATGACACCAATTCACTTCTTTTCCCTCAATTGTATCAGCTTTTACGCCTAATCCATTTCACGCTCACTAAAGCACCTCCGCTGTTTGTGGCGGAGGTCTCTAGCTTATTCCATAGCAAATAAGGGCCTTTCATCACCTTATCAGCACTATAGGGCCCTGTTCCACTCTTAAATTTCACCTAGAATCACCTACACATAAAACGCCTAATTCCACTCTAACTTCTGAGCTCACTGTCAATGGTGAGTTCAGAGGAGTCCTTCCACCTAATTCCACTTACATAGAGCATTGCCTTACCTTAGTAAGTAGTTCCCCTCACTTAATTAGTAGGGAGATAAGTTCATGAGTTCATGCAAACTCAAGATTTGTTTTCACTAAGATTCTTGTTAATTCATGGATTTGATCATTAATTGTGTTAATTGAGATGTTCCTGAGGTTCCTTGCAACCTTAGGAATTGTTTAAAATCAATCTTGATGATTTTCATGGAGACTTGGTCTTTAATGACCTAAATCGGCCTTCACCGGAGCTCCGATGAGATCAAATAAGAACCACTGTCTTCTAGATCTTCTGTGGAGCTCCAGATAGGGCTATTTTGATGAGAAGATTAATTCCTACTAATTGGATTTGTGTTTAAGTGTTAATTACTCTCTGTCTATCTTCATCTTCTCCAACTCCAGTAGAGTTGGAGAGACACAACCATTAGGATTTAGAGCTACTGAATTGATCCTTAAGCTTGAGCAGACCTTGTAGAATTTATCAATGCTTTCAAATGGGTTTATAATCCACTGATTTCGCTTGTCGAACAACCCACCATTCAAGCTCAGGCGACAGTTCCTGAGAGCACTCAAGGAGTACTCAAAACTTGAATTTGAAGTGTGAAATAGATTTCTTGAGTTGAATTTGGTTTGATTAGACTTTAAATTTAAATCTGTGAGCTTTAATGTAGAAAATCAACATTTGAGCTTTAATGGTCAACTTTGAGCTCAGATTGGGGTTAAAGTGTTTGAATCTTAGAATTAATAGGTTAATTGAGTTTCTGAGTTGAATTTGAAGTATTTAGAACATATTTGAATGAGGATTATTGAGAAATTTGCCAGATTTTAGTTTTCGTACAATTGGGTTCAAAAAGGAACCCAACATTATTCCTTAGGTTTTTTTTGAGATTCAAGCTCAAATCTAGCCCAGATCAATCATTTATAACCTTCTGATTTGACTTAGATCTCTTCCTAAGGTTTCGCTCTCTCTGTTGGATTGATCCACTCTGAATTCGGAGTCTTGAGCCTGAGATCAAAAGCCATGAAGCTTCTGGAGCTTTCTTAAGCTTCACAGACCTTCATTTCTCTCCTAATCTATGCGAAATGATCCCTTAAGCTTTCTTGAACTCTCAATTGAGAGTATTAACCTAATCTGCAGGTCAAAAGACCTAGATCCACTACTGTTGCACATTTTTGACATGGCAAAATAGCCATGTTCCTCCATCGAATCTCAGATCAAATTTGATCCAAAGTCCAAATTGATTCCAAAATTAG
The DNA here is from genome assembly GCA_037157565.1 of Thalassia testudinum. Taxonomy (NCBI): domain Eukaryota; kingdom Viridiplantae; phylum Streptophyta; class Magnoliopsida; order Alismatales; family Hydrocharitaceae; genus Thalassia; species Thalassia testudinum. The sequence continues at coordinate 32,232,532 of JAZHRO010000014.1, forward strand.
AAACTATATCCTAAGGGCTTTCCATGGAGCCTTTGTGCGCTCAATTTGACCTAATGAGTTGGTCAGAATCTACATGTGAAGATCTTTCCAGAACACAGTTGTGGTGAAGGAGGAACCCCTATAATTGTCCCACATCGGGAACTTACAGACATGCGCCTTGGTATATTATGTTTTCGTGCACCCAGCGCTTTAGTCGTCAAGTGCTGGGTGCACCAAAAACATATACCCTCCGAGCATCTTATGAGAGCATGTGGAACACGTGCATGTGCATGTGTGTGCACACCTGTGTGTACATGGGCCTGGGTAGGCGTGAGCATGTGGGCCTGGAATGGGCCTTGTACTGTGAATGTTACGACCTGATTCCTGAATCCCTACAGGACCTGAGACCGGATCGCCTCGACTAATTCCAAGACCTAGTCGTCCAACAAGAAATAATCGAAAAGTAGAAAAATAAACCACATTCACATATGCAATGTAACTAAGCAGTAAAAATGTACAAGTAGTAAAGGAAAGTAAAAGCTGCTATTTCAGTACATACCACCACTACAACAGGAACAACGGAAACGAAAGCAACAATAACAACAACAGGAACTAAAAAGTCTGAAACTCACAACAACAATAAAGAGGGTACAACAAAGAGTGAAGAAAACTACGACTGAGCTCGACTGGGCCCAGCACCCTCCGCAACCGGAAGCTCAGGCTGCTCAACTCCTAGACCTAAATAGGGTTATGAAAAAGATGGAGTCAGTGAACGCTGAGTAGAGTGGTAACCATACTATCTAAAGCAGTAAAAGTAACATGCATAATTATCTTTTCTGGTTATTTTCTTTTACAGGTAATTCCTTTTCACCCCTTTTGGTCAACTTTCAGATTTTTCTTGATCTTGCATGTTCCTCGTGGGAATGATCTTAATTACAGTCTTTTCCGAAGAGTAGAAGGTACACTTGGTGCTCTCCTAGCCGGGAGAGTCCTGGTAGAACTCGAATAGGTTGTGTTAATATGGTCAAATTATCGTTGAAGTGAGTATAGTGGTTAACCTAAATCGAGTCTAACCCTCTTTCACAAAATTTTTTTAACCTGGCCTACTTAATTTTATCTTGGTCACTTTTAGGCCCAGGGTCGATCTCAGGGAGGCGGAAATTAAAGGTGAATAAGTTTCTATGCCTTTCCTAAAATGTATCTCTTCCGTGCGTTTATTATGTTTTTGGTTTTTTTCTATTTAAGATTTTTTTGTGTTGATAATATTGTCCTTGAGGCACACCCTCAAAATCAAGTTCTTAGCTTTGAGCCAAATTATTCTTGGCTTTGAGCCAACTTAGGGTTTCCAAAAAAAACTAGTCCTGCTATTCGCAAGGCTGAGTACCTGCAAGACAAGAATTATCTTTTCTTTTTTACTCTTTTTTTTTTCTTTCTTTTTAATAGCAGGAAACAAAAGAGAAATAAAAACAAGGTAGGATGCTTGTAGAGAAAGGAATACTTAGCTTAATATAATAAATACAGTCTTTATATATATAGATATGTATATATTATATATATAGGGGTGGAGGTGGAAGTGGAAATGGAGTGTAGTACAGTGTCGAGTTGGTCCACGTCTAGTAAGACGCAACCAACAAGACGAAGTGCCGCGTGGAGTGAGGGGCGGATGTGTGGGAGTGTGTGCGGAGGTGCTTGCTTTGTGCGGGTATCGGGGAATATCAGCAATTGGTGCAGATATTCCCGTGATATAATGCGTAGTGGAGTGACTAGTGAAAGAGCGTATGGATACAGGTAGGTGATGCATATAATTATATGTATATATATATAGAGATAGGGTTATGACTATATAGGTATATATGTAGTTATGTATATATATAGATATGTAAATATATATATATGTATATATATATTTATAAATAGATATATATATATATATTTATAACTATATATATATATATAGTAATATATGTATCTAGATATGTATATGTATATATGTATATAGATATATTTGTATAAGTATCTATGTATATAGATATATATAGACATATATGTATATATATATATATATGTAGATATATATTTATATATATATGTGAGTGGATATATAAATATATATGTGTGTAGGCGTGAGTTTGTAAGGGTGTGTGTGTGCGTGCACTGGCGAGTGACTGTGAGAGAGAGGGAGGAGTTAAGTCGTCTGGCGGCCAGGGCACGCGTAGGCGCACAAGGGTTGCGCGCGGGCGCTGGAGGGAGTGCGTGCTGCCTTCGTGCAGGGGCGGGTGCGGGAGTGCAGCGCAATGCACTACGGAGCGCACAGTGCTACGAGCGGGAGCGGGCGTGGGCGCAGACACGGGCGACCGGTTGGAGCAAGTAGCGGGAAAGGAGAGAGAGCGCTGTGCCACCGGCTAAGTGAGAAACAAGCCGGTGGTTATAGTGTCGCGCTGAGAGGCGTAAACAGTGGCTACAGTGCCACGCGGGAGCGGGAGACCGGTAGCTGCCGGTTCTGCGTGTGCGGGCATGCTGGGAAGCACCTGCGCGTGCGGGGAGAGCTCGCGGAGATCTGCTGGCATGCGCGCGGTGGCCTGTGCTGCTTCAGGCGGCCGTTGCTGCTGCTGGAGCTTCCGAGGTTGAAGCTCTAACAATGGTGGCGAGGGCGTTCAGCGGTGAAATCAAATGGTGAAACCACCACGCCCACCGGCTCACGAAGGAGTTGGGTGGTGGTGGAACTCACAGTGGTGGTCGTGGGACCACTGTGAGCTTTCTCCTGCTTGCAGTGTGTCTCTTTAGTGAGAAGAGATACTGCGTATGGAGAGGGAGAGGGGAGGAGGATGGCCTGACGGTGGAGGACAGTGTTTGAAGGTGGTGTGTGTTCAGGCTTTGCAGCCGCGCGAGGGAGAAGAATTCAAAGTCAAAATAAAAAATGAAGATGGTGAAATTGTAATGCAACCCTTGATGAAGATGTTAATAGATGGCCAATTATTCGCATTCTCTTCCCCTCTCAATAAATGCATGCATGTGTTAATTTACAAATGCAACTATAGTTACTTAAGATACAATGGTAGTGCTAGGAAATAACATAAGATGGCATAATTATTGGTGTATTTTTGCTGTGCAATCGAGTCCCCTGTGGTAGTCCTACACCCAGTCAACCACCCCGAGGTCACTATCAGATGTAGCGGTGACTACGGCATGCGCGATAAGCGCACGGGTAGCTACCCCTCACTGACAAGTGGTCAGTTGTTTCCACTAGTGGGTACGCCTGAAGTACAGCACGGAACAGTATAGGGCATAACCCTCTCAGAAACAGGGGTCTTGCCCCTCCACAGTCCGCGCACCCTCGTCTGACTACCCTGGTTTGCCCAGAGGGCCTAACAAGTCAGTGTAGGATGGCTAGCCGAACCCCAGGCCCCGTGGGGTGGCTAGCTCCCTCCCTACACTAGTAGCTCACCTCGATATCGTGTACACGAGGGCCAACAGAAGTTAGTGTAGAGTGGCCAATCCTAACCCCAGGTCCCAACTCAAGGGCGGCTCATACTCAAGGGCCAGCACACTTCCCGTCCACATTCTAGAGTTTCCATCTAACCACAGGAGCTCTACTCCTAACTCCCCGTAGGGTTCATGCACATGTTCACCACATTATTCCGATCCAGATTCTATCATTCACAATTCAGTTCTCGTTTATATAAAGGCAGCTCGTATTTCCACAATTTAATACATGCAACTAATGATTTCACAGGTAACTGTTCAGTTATCTCAGGCAACTCATATTCTAACAGGCAGCTCATACTTTATTACAGGCAATGGCTAGTAGTTTAACTTATTCACGTATACAAATACAATCATGCAGAATAATTTGGTTTATTTATTTCTCTGTCCTAGGATTCATGCCACATCCTAGGTTTCCAGTTGACAAATTTTCATAGATACATTCTTATTTAATAATATTAACAGGGGTGGACCACTCTACCAGACAATCCGGGAGTACTGAGGGCTCGAACCGCAGACCTAGGCGTCTCTACGAGCCCCAGACACGTAGCAGATCGAAGTCCTATACCAAGGAATACATCACAAAGGAAGATTTAGAATAGTGTATAAAAGTTTCTAATACGTAGAGAAACTCACAAGGAAACCACAAATACTTCGTTTGCGTAAAATGGATCCCGATCGGACCCCAAACGGGTCAAAAATGTGTCTGCAGACCAAAATCAGACGTCTAGAAACAAGTCTAAACGTCTTAAAAGTTACAGAATCTCACCTCAAGCTCCTGCAGTGACCTCAAACGTCCAGGACTCCCCTACGACCATCTGAAAGTAGTTCCAGACATCTGACCAGTCCTCCAGTCATCTGGAAACTCCTCCGGTCGTCTGATGAGCCGTTCAGACATCCGAAAGTGCGTGGAAAGACGTTCCGTGTACCTTCCCAAGGCTGCTCCTGCGTACGACAGAGCAGCCACCCTATTTTAGCCAAACCAAATCCTCTACGGTGTGGCCTACATGGCCGTAACCTGAAAGAGAACGTACCTTCACCATACAGGTGCTTTCAGATGTCTGGTGTTGACACTAGACGTCCAGACGCTCAGCCGGTCATCCGAAAAGCACTCTAGAGATCTGATACTAGAAAAATTCCAATATTAGACCGTGCTCCCAGCACTCTTGCGGTGTTCCACCGCATTTTTCCTCGCTCCACCGCAACTCTAGCTGCTGTAGGGGGGTCGAGGACAACGCTCCAGACCTCTTCCTCCTCCCGCACGTGCCACGGTGGCCGTGCGAGCTTCGACGAGCTTCCACGAAGCTCCTGACCTTGGCCTCCTCCTTCTCACGCACTCTCCTCCTCGTCGCTCTCACGCTCTCTCTCGCTCACCTCCTCCCACCGCTCCGTCGCGCACTCTGATGGTGGAGATGGTGGTGTGTGGAGTGGAGAGGAGAGGAGGGGAGGGTGGCCTTTATAAGGGTCGTGGGTTAAGGTTCTGCAGGGGAAAAGGGAGGAGGAAAGAGAGAGAAGAAGTGTTATGCACGTCGCCCACACGCAGAACGTAGGATGCGTACAAAATTTTAATTTCCAGATGTCCGGGAAAGGGTCCAGACGTCTGGACAGACGTCTAACTGACACTTCAGACGTCTTAAAAGGCTAAGAGTGGAACTGGTCTTTATAGTGCATGCTTGAAATGATTAAAATCCACCTAATAAAAACTAGGTTGGGCCTCGAGTAGGGTTTGGTCTCGCCCCTAGTGGGGGTTGTGTATCCTCGAAAGAGGCCTCGCCACCCATTAACAATTTTTGGTTGAAGAGTTAACATGGGTTAAGAATCGAAATTTGTCTAAGTGTGGAAAGTATACATGCACAGTAAAAATAAAAGAGAGATGGGGGAGAAAAGCTAAAGGGAAGAAGTTAAATGAGAGAGCTTAAGAGAAAATGAGCTAAAAATTAAAGAGTTTAAGAGAGAGATTAAATGAAATAAGAGGAATGAAGAAGATAATGAAGAGAGGGAGGCAGACGTCTGATATACTCATGGGAAGTCTAATTCTTATTTTTAAGTCATCTAATCATTTAAAACAGATGTCTGATCAAAGGCTGAAGGCTACATCGAGGGTAATTAGTGCTTGAGCTTATTGTTAAAAAGGATTTATATCCATTGTAAATTCTTTTATGCCTTATCTTGTGTAATGAATGTTGTAATTGACATTTCTTTGCTTTTAATTGTAATAATCATTCCTTCACTCTTGTTATTCATTGACAATCTTTCATTTAAATTCCTTTTCATTAATGGAATAGTTGCTATGTTTAGAGTTAAATTCTTGTACAATTGTTCATGTGCTTAACATATCGCTAATTATAGATTTAATTAATTAATTTAATGTTTAATTATGATTAGAATAAGAATGGTGAATTTAAAATTACAATTATGCCTCCCAGTGAACGACCTGAACTTAACCAGTTAAATGAAATTAAAACTAAAATGTTAGATTAACTTGGCCTTATACTACAATTAACGACAATAACCTAATAATTCAAGTTAACCTAAGTCATTTCTTTACACGATTAATTAAGACTAATAACCTTAATTGACTATGTTGAGAATTGTACCATGAGCTATCAACTCCATGCCCAACGTCTGTATCACCAACATCATCTTCCTATTCTAGACCCTTAGCAAGGAACAAATCATCAGTTGCTAAACATTGGGTTAAAGTCTGTATAATGCAAGAGGCCATGACAATACATCTCTGCGTTTTGAAGGAGTGGAATGGCATCTTGTCGAGGAGGGTGAAGCACTTTTCTAGTACCCCAAAAGTGCTTTCCACCACTTGTCTCAATTAGGCATGACAGTGGTTGTATATCTATTTCTTATTCTGGTAGGCATGTCCCCTCTACTCTTGAACGTGATATGACACACTGCGGTATCGAGCAAGGAATGTCTCAATGTTTGCATATCCCAGATCACCCAAGTATCTCCTACCTGAAGGGACTTTGAAAGAACCAGAATTCATAGTCCATTCCAATACATGTATCTGCAGTGGAACCTTCAAAATCGGTTGCCACGAATAGGAATTCCATGTTGAAACCTATAGTTGCAAGGACATTTTAACTAGTGTAACCCTTGTAATTCCTAAACCTCGCTTGGTCAGCTGCTTTAACTGTTGCATACACATGGAAGCCATCAAATAAATACTTTACAGATAAATGAAATTGACATAATTCACATTTCTGTTAATGGTTCGTAACCTAGAAATAAGGGTGGAAGTTTAGGTTAGTGGAAATCTATTTAGGGACTTGTGCGTCAACTCTAGGTTGACAGATTATTTCCTTCTTGAGGGTAGAATAGCTTTCAGACCCTTGTTAAAATATCGACTGATAGTCTCCCCAGAGTGTTGGAAGTGTTCCATAACATGCCAATTGGAGTCTCCATGACCTAGAATAGAAAGGACAATCCCAACCTACTCCTTCACAGTGGTGTTTCTTGTGTCTCTCAACAATTTTTGGCTAGAGAGGGTGTCTGCTAATGTGTGAAAGCATTCCTTGGAGAGTCGAAACTCGTCATAACATTTAGATGGGTGACCAGCAAGTACATCATGGACCCATAAATGACCTATCATGGGGTTGGTGTTTCTTGGCATCGTTGGGATAGGCTCATGAACATCAGGGTACTGCACTACTAATGGTAGAATCATTTCTACAATTGCCATTTCATCTTCCTCAGAACTGCTTGAGTATAATGAAACCTAAAGGAGTCCATTCTTGGAAATAATGATACCCATTTCGCACATATCTTAATGCAAATACATGCACAGATAAAAGATGTTTATGTTACTATGGAGATTTCAAGGTCAAGTGAAATTGTAGGTCTACATCAACTACTTCCATCATAGTTATCAGATAACCGTGCATGAAACTACAACCACATAAGGGACATTAGGAATTAGATAGCATAAGACATTCGACATAGCAAGTATGTGGATAGAATAAGCACTAACTGGTAATCCAAACTAAACCTCTAGCTACTCAACTCTTCATGGCTCTAGAAGGTCTAGCATGAGAAAATATTGCAGGAATGGTTTGCCCCATAAGGATCAACAGTATATGGGTTCAACGAAATCCTAAGATTCTGGGGAAGGTGGAATGACGAGACTTGTTTGATTGTCTCAAATCTACCCTTCCATTTGCAGCAACTAGTCGATTAATAGTACATGTGCTTAATCTTCATCCACCTAGTACGAAATGCCTGTAATGTTAAATTCACATTGTATTGGTGATTAGCGGGAATTTGTTGGGAAGAAATCAGATTTAGGGTTTTAGAAAAGAGAAACCCACATTGTCGTACTTTCGCAGAGAAATTTGACTTATCAAATAAATTTTTACTGAGACTTGGTGGGTCCTGAGTCGAACACAAGGGGACAAACATTCGATTCTTCAGAAATCCATGTTGATTCTAAGCTAATCTACTTTTACTAAGCAGGAATCGGAATGAAGAAATAATCTACTCATCAACTAATTAAGAGAAAGAGAGAGAGAGAGACAGGCAAGACTATTTATATATATAAAAGCTTCAACAATATTTTTACAACAATAATTACAGGAAATCTAAACTAGAAAGCAGTAAATAGGGAAGGGGAGAGAAGTTATCCTCCTCAACAGCTGCTTGGAGGACAAGTTGCGTGGATTGTGCCTGGAAGATGGAGGATGGAGTCAAAGGAGAGGCAAGGTGTCATCGCAGCATGATCCGCTTCCTAGAATAGGGGATAAGGAGACGGCCAACAGGAGCTCCACGAATAGGGGATGAGAGGGTGGGAAATTTATTTTTGTTGCTAGTGGAACATCCCAAAGACTTGGGAACACTAGAACAGAGCTTAGAATTGCTTCTTGAGCTCTAGAGAGGTGAGGAGTGGAGTAGGAAGGGATGAAGAGGAAGGGGGGTCTATGGCCCTTTTTATAGTGGAAAAATGGGGGGAAAATAGGCATTTAAGGCCCTTAACCGTGTGCCACAGCTAGGAGGAAGGAGGGTTGTCGATCTCAGATTGCACGGCTGAGATTGCTTTGGATCGTGCTCCCTGTCACTTGAATCGCACGAGACGTGCGCTCGGGCGAGGAGAGTCATCTAATCTGCATTGCATGCTTGGGATTGAGTCTTGATCGCGCATTATGCATGCTGAGGAGTCGCGCCTTATCGCAATGAGGAGTGCGGAGAACCGTCCAATCTAGATCGGATGGTCAAGATCGCGTGAGGAGCTACTGAAGGATCACGCATAGCACACGTACAAACATGCGTCTTCACGTGCGTGCACTCCGAGCTTCATCCGTGCTTCCACGTGGTGGCTGCCAGCACTGCTCGATTGACATCCAAGGACCCAATTTCACTCACGCCTCTCCTCAGCAGATTAAATCCGCTCGCCACGGCTCGATAACGTGCCTTCTGCTCTGTGTAGAGCGTTCACCCACTGCACTACGTACGCGGATGGTCGAGAAGAAGAACCAAGGGCCAAGCTTTCGCGACTATTGGATGAAGATCCAATGGCCCAAATTGTAGGCTGTGTTGAGAGAAGAGGAGAGGCAGGCAATGTTGGGCGACTATGATGGCACCACATGGCATCATCGTGGTCGTTCAACTTTGCTTCGTATCGGGTGCTATAGAGCTTTGATTAAGCTGATTCTTGCGTTGTTGGACTGCAATTGTGGCTTTAAGTCCATCCATATGGTCAGATTTGCCATCTGAGGCTCTAATTTGTGCCGCTCTATTCCCTAGACATTAAAATAAGGAAATTAATATACAAATTATATCATATACTCTAAATGCATGATGATGCTATTATGCAATATTTACAATGCTTTGTACATCTAACTAACCTAGGAACATGCATAAATAGGCATTTTTTCTAAATAAATGTGTTCACATCAAGTGGGTGTTGAAGTTAACAACTTCTATCCATCCATTCCTGATCAGGGTGCCTTCTATCCACTCACTGCTAATTTGTTCATGTTTGATGTTGTTCAAAAATATGATATCCACTAAGGGAGACCAAGTGAATGGGAGTTGGCTCATCCTACATCCTAATATTCAATATATAAAGCCACTTAAGGAGATAAAAATAATAACATAAAATCCCATAATCATCAAGTAACCAAGATTAAATATTACATGCCATGATAAAAAAAATGAGTTCGGATAATACATGCCATGTTAAAGAACACTACGACAATCACCAACACCAAACATAACACTAAGCAGAGTTTAGAAAAACTACAACTACGAACGACCAATAATGTAAACAATCATAAAACACAGCTAAATCCATCTGAAGAAACCAGAGAACCCATCAAATGTCATAATTAGTTTCAAGATGCTTTCATATCCATGTAGCAAGTGTGTCATTGTAATCTAGAATTTGCTGGAATGCTACCCTCTATGCTTCCACCTTGAATAAGCTAATGTGACGAGGTCATCTACTTCTATCATTGGCAGCTTCTCTCTCACCAAACTCAAGCATTCTTTTATCTCCTTGGAAATGTCTGGCTTCTAGGACTTAGAGATATGGTAATCAACTATTTTCCTTAGGAGTGCATTAATCTCAGCAATTTGATCAAATGTGGTAACTATGGATGAGCTACCCCTCTATCGCTTCCCACCACTGATTGTGTTTTCAATGGATGATCTCTTATAAAAAGTTGGAGAATGCCCTTGTATTGGAGAAGGGGAGTTTTGCATCGGGGGTGGCCTAACTCCTTCGTTTGGGAGAAAGCTAGAGTGCGATGGGCCTACATTGCAGAAGGAAGCGAAGCCCATGTTTTGGAAGTTTGGTGTCGAGGACTGGTAGAAGTAATCCTGGCCAATTCCAAATGATTGGGATTCGAGATTGAATGCTCCATCAACAAAGTTAAGGTTGAGAATCTGTGTAGTTGTTGGGACTTCTTGATATGAAGGCAAGGTAGTAAAGAAGGAAGTCCTTGGAGTGTTTTATGTGGGTGTTTATAATTGGATACAGGAGTGATCCTCTTTGTCTTTTTCAGCTTGAGACGACATTGCATATTCCCTTGTAGCAATGTCACACCCTATTATAAAGTTTACGTCATTGTAATGAGGGAATTCATGATCTCTCAATTTCCACAGCTCCTTCGGTAGCTACAAAGAAGCAAAAGGAAAGAAAGAACGTTTAGACCCCGTACAAGGTAACCTACAAATGGTAGCTATTGAGAAAGAAAAATGTAGAAAGCTCATAAACTACCTCAGTCTAAACATCGAGACTTGGTGCAACGGGGATGCTAGTAATGGGATCTAATCTCCACCCACTCTTGTTGAGTAGTGTGTGGTATAGTCGAAACTCCATCTTGAGTGTCTGCCATCAATGGAGAATCTTGTGGTAATCGAAGTCTAGGTGGGGCACAACATTAAACTCTTTGTCAATTTCTTTCTGTGTGTGTTTATGAAGGACCCATCCTTACAGTCCCCGTTGTTGTAGCAATCTAGCAAGATGCGCATCAGGATTGCATTTTACTCAGATTCCCAATTTTTTGACTACTAGTCATTCTTGACGAAAGAAAATATGCATCAAGGTGTAAGTCATCTAAGGACTGCATGCAATGGATTTACTATAGCTATGCTGGCTACTCTGCATTTCCTAATTAACTTAAACTTAAGTCCATAAGGTACCTTATCAATTTTGCGAAACTGAAATGTATTCTTTTCAAGATAGATTTTCTTCTTACATATAGTTTGTGAACCATGACAATAGTAAAGTAAGCTGAATTTCCTGAACCAAGTTTATAATAGTATGGTAAAGTCAGGGACATTGAAGGATGGTTGTCTCAAGACTACTTGTCATAATGTAAAAGTAAACGGAATCAATATCTACGATGACTAAATAGGGGAGCTAAGACCAGCACCCTTGGCCAATTTTATGGATATATTGGTATCTCAAATTTCAAGGCTTGAATTGGTCGCAAACATGCAAGCAATTGTTTCTATAAATTAATGAATTAAGGATCTACAAATTACGTATATTATGTCTATAAACTAAGATTTCAGCTTCCACATAAAAGGCTCTTGTTTGTCTGCAATAACTTCAATTTACACATAACAACAGGAGCATATTGCAAGCGACATATTGAAATGAATTTCAGAAGGCCTTAACTTTTTATTCCATGTCTGCAAGAAACCAATAATTAAGCTAAACGAAAACTAAAACGTACCAGAAATTGGCAATCAGAAACAAAGAAGCAAGAAAATTAAGACAACCTGGTTGGTTAAATTAAAGTTATTAACAAGGAAGCTTCGGACCAACATATAAGCAACAACATCTCTCTAGCTAAATAAGTTCCTAGACTACCATTTGAACATGAAGATTTTCTCAGGATTTAGAAGGAATCAAAAAGTGCCCAATACATCATTAGTGACTGCTTCAATGGATTGCAAATGTAACTATTTATGAAAAAGCTAAAAAGGTGGTTTATAAGTAACATTTCAGCAAGAAGGTTAAAAGACAACAATTAATGGATTAAACATAAAAGTTCACCGTCGCTCAGGAGAATATTTCATCAATATGGGCTAATACATCAGCAAGTTTGGTTGTGCAGTTCCTATGATCTCAGATCTAGATTGCAGCAAGCAAGTATCTTAGCCATTGATCCAAATATTGAAACATAATCAAAATTCCTATATAAACATGGGAATCTGTATCTGGACCAACCAAGAGTTTAGCAATCTGTGTAAGTTATATATGGGAGTCTGTAAACATGGAAATCTATATTAAAATGGGAATCTTACCACTACCCAAAAAAGAGCCTCTATATGAGCGTATGTGGGTGGTTGTAAGAAATTTGTAGTCTACGCTTATGAATAATTATAAATCACTTTTTAAGTATTTCAATATTCAATGTAAGTGGATTATTAAGCAACAAAGTTAAGTGTATTGCAACTTGAACATCCGAACATTAAGTAACCATAATGCAAACAATTTATAAGTTATATAAGTTCTAAGCAATATTCTAGGAGTCTGTACCTAGACCAAACATGGGGATTTGTATAAATGGGCTAATAAGTTATATATGTTTAGGACTCTATGTTTATGGATTTTTAAAAATCCCTTATTTAGTATTTCAGTGATCAATGTACGTGGACCATTAACAACAAAGTAAAATAGAGTAAAGTACATTCAAACTGTAGCCTCAACATTTGAACAGCAAGTAACCGTGATTATGACAAACACGGTATATCTTATATATGTTATAAGCAAACAGGTGCAAGCAAGATGGAGTAATAAGTTTTTTTTTTTTTTTGGAGAATGAGGGGTAACAAGTTATACATGTTGTTAAGAAAGTTTTACGAGTATATGTTTGTGAGTAATTATAAAACCTTTATTTAGTATTTCAACATTCAGTGTACGTGGACCATTCATCATCGAAGTAAAGTATATTAATTCAAAAAAATATCCTAAACATCTGAACAACAAGTAAGCATAATTATGTCAAATGCTTAACAAGTTATATATGATGAAATTAATTAATCAATCGTACAGAAAATTTAAATATAATGATTTTTCTAAAATCCTAAGAACGATCTAATTATCATATCATTAATCAAAATGAAACGGAAGAGGATGATGTAAGTATACTTAAATCCATCGCTTCGGTAATTCGATGGAGAAACACGTGTAGATTCTCAGGAGTCGTAGAGTCCTCTAGAGAGGAGCTGATGGGGCTTCCAAAAGGAACAGAGTGAAGGTGCGGAAGAAATTGAGAGCAAGAAAAAATATATCCCCAATGTTCTATCCTATGGCCTTATTTATAACATTTTCTGCGATGGGATGCAAAAAATCATAACCACCCACTTTTCTCTTATCCCTTCGAAAATCATAACCACTTAATATAAAATGACAATTCCATCTATCATAAAAATGCATTTTCTTAAGGTATCTATATGTATAAAATTCTTATACCCTCGTGAGATGTGAATGGTCTAACAATATAATTAGATCACTTAATGACCGTGAATGTGATGTCTAAATGTATGTATACATATAATTTATAATTCCGTAATAATAATATATAATGGTTCACATTATGATTCTAATAATCTCCTACTAAACCACATATATTATTCTTATAACCATACGCTTACATATACTTGTATGAGCTCATTAATACAACATTACAACATACCACATCTCCCTCAATCTCATCCAAACTCTATTAACATATAACCAAAGTTGGTTTTCGCCATTATGTAATTGACTAAATCAAATAATAATTACATACATTAACATAAGTAACGACATAGATTTGATATAGGTACATAGCATGAAAATTGCATGTCACCGTGATCTACACATGTCTATTTTCAACTGATCCAAAACCTTATCTTACAAGAGATCACGTGATAAGGACAAATGAGTTCAAAGAATGGAGAACTTTATTATTATGTGAATAATCAAAAATATGTGCATATATGGAAAACACCAAAATAAAACAAGTTCCCACTGAATTGTTGTATTATAGAATAGATACAACACCTATACAGACAAAATGCTCATGAAAAACCTTTGGCGTTAGCTCTTTAGTGAGTGGGTCTGCCACCATGGAGTTGGTTTCAATGTGTTCAATGGACACCTATCTACTTTGAACTCTTTCATTGACCGATAAATACTTGATATCAATACACTTCGACCTAAATGAACTTTTGTTGTTGTTAGAGTACATTACCGCTGAATTATTGTCACAATAAAACTGAAGTGGTCTTTCGACACCATTAATGATCCGTAGTGTTGTGACAAATTTCCTAAGCCATACCCTATGATTTGAGGCATCGAAGCACGCTATAAATTCTACTTCCACAGTAGAGGTAGCTATCAAGGTTTGCTTAACACTCCACGAGATAGCTCCTCCAGCTAGTAGAAAAATGTATCCCAAAGTAGATCTCTGGGTATCCTGACATTCTGCAAAGTCAAAGTCCGAATATCCAAGGACCTCTAGGTGATCTGATCTCTTATATGTGAGCATGAAATCCATTGTTCTTTGTAGGTAGCACATGACCCATTTGGCTGCGTTCTAGTGGCCGGGTCCAGGCTTGCTCAAATACTTGCCTAACATGCCAACAATGTATGCTAGATCTGGCTGCGTGCAAACTTGGGCATACATCAAACTTCCCACTGCCGATGCATAGGGAATACTTTCCATCTCTTTTGCTTCAAATTCATTCTTGGGGCATTAGTTAAAAGAGAATTTATCTCTCTTAGGTACTGAAGTATCTCCTAGTTTACAATTCTCCATGCTAAAACACCTTAGAATGGTACCTTAGAATGGTATCAATGTATCACCTTGTGATAACCCAAGAATACCCCGAGAACGATCTCGTTGTATCTGGATTCCTAATACAAAGGAGGTTTCACCAAGATCCTTCATTTCAAAATTACTTGAGAGAAATGTCTTAATTTCCTAAAGCAAACCATTATTATTACAGGTAAGGAGTATGTCATCCACATATAGTACCAGGAAGATATGTTTTCCCCTACAGAATTTATGGTATACACAATCATCAACTGGATTTATCTCAAAACCAAATGAGACAATAACTTGAAGAAATTTGTAATACCACTGTCTTGAAGCTTGCTTTAGTCCATAAATGGCTTTCTTTAATTTACAAACCATTTTCTTTGCATCTCTTAATACAAAGTTTTCTGGTTGTACCATGTAAATTGTTTCATTAATGTTTCCATTAAGAAACGTTATCTTTACATCCATCTAATGTAGCTCCAAATCAAAATGAGCTACTAAAGCTATTACGATTCTAAATGAATCCTTAAATGAAATTGGCAAAAATGTCTCCTTATAATCTATGCCTTCCTTTTGAGTGAATCCCTTAGCAACAAGACGAGCCCTATATTTATCCACATTGCTTTGTAAATCCAATTTGATTTTAAATATCCATTTAGAACCAATGGGCTTCACACCTTCAAGCAATGGGACAACATCCCAAACCTCATTGTCACTCATGGATTTCATCTCTTCATTCATGGCATTGATCCAATTCTAAGAGTTGGAACTCCTCATGGCATGAGTGACCGAAATAGGATCCATATCCATTTGGTCTGCCTCTAGTTCCTGAAGAAATACAACATAATTACCTGAAATTGCACTTCTCCTTTCTCTACTGGATCTCCTAATGGGTGCAGGATCTGGAATATTTTGAAGTTGTTTGGTTTGATTAATAGGAAGATTGTCCACATTACTTTCTTCCCCTGATGTTGTTGGAACAACATTTGGAATGAGAACTTGACCATGTTCAATGGTTTCCTTATAAATAAGATCTGGTCCTTCAAATGTAATGTGGTGCTGATGTATACACATCTATTTAGGTTAAAATACCTATTTATGCATATTCCTAAGCTTATAGATGCATTCCATATTATAAATATTACATATCATGTATCATTCTTCATTTAGAATAGTTTGTATAAATTTTAGGTTAATTTGCGTCCTTTTTTGGCTAGAAGAGGAGATTTATTTTGGAGCCTCAGATTGACTATTTGATTGTACGGATCTGATCAAGATAACGATCGAAGTCCAATGCCTCCGAAATCATCTTGATTGGAGTCATGTAGCATATTGTGCAATCCGAGGAAGATCAACGGCCAAGGGGCTAGGTAATGCAATTCAGAGCTTCAAATGACAAATCCAATCATATGGATGGATTCGGATTGACGATCGCAATACAACAGTGTGAAAATCAACCTAATCCGATGCCTGTTATGCTACCTACAAAGCAAAGAAAATGGACGGCTATGATGGCACCATGTGGCGCCATCACAGCCGCCCAAAGCTGGCCAAGACTCCCACTCAATTCCTCAAGTGCATGATTAGGACTGTTGGATCGACATCCAACGGCCCCGATCTCGCCACGTCGTCGGCCTCCATGCTCTCATCAAGGCAACCTTAATCTCGACCATTGGATTTCCATCCAATGGTTGAGATCAACTCGTTACGCCCACAAAAAATCCTCTCGACACAAAAGAGCTCGCAGCGCATTCGTCGCGTGCATCACTTGCAAAGTTGCGATGCGAGTTTGAGACCTGCGGCGTGTCCAATCCTCAGTGAGGGAGTGCGTGGATGAACTTGAAGCGTTCGATGGCGATCCGACGATGAAGAGAGCGGTGACATGGTGAGATCAGTGCCGCATGATCTACATGCAGTGATAACGCATGAACCAACGCGTGAATCCACGAGCCATCCAACGTGATCCAGAGAGCATGATCAGCTCACGATCGTGGCTATTCTCTTTCGATCCAACGACTGCGAATCTTCTAACCTCAACACCAGCCGTACATGTGTGAGCTGGGACCTTTAACAACACTTGCAGTGGATCTTCAACGATGACTTGAATGTCGTTATTGACCCAAGAACGGATTTTTCCTCCTCTCCATTATAAAAGGACCTGCACCCCTCCATCCATCATCATATCTTCCTTTCTCTCCCTCACCACCTCCAAGGCTCTAGAGAAAGCTTGTCCCAAGCCTGGGATGCTCCTCTAGAGTATAAAAGAAATATTTTTTTTCCCGCTTCTCACCCCCTTCTTGGAGCATCATGTGGCCATTCTCTCACCACATTCAGGAAGTAGATCTTCATTGCGACGCCGTCCTATCCCACCCTCCGTCCTCCGACTCCGTTCTTCTTTGTCTGACTCCTCACCACCTTCATCCAGGCGTCGTAAGAGCGAGTCGTTCTCCAAGCAACCATCGAGGGGGATTCTTCTCACCTCTATCTTTTATCGCTTTTATGGTGTAGTTTTAATTAGTTGTAATAGACATTGCTTGATCCATGAAATATTCTCTCTCTCTCTCTCTCTCTTATTCTGGTTGAGTAGATTAGCTAGATAATAATTATTTCCTTGATATTCTATCTTATAAAAATACCAAAAAAATCTCAAAAGATAAAAACAAAAAAAAAATAAAATTGAAATGCGGATTTCACAAACCAAATGTTTGGCTCCCCATGTTCGACACGGGGCTCACCTCGAGCTTCGATTATAAATTTTATTTGGTAGTAGATTTCTACGTACTACGACGATGGGTTTTCTAACTCAAAACTTTTCACATACGAAATCTTGCTTACCAGGCAACTATAACCTTCCAAACTAACATCCTCAAAAAAATGGGCATTCCTAGTCTCAAAGAATGAGCTAGTCGTTGGGTCATAAAACTTATAACCCTTTGACCTCTTAGAGTACCCTACAAAATAGCAGGTGACCGTCTTAGAGTCTAGTTTTCTTTCAGTAGGCTATAGGGCCTAGCCTTAGCTAAACATCTCCAAATATAACAATGTTTCAGACTAAGTACCTTAATAGTCCACATTTCATATGGGGTTTTAGGCACTACTTTAGTTGGTACTCAATTGAGAACATATAAAGTTGTCTTTAATGCTTCTTCCCATAGAGACTCAGGTAAAGAAGTATGACTAATCATACTCCATACCATATCCGTAAGAGTCCTATTGCGGCGCTCAGGAACACCATTCATGCTTGGTGCCCCAGGCATGGTGTACTGTGGTACTATTCCACACTCTTCTAGAAAAGAAGCAAATGGTCCTAGACGTTATTCTCCTAATCCATTATATCTACCATAGTACTCACCACCACAATCAGATTTGACGACCTTAATCCTTTTCCCAAGTTGGTTTTCCACCTTGGCCTTATACGAACGCATCCAATGACTGCGATTTATCATGAAGGAGAAATAGATACTCGTATCTAGAGTAATCGCCTATGAACATAATAAAGTACTCGTATCTAGGGAATGGATCATAGATACTCGTATGTATTAATTATAAGACATCTGTAGCTTTAGTGACACCTAAACCTCTTTTGTTTGTTCTTTTCCCTTTTAAACAATCTACACAAACATTTAAATCCATGTAATCAAGGGAATCAAGAATTCCATTCTAAATAATCCTATTGGCAGGTCAATCTTCACTTTTGATGAAATTTCTAACATAAAATGTCGTGTCGTTGTAAAGCTTTTGTGGTGCAAAATCGACTATCAAAACATTTAATATTTGAGATCTAACCACGAAAATAGTTAGGTCGTTTCCATAGGAGGGAAACTAGTCTATTAAACTCTTGAGTGGTGCCTCATCCATTATGGGATTATCACTGGATACTTATTTGAATTCTTACAAGCATAACCCAACACTCTATGCAATTAATTAAGACTCTAAGTATTTCACATGCAAAACCACCTCAATTAAATAACTTTATTTTGAAAAATAATATTCCACAATGTCATCACCCGTAATTTTTAATACCTCTCCCACTGTAGCAAAACAGGAGAGGTGTTGGTTGCAGCCCACACACACGAGAGGGGACACCAACGATCGGCTGGCGCTCGGTGGTGATTGGCAACGATGAGGGCTTCGCGATGGAGTAAGTGGCACCACTGATGGTGGCCGAATGGTGGTGACACAGCAAGGAGGACAGCACTAGCAGGGGTACTTTATCGACTGAGGAGGAGCCGTCGGTGGTCTATTGGATGACGATGTATGAACGACGAAGGTCGGTGGAGGACGTCGGTAGTAGTCACGGAGATGATGGTGATTAGAGGTGGTTGTTGGGAGTAGGTGGTCAGCGTTGTTGATGGGTTCTTCAAGGGCGGCGGTGGGTCTATTAATAGGTGGCTAGCGAAGGAGCCAATCACCCTCCAATGTTGGACATTACTGAAGGCTTCGAGGAGACCGTAGGATGGTCACGTGGGTGACGGGAGAACATGGCGGTGATGCAGTGAGCATTTTAGTGTCGGTACTGGTCAAAGAGATAGACTGAGGTGGTAACGTCTTTGGGTTCTTTTGTGGAAGGGAGGAATAGGGGAGAAGAGTGGAAGATGAAGAAGACAACAAAGGAGAAGGAAAAGAGGGGGTGGTGATGGGCATGTGCACTTTGTCACCGTGCACACATGATCGATGAGATTGGGGTCACGACAGAGTATGAGAGGTCCACGGTGCATGCTTTAAGGTTCACGATGCAGGCTTGATACCACCGGGAAGAAGATGGACCAAGGAGTCTAGTTCTTCCCTTTTTAAAAGCATCCTGTTGTTGCGGCTTTCTCTCTCAATCTATTTCCTCTCCTCCAAAGACTCGGATCTTCCAACAAATTGGCGGCTGTGGTGAGACAGTGGGATTGGGTTGCTGTGCTAACAGACTTGAAGGGAGTTGTACGAGAAGGATGAAGGCGATGTGTTTTAGGCTGGGCACCGTTAGATTATTAAACGTCTAGATTGAGTTCTGGGCATCTTAATGCAAATGGCGGTGGGTCCACGATTGATGGTTATCAGTCATCGAAACTAAACTCAGGGTGTCTTATAGAATGAAATTGGATGTTTGTAGCTTTGTTTGCAACTGAAAGGCTGACTGAAGCATGGAGTTGCTGTGTGTAAACCCTACCTGCGAATGATGTCCTCCATGTTCCGATAATCCTTGCATCTAGCCTGCATCCACCAAATAGGTTATCATAACCATATGTTATTAAATGTAAAATTAGCGCATAAAATTATACGTAGACTAAAATAAATTACCATTTAACTCTTACGGAATTAGAAACTAAGCTTATATAATTAAATAGTACTTAGGCTAAATATTAGTCCAATAAATTGGATTAATCAAATACACTCATGCCTAAGTTTTGCTAGTCCCTAGCAAAACTTAGGCATGAGTGTATTTGATTAATCCAATTTATTGGACTAATATTTAGCCTAAGTACTATTTAATTATATAAGCTTAGTCCTAGCAAAAGTGAAAAATGATGGAAGTGACTAAAGATTTCTACTTTTCTTATTCCAAAAATTTAGAGATCTAGACAAATGTGAAAATGAAGTGATAGTAGCTTAGGTAACGGATCCAAGTGAAAAATCAATTTACATTTAAAGTTCATACTTAACCTTTGGTAAAAATTCTATAAGAATAAGCAACTTCTTCATTCGGGAATAAAGCAGAAAATAATCTATGATTTGACCCTGGCTTTTTAGCTTAGGTAGAAGATTTTGAGTTAAATGGATTTATATTTGATGACTCACACTCGTCTGGTACTACATATAGTCTAGTATTGTAGACTCTAGATTTCTAGACTATCAAACAGGTCAACTCAAAGAAAGGCTAAAAACTGTGCTCTCTTTTGTGCTCAGTCCATTTCCTTCTTTCCTTTCTAAGATCACAAATCTCACCAAAGTTTGTAAATGTACTCAATGTTTGGTGGCCTCACATGGCATTCACACTTTAATTAGAGTCCTAATAACCCTATAACTAAGTCAGAATTCCTCAGCCAGTATTTGAGCGATCAGAAATACTTAAAAAGTAGGTATGGGTCATATTTGGTCGATCGCAATGGGTGTTTTTGTTGCCTCAACGACATCGAACATGATGAAATCGGCACAAAGACATAGCTATAAACTTGAACTTTTTTTTCTTT
This sequence comes from Thalassia testudinum, assembly GCA_037157565.1. Taxonomy (NCBI): domain Eukaryota; kingdom Viridiplantae; phylum Streptophyta; class Magnoliopsida; order Alismatales; family Hydrocharitaceae; genus Thalassia; species Thalassia testudinum. Next base: position 32,253,440 of record JAZHRO010000014.1, read on the forward strand.
TTTTCCTATATATATATATTCTTTTTCTTCTTTTCTTTCTTTCTTTCTTTTAATTATCAACACAACACAACACGACGCAAACTTTTATTCATGAGACATTATTAGGGACGATGATGTTTAAGAGGATATTATGTGGCTTATTTGGTGGAAGTGCTTACTCTCGACGCCAGGAAAGAATGGATGGGACAAGCGTATTTTTGACCTTTGACACTACTACCCTCCTTCAGCTGAGGATTTTATGAAGGATGATCATAACCATTCACCATAGTCAAAGTTTTATTAGAACTCAATCTTTATGTATTTGCATTATTTTGTGAGTCTCAGGAATTCACACACAATGTTCGCATGCAGGAACAGAGAATGAAAACTATGTTTAACTCTGAGGTATCATCATATAATTATCCAGAATTGAAGAGTCCTTGCACTAGACTTAGCGCACCAGTAGTCACTCTACTTTCATCTTACAAATGTTAGGTGGATCTCATAGAAGATAGTTTGCTTGACTCCCTTCTAACTGTCCAAGGGTTTAGGAAAAGAAGCAATGCCTCTCTTCGACAAACAAAAAAATGTTTATTGGTTTTCTTAAAAGATCCATTGCCCAATCTATGTGCAAGTAAAGTAAATGTACTAGATTCTAAACTAAGAAACAATTTAAGAAGAAAATATTCAATAAAACTTCCTTAATAAAATCTTTTGCTAGGGACTAACCAATGTAACTCAAGAAAACAAAAGAGGCTTACTTTTTTTTTCACAAACTAATACACCTAACCTAAATGCATATTGATAAATGCTATAAACAACCTTAGGTTGTACCCCCCATGCTTAAGATTGACAATGTCCTCATTGGAAAATTAAAAACATAGAAGAATATCACCTGAGGAGGAGAGTGGGAGGAGCTAAGGCTCCTCAAGCCAAAGTGTGTCCAAAACCTAGCCATCTAAAAGAGTAACATAAGGTTTAAGTCGTTGGCCATTTACCTTAAAGCTCTCACCATAATTTGGATTCTGAATTTCAACTACTCCATGAGGGAAGGCATTAATAACAACATACGACCCATCCTAGCGAGACTTGAGCTTTCCAGGAAATAATTTAAGTTTGGAATTAAAAGCCATACCCACTGGTTGGGCTCAAAGGTCTTTCTAATGATGTGCTTATCATGGAAGACCTTTGTACGTTGCTTGTAAGCTTAGAAGGTTTCATATGCTTCATTGCGAAACTCCTCAAGCTCACTTAACTCTAACATGCATGCCTTACCTGCTTTATCTAGATTTAAGTTGACATTTTTAATAACCTAATAAGCTTTGTGTTGGATTTCAATGGGAAGGTGACATGCTTTTTCGTAGACAAGATGGAAAAGAGACATGCCCAAGGGAGTCTTATACGTTGTCCTGTAGGCCCAAAGAGTATCATTCAATTTTTCAACCAATCTTCTCTGTCAGGCCTAACAGTCTTTTCCAAAATCCTCTTAATCTTCCTATTAGACACTTCAACTTGACCACTCGTTTGGAGATGGTAAGGTGTGGCTATCATGTGATCAACTCCCAAATTTTGAAGTAGTCATGTGAAGTGCACATTCTTAAAATGAGGTCCTCCATCACTTATGATAGTCCTTGGGCACCCGTACCAAAAAATGATATTAGCCCTAACAAAATCCAAGACCACAGAATGGTCATTGGTTTGTATAGGTATAGCTTTTATCCATGTTGATACATGGTCCACGGCCATAAGGATGCACTTATATCTGAAGGACACAGCAAAGGGACCCATGAAGTCCATGCCCCAAATATCAAAGATCTCAACAGGGAGAATAGGTTGCTGAGGCATCTCATCCCTTTTTCTAATGGTTTCATCTATTGGCAACGTAGACATGCACCCACATACATATGTGCATTTCTGAATAATGTGGGTCACCAAAAGCCAGATTGAAGAACCTTATGGCAATCTTTTTCCCACTAAAATGCCCTCCACAATGGAGGTCATGGCAGAAACTCAGAACATTCCTTTGTTCTTCGTCAAGGATGCAATGACAGAATAACTGGTCAGGGCCTATTCTAAACAGCGCGAGTTCCTCCCAGTGATAAAATTTAGCTTCGGTAAGAAACCTGTCTCGCTTTTGCTTGTCCCAAGTACTGGGGGTAATGGCCGTGACTGGATAGTTCATTGTATCAGTAAACCAAGGAGTTTTGGCCTCCACGGCCATCAAAGACTCATAATGAAAAGTCTCCCGAATATTGCCAGCAGGGGTTGATGCCTCAATAGAGATCCTAGATAGATGAGCTGCTACCACATTCTCAACTCCCTTCTTATCTTTAATTTCTAGGTCAAACTCCTAGAGTAGCATAATCAAGCGAATCAAATGAAGTTTGGTGTCCTTCTTAGTAAGAAGATGCTTTAAAGCAGAATGATCAGTGAGCACCACAACCTTGGACCCTAATAAATAAGATCAAAACTTTTCCAAAGCAAATACTGCTATAAGAAGTTCCTTTTAAGTGATCGTGTAATTTTGCTGAGGGTCCATAAGGGTCTTGCTGGCATAATGCAAAACATGAGGTTTACCATCAAATCTTTGACTTAAGACCTCTCCTACAACGAAATCAGAAGCATCGCATATAAGCTCAAACGGTAGGGCCTAATCTGGTGCTTGGAGAATCGATGTAGTAGTAAGGGCTTTCTTTAAGACTTGGAAAGCCAGACCACATCTGTCATCAAAATCAAAGGAAACATCCTTCGCTAACAAGTCGCAGAGTGGCTTAGAGATTTTATTGAAATCTCTAATGAAGCGCTTATAGAATCCAGCATGACCAAGAAAAGATTTAACTTGATGAACATTGGTGGGCGATGGAAGTTTAGAGATGGACTCAATTTTGGCCTTATCCACCTCTAATCCTTTCTCAGAAACTACATGCCCCCAAAAAATGCCCTGCTGAACCATAAAATGGCTCTTCTCCCAACTAAGTACCAGCTTTGCCTCTTCACAACGGGTTAAGACTTTATCAAGGTGCGAGAGGCATAGGTCAAACGACGAGCCATAAATGGAGAAATCATCCATAAAAATCTCTACAAACTCGTCGATCATGTCAGAAAAGATAACCATCATACATTGTTGGCAAGTGGCAGGAGCATTACATAACCTGAATGGCATTTGGCGAAATGCAAATGTGTCATATGGACTTGTGAAGGTGATACGCTCCTGATCATCAGGGAAGACAACTATCTGATTATAACCAGAGTACCCATCTAAGAAATAGAAGTACTTGTTCCTTTCCAATTTTTCCAAAATCTGATTAATAAACAAGGGGAAATGGTCTTTCTAGGTAGCCATATTCAAACGGCAATGCAGACCCTCCAACCAGTTGAGGGTCTAGTGGTTACCAACTCTCCTTGGTCATTTTCTTCCACAGTGATTCCTGCCTTTTTGGGCACCACATGTATCAGACTGACCCATTTACTATCTAAAATGGGATAGATAATGCCTACATCCAGCCATTACAGAATCTCCTTCTTAACAATCTCTCGCATATTGGGGTTGAACCTTCTCTACATGTCTCAAAAGGGTTTCATAGACTCGTCTATGTATATATGATGCATGTAGAGGGAGGGGTCAACACCCTTAATATCAACTATCGACCATGCAATAACTTCCTTGTGCCTTCGTAAACACTCGAGCAAATCTCCCTCCTGCAATTCAGATAACGCAGATGAAATAATGATGGGGAGCATGTCATTAGGTCCAAGGAAAGCATACTTCAATGTGCTCGAGAGGGGTTTAAGCTCCAACTCAGGAGTCATTTGGATTGAGGGTATAAGTTGAGATGTCCCCGCCTCAGGTAGCCGATCCACTTTCAGGGTCCAGGGTGGGGATAGAGAGTGTGTGTACTCTCAGCAACTCTTTCAATTCAGGTATATCCCCTTCATTTTCTTTAATGATCGGAGGATGGTCCTTAGATATGACCATTTGAAGGGGATCACTACATAAGAGTGTTGGAGTAGTCTCTTCAATGATTTCATCAAGCACCTCAATCTAAGAACACTCTTCAAATTTGGATTGCTTGTAGGTATCAAAAACATTCAACTAATTTTCTTGTTCCAAAGCCCATTTTAAGTGCCCCTAATCTACAATTGATAGAGGAATTTGGCTATGGCCAAGAAAGGGCGTCCTAGAATAATGGATGGGTTGGTGGGCTTATTAGATGGGTCAATGTCAGATACAAGAAAGTCAACAGGGAAGAAAAAGTCCACTCTCACTAGGACATCTTCCAACAATCCCTGTGGTGTCTTAAGCAATCTGTCTGCGACTTGGAGGATAATCGGACTAGGCTTCAAATCACCTCCTCCCAAAAGGTCGTAGATAGAGCTCAGCAAAATGTTCACTATCACGCCCAGATCGAGTAGAGCCTCGTCAATGTGTTGGTTACCTATAACTACTGAAATATACGTGGCTCCTGGGTCTTTCATCTTGGGGGGTGTTCCATGTTAGAGCTCCGAGCTAACATGGTCAGGCAGGATGACCTTAGCTTAAACCTGTCTCCTAGATCGGCACTTCTAGGTACACAGGTCCTTTTTTTTTCTGAAACTTATCATAGGATGGGATTTGTTTTATAGCATCCAATAAAAGCAAGTTGATGTGGACCTACTTGAAAGTATCCATAATCTCATCCGTCCTATCCTTGGCTCTTGATAAGCCAACAGAAGATTCGCTAGGGGTGGATAGGCGCTCAGGATAGGGCACCCTCGACTTTTGGGTGGTGGGGTCGTTGTGTCGGGACAGGGGTGGTGGAATGACGACGTCCTCCATGTGAGTGATTTCAACCGAGGAAGCGCAGTGTGGCTCTTCCTCAGTGATAGTGGAGGTTGGTTTCAGTGCAGGTGGGGAATTTTGAGGGGTGACCATAGGAATGCTATCTTTAGCATGGTCACAGCTTGAGCATGCTCCCTAAACATGACTCCCTTACCCTTTGGATTCTCCTCAGAAGAGCTAGGCAACTTCCTCGAATCTCATTGCCTAACTACTTCAATAAGATGACCAATTTGGGATTGCATATCAGCGATCATCTTATTTTGAGATTGGATGACCATATTTTGATGCTCTTGCATCGCTTTCATCATAGCTTTTAGTTCATCCATCTCAGAGGGCTTGTGTTTAAGGAGGGTTTGTATAGGATGGCTAGTAAACGGGTTGGGGTCTTGCATTCCCTGAGTTGGAAGCATCATCTTGCTTCCATGAAAAGTTTGGATGGTTTCGCCACCCTGGATTATAGGTATTGAAATATGGGTTATTACGAGGGAGTGGTCGGAAACCTTAGGCCGCTTTTAGGTTGCCCTGAATCAACTCAAGGAATTGATTTGCATAGTGGCACTCCGTAGTGGCGTGTGTAGTGCTTTGGTAAATGGATCATTCACTTGAAGTTTGGACAATAGAGGCTGCTTGAGGGTGCATGCCGGGGTTTACTAAAAGCCTATCAAAATTTTTGTTTAACAATTGAATTTGATAAGCCAAATTCTAAGTAGCCCCAGCTTTATGGGCCTCTATCTTCCTCTACAAAATTGATGGCTTCCTTTCTTGATAGGCAGAGGACATGTGTATGGAATTATCACTTAATTCAAATAAAGTCTAGGCTTCATCCTTAGTTTTGGTTATGAAGGTTCCTGCACAGGTTGCATTGATGGTTTGCCTATGCTGTTCAGATAAGCTGTTATAGAACCTTTTGACCAGTTGCTAATGAGAGACTCATCATGGCTCTTAATTACCCCTAATTAACTAATTTTCCTAGTTAATTAGCTAAGAATATACTATATATAGGGTTAATTATAATATAGGGGATTAAATACTAAGGACCTTCAAAATAAGTTAAAATCATTAAATTAAATATCAATTAAATATTAATAATAATTTAATTAATAATTTGGACTCAAATATTAAACACTTAGCTATTTATTTAATATCTAAACAAAATTAATTTTATGACTTAAGTACTTAATTAACTTAAGTAAATTAATCACTAAATTAAATACAGCTAAAAAGGGTAAAAACATAAATTCAAGGAATAAATATAATATTTACCTAATTTATAATTATATATAAAAATTTGAAAAAGAAATAAATTAAAATAAGCCTAAAAATCAACTGTTTACGTTTAGGTCCTTAACTTACATGTCAATTGAGTCCTTTTCCTACAACTAGGTCCTTTATTTTTATTACAAAGAGGCCCCTTGTGCATAGCCTTTGTCTTCTTCTTCCTTAACTTGGATGGTCAAGGAAGTCCGGTCACCACACCACCTGATCATCACTGATCCGGTGTCAGGACTTCACCGTTGCTACCGCCAACCTTCCGCTCACCTCCTCTTCATCCAATGGCTCAGATCTCCTCCTAATCCTAATTAGGTTAGGCAAAGAAGCTCACCGACGTCGGAGATGACACCGATGAGTTAGGACACATCTAGACGCTTTCCCGTCCAGGTTCCTCCCCCTACTTATTCGCCACCACCTATAAATAGCCATGGCCACCTTCAATTTGAGGGGTTGGCTCCCTTCCCTCTTCTCCAATTGTAGACCGATGATAGGCTATTCTCTCCCCTCCGGTGACCTCTCACCCTCCTCTCAGAGCGCCTCCAATGGAGGAGTTCGCCTCTCTCAACTCCTCTTCCTCTCCTGCAGTTGTGATAGAGCTTGGGAGTGTGCTATCTTCCCTTCTACTCCGCTTCCTTTCTCACTGGAGTCTGATCCAACCTCATTGAATTTCTTCCTCCATTATGCACCATCGACGGAGTTCTCCTTATCCCCTTCATCTAGGTAATCGTAGATTAGCTTAGTTTTTAGTTTAGATTAGATTTAGTTAGTTAGGTAGTTAATTAGTTTAGTGTAAGTCTATCTGCAACTCTTTCTTCCCTAACTCCAATGAGGTCAAATCCGGCCTCACCGGACTTCGATTTGTGTTTTTATCCATTTGTTCACACTCCTGACCTTATCATGAATCCATTTCACCTTCTCCTTTCATAATTTGATCACTTATATGACTAATCCACTACACCTCCACCAGAGACCTCTGTTGTCCATAGTAGAGGTCCATGGCTTAGATCACCTTCACTAGGGGCCCTCCATCACCTCTCCACAACTACAGGGCCCCAATCCACCTCTTAATTAGCTTAATTAACACCTACACATAAAATGCCTAATTCACCCCAACCTCCTAAGCTCACTGTCAATGGCAGCTCAGGAGGAGTTCTTGCACCTAATCAATCACTCCTACACCATCACTAGACTCCCCTGAGTCTTTCCCCTCACTCAATCGAGTGGGAGGGTCACTATTGAGTTTAAGCGAACTCAATAGATGCCTTTATTGAATTTTTTATCAATCTGTGTATCTGATCTATAACTGGATCAATTGACATGATCCTAAGGTTTCTTGAGACCTCAGGAGTCATTTGAGACCATTATTGGTCTGTTTAATGGAAGTTTCGATTCTAGCATATCTGAATGACGTTCACTGGAGCTCTAGAGACTCCAACTTGAACCTCAACCTCTGAAACTCTTTAAGAAGCTCTAGAATGCTTCTCTATGATCATAGGATCATGAATTAGTGATTATATTTGTGTTGTAATGAGTAATATTCTCTGTTGGACATCATCTTCCTCAACTCCGGCGGAGCTGAGGAGACCTAATCAGACCACTTATAATCCTAAGGATAGGTCTAGAAGCTTCAGTAGGACTTCAGAAAGCTTGAATTGGATTCAGTTATGATTAGGAACTCTTGATTTGGTCTGCCGAACTCACCACTTTCACATCTCAGGAGATGATGCTTGATTTCACTCAAAGAGTGCTCAAAACTCGAATTTGAGGTGCGCAAGTGATTTCTTAGTTGGATTTTAACCTAATTGAATATTTAATTGGACTTGAGAAGCTCTAATTTGGAAAGTCAACTTTTAGGCTTTCATAGTCAACTCTAATTCGATTGTGGTGATTTATGATCTTAATCTCAGATCTAAAGGGTTATGTGAGTTCTTGGGAGGATTACGAATCAATCTAAGTTGATTTAAGTGAGTTTTATTGAGGATTGAGTAGGATTCAAAGTTCTACACAGTTTGGGTTAGTTCTAAACCCAAAACTGTTCTTAGGATTTTCATTAAAATTTGAACAATTATGCCCAGAACAGTCATGGTTGATCCCCTGAATCCATTCAAATGGAATATAGATGGTCTCATCTCTCTCCTGGACAAATTTGAGCTTAAATCTAAGCTCTGAACCTTTAGATTGAAGCTCAGCTTTTGGAGATTTCTGAAGCACTCCCTGACCTCTCTTCTTCCTCTAAAGCCTGCAGAATCCCTTCCTGAAATATTCTAGACCCTTAATTAAGGGTAATTTCCCCTCTGCAGGTTGATAGACCTAAAACTTCTCTTTGAAGTACATTTTCTAGACAAGTGAATAGTGCCTTGTTCATTGGTTAAATCAGTGGATCAGATCTTATCCAAAGCCCAAATTCTGGCTAAAATTGAATAGAGGATCCTAAGAGCTTTCCATCGAGCTCTTATGTGCGAGATTTGGAGCAATGAGCTATATGGAATCTTCGTTTGAAGATCTGGCCTAACAAAGCTACGACGAAGGAGGGAGCGGGTGAGATAGTCCCACATCTGTAGAACATGAGCACCCACCTTAGTATATTAGGAATATGTGCACCCAGTCCTTCAGTCGTCAATGCTAGGTGCACATATCCCCACTATGCCTTTTGATCTTGAGAGTGCGTGTGCTGTGCACGTGCGTATGTGTATGTGCATAGGCGTGTGCTTGTGTGCATGGGCCCAGGTGGGCGAGCGTGTATGTGGGTTTGTGATGGGCCGGAGAATGTGCATGGCTTAAATTGATAAAAATCTACCTAATAAAACTAGGCTTGGGCTTAGTAAGGTCTGGTCCCGCCCCTTGTGGGCGTTGTGTATCCTCGAAAGGCCTGAGCCTCCCATTAACCAAATTTTTTGGTTGAGTGTTAAAAAAAATGGGTTAAGGCTTGAGAGAAATCGACTAAGTGTGGATCGTAGTGGTGCATAGTGTAGGGAGAGATAAAGAGCTGAGGAGTTAAGAAATAAAGAAGAGAAGAAAGAGGACAGAGAAAAGGAATGAAAGAGAGAGGTTAAGGCAGAGAGAATAATTTAAGAGAGAAATTAAATGAAGGGTTAAAGAAGGAAAATTAGATGTCTGAAGCATTAAACAGAAGTCTAACTTTTAATTTTAAGTCATCTACTATTTTTAACAGACATCTGATTAAAGGCTGAGAGAAGAGAAAGAGCTTAAGCTTATTAATAAAGAAGGCATCTTTATTTATTGTAATTTTTTTTTATGCCTTACATTTTTGTAATAACTTGTAATCAACATTCTTCTACTTAGTTTTTATTACAAATCATTCAGGTGCATTTCTTCTCTATAATGGAATAGTTGCATGCTTTAATTGTCTACTCTTTTGTGCAAATATTCATGTGCTTAACATATATCATAATTATTGTAGTAATTAGTTAGTCATTAATTTAACTAATAAGAATGGTGAAATAAAAATTATAATTATGCCTCCCAATGAACGACCTGGACTCAACCAGTTAAAAAGAATTAAAACTAAAATGTTAGGTTAACTTGACCTTATACTACCTAAATGACAACGATGCGAGTTAATCTAAGTCATTTCTTACGTGACTAATTAAGACTTTTAACCTTAATTAATTATGTTAAGAAATTACCCATCAGTTACCATTTTGGCACTTGATGGTGGGGGTACAACCTGAGTAAGTCATTAAAACACTCCTACGTCTCGTGAATTTACTCCCCTTCCTGTTGATTAAAACTCATGATCTCTCTCCTGTAATGATTGGCTTTACTCATAGGAAAGTACTTCTTCAAAAATTCTCCCTTAAGGGTGGCCCAATCATTTACCCTTGCATCGAGGGTATGATACCAGTGCTTGGCCTTATCCTTTAGGGAGAAAGGAAATAAGGTTCTCATTAGGGCTTCATCAGTAAATCCCTCGAGCTTCACCATGGAATAGACCTTGGTGAATTCCTTAAGATGCCTGTGGGGATCTTCCCCAGCACTACCATAGAAAGAGGGTAGTAAAGATATGGTACTGCTCTTGGTCTCATAGGGATTATCCACTCCAGGCCTTTGGATAGGTAGGGCTTGGTGAGTTGTGGGGAGGAAATAGTCTCTCAAGGTTCTCTAATTTTCACCAACCCTAATTTCTCCTTTCGGTATCACTTCCGCCATCTTTTTTCTTTCTCAGTTGGCTCTCCTAAAAAGTCTCTCAAGTTCAAGGTAAAAAACAAGACCTTCTAAGGGAGCGCCTACCAAGCAAGGAAAAATGTCTTTTGTCACTTTAAAGCACTTTAAGTCCTCTTTCAACTTTCCAGATTGGCCAGATAGAGTCAAGGCAGTGTTTCTTCATTCCCACGTAAGTAGTATAAAACAATTTAAGCACTTGAGATTCCTGGTCAATGTCTGTTAAGGAGGTTGAGGTCACTTTAGTTCTTTTGGGTGACGAAACAAATTGTCAATTCAATTATGCACCCTAAATTGACATTCGAGTGCCCTAAAGAAGTAAACTTTGTTGCAATGATATTCTCAAATACTCAAGTAAAAAGGTACTCCAAGGATGGAACCAAGGGATGCAAGTAGGGCAAACCCTTTGAGGCGATGAGTTAGCGGTGCCTCTTAACTACCGTTTAATTCCTTTAAGGGGTGTCTCCCTGTTAGACCTGGATCTTCACGTTTTCGAATATGAAAATCGTCATTATGTCGTAGTATAGTGTGAAATCCGATCAAAACAAAAATATTTCTAAAATAACGAGACTTGGAGTCCCGGTCGTTCGTCTCTGGGAGGTATTTAGGAAATGCAAAATGAATTTGATCTTGCTCGCTCTACTTGCTTAAAATCGCACGCTGATTTCTAACGTTTGGATCACTGTTTTGCCATTTGCATGATTAACCCTTATCACGTGTCCATGCGTTAAGTAGATAACGAACGTAAATGTATGGGTTTCAATATGCATGATCCTAGTTAAATGATGGCTATTGACAGAGAATGCATTAATGGCTACATCTTCATTGTTTTCAAGCACCGTGTAATGACCTATTACATTTTTAGCCGGATGACGTCTGGAGTTTCAGCCAGACGTCTGTCCAGACATTTAGATAAATGCCCGGACATCTGAAAGTGAGGTTTTCGTACTGCACTTTGCGCTCTGCGCGCCGGTGGCGCACAGAGGCCATTCCCTCTCTCTCTCTCCTTCACCCCCCGAACCCTAACCCCTCTCTTATATAAACCCCCTCCCTTCTCTTCTCCTCTCCTCCTCACACCACTCAAGCCACCACCACCTCCACCTTCTCCTGCAACAGCCGCGTTCCCCTCCGTCTCTACTGCAGTCGTGGCGAGGAAGGAGATCCACCAACGAGGGGAGAGTGGGGAGGAACGAGAGCGAGAGACTGTGAGGGAGTGAGAGCAGGGGAGGAGGAAGACGACTGCGGGAGCTCGGTGGAGCTCAAGGAGGAGCTCGCAGGAGAGAGGAGGGCGTTGGCAAGGAGTTGCTCAAGCTCCTACAGCTGCTGGAGCTGCCACTGCGAACGGAGGTTGAGCGCGGCGAGAGGTGTGAAGAGGTTCTGATACTGGAAGTTTTCCAGTATCAGACGTCTGGAGTGAAGTCCAGACGACTGGCGAGGCACCCGGACGTCTGGAGCTGAGGCTGGACGTCCGAAAGCACGTATATCGCGAGGTACATATCTTCTTGTGCCATGTATATCATAATGCAGGGGATGTCGGCTGACCATTGCATCTACGGGTGATCGTATGCAGGTGCAGGCTTTGGGAAGGCGCACGGTACACTTTCCCAAGCACTTTTGGATGTCTGATCACGTCGCCAGACGCCCTGAGGTGCTTCTAGACGACCGGAGACCTTGTCCGACGTCTGGAACTGCCCCCAGACGATCGCAGAGGGAGTTTGGACATTTGAATCAGCTGCAGGAAAGGTAAGGTGAGTTCTAACGTCTTTGAAGACATCTGGGACTAGTCCCAGACGTCTAATTTTAATCAGCAACCGCGTTTTTGGCCTGTTTAAGGCCCAAATGGAATCAGATTTCCGCAAACGAAGTACCGTCATTTTCCACTCTAGTTCCTCTACGTATTCGTGTTGAGTATCTACTGTTTTGAGCTCGTCTAATGTACATTGGTCGCTAGTACAGGTTACCAGCTAGTGGCATGTTCGGGGCCCGCAGAGACGACGAGATCTACGGCACAGGCCCCTATTCATCTCGTGATACCCGGTAGAGTGGTTTAACTCAATTGTTAATATTTAAATAAGAATGTACTTGGTTTGTGTTTGGAGCGCTGGATCAGGTTTTAAAAGTATTACGTTGTAGTACAATCAAAAAAGCGTTCAAAACAACAATCAAAAAAGCGTTAAAAGTATTACGTTGTATTACTCGAAAAGGTTTTCGAGGTCGAACATAGGGAACAAATTGGTATTTAGAAATTAAGATCACAATTTAAACTTGAAAGAAATTATAATAGTAGCAGTATCAGAGTGCAAAAATATGGGAGTAAAATGGTGATGTAGATCACCAAATACTCCTACAATATCACCAAATGATTCAATATATAAATATGTAACAAGGCTAAAATTTGTCGTCTAATTCTTTGATCAGACGACTTAAAGTGTCTGATCTCTTTTCTGCCTTTGCTTCTTCTTCTTCTTCTTCTTCTTCTTCTTCTGCTCTTGCCTCTGCTCTTCTTCTTCTCTTTTCTTTGTCGTTTGCCTTCTCTTCTTCCTTCAGCTTCTTCTTCTCTTTTCTGTGTCATCTGCCTTTTCCTTCTCTTTCTCTTCTTCCTTCAGCTTCTTCTTCTTCTCTTTTCTTTGTCGTCTGCATTCTCTTCTTCCTCTTCTGGCCTACAGCAAAACCTACCCCTACCGGTGCATAGCTCTCCTCTCTTTCTCTCTTAGTTTTCGCTCTCCTAGAGCCACACAGTCAATCAGGTAATCGGGTCAGGTGTGTACCCGGGACCAGGCCCACCGGCGTGCGGTGGTGGGCGAGGAGTGAATAGGTCGGGTAATCGGGTCATGGCCAGGTCCATGTGGGCAGTGCCGTATATGAGTCCGTGAGAGGGGGGAAGGACCTCACCCTCAGTGTTGGAGGCAACAAGCCTCTAACACTTTTTCCTTTTATGTGCACAAGGGTGCCCTTCCACTTTCGAGTTGGGACTAAATGTCCCACCCTTTCCTCGTGTGCGCCTGCAGAGATGGCCTTCGCGATTGCAGCAGCAGCCGAGGTCTTCGACTCCAATTGAGGGACTGAGTGTGTGCGCGTGGGTATTCCACACACCTGGGACTACTGCACTTGGGCTGGGTGGACCTGGAGCTTCAACAAGCTTGCTTCAAGCTTGCCCGTCAATGGCGGAGGGGGGACAAACCTGAAATCACAAGATTGGCCTTGTGGCCACATCAAAAGGTTCGGAGAGGGTTGCCGGAACACGGCGAAGATGCTAGGATGGTTGGCGTGGCATGGGCTTGTGTAAAGACCCATTCTGTTCTGAGCCCTTTAAGATGTCTGAACAGTCGGTCAGACGTCTGGACACATTCGTAGACGTCTGGAAATTGAAAATTTGGTACGTGACTTCGCGTCTACGCGTGAGCTACGCGCAGATAGTACCACGCTTCTCTTTCTTCCCTCTTCCCTTCCCCCCACTCAAACCCTAATGCACCCTTATAAAACCCCTCTCCCCCTCTTCTTTTCTTCCCCACTTCACCACAGCCACCCTCCTTTCTCCCTCTCCACTGCAGTGAGAGGGGCGAGCACGGGAGAGAGTGCAAGAGCGAGCGATGAGGTGGAGAGGCGGCGTGAGGAGAGGAGGAAGAGCTTGAGCTCGCGAGCTCATGGGAGCTCGCCGGAGGACGCACGGCCGGAGCGACGCGTGCGGGAGGAGGAGCACGTCGGGGAGGCGTCCTCGACACTTGCTGCAGCCGGAGCTGTATGCGAGGAGGCAAGGCCATGGCTGTGCGTGGCGAGGGAGAGCAGCAGGTCATTCTGTTTCTGGGTTTTTCCCAGAATCAGACGTCTGGCGCGACGTCCAGATGACGGAGGGGATGTCTGGTGACGACACCTGATGTCTGAAGTAATTTTCCGTGAAGGTATGTTCCTTTTGCAGATACAGCCATGCAGGCCGCACCGCAGCCTCCATCTGCATGGCTAAAAGCGGTTGATTTGCCTGTCACGTGCAGAGATAGCTTCGGGAAGGCGTAGGGCACGCCCTCCCACTCGATTCGGATGTCTGGACAGCTTGCCAGACAACCGGAAGCACTCCCAGATGTCCAAAGGAGAGGTTGGACGTCTGGAGCTGGGTCCAAACGGTCAAGAAGAGGTTCTGGACGTTTGAGGTCGACGCAGAACTTGAGGTGAGTTTTTGGTTACTTTTAAGACGTCTGGACCTTGTGCCAGACATTTGATTTAGGTCTGCAGTCTTGTTTTTGACCCATTTAGGGTCTGTTTGAGGTCCGTTTTACGCAAACAAGATATCGGTGTTTTCCTTGTGAGTTCCTCTACTTGTTAGAAGGCCTTTTATACTGTTCTGAATGTTCCATTGTGGTATGTTCCTTTGTATAGGACTTCGATCAGTTGCGGGTTTGGGGCTTGCTGAGGCACAGGAGCCTGCTATTCGAGCCCCCAATACTCCCGAGTTGTCTAGTAGAGTGGTCTTCCCCTAATTTAATTATAAAACTTGAATGCATATGTGAATTGGATAACTAGAAACCTAGGATGTGGCATGAATCCTAGGACGAGAAGTACTTGCACTGTTTGTATGTGTATTTGAAATTGCAGTCTTAAATGAATGAATAGAAATGTGAACTGCCTGTTAATTAACAAGAGCCGCCTGTGAAATATGAAATGCCTGTTCTAGTTAAACAGTTACCTGTGACATTACTTGTATATGTAAATGATGGAAATACGAGCTGCATGTGTATAAATCTGAGAATGGAAATGTGAATGATGAAACCTGGTATGGAATGACATGGGGAATACGAGCATGAACCCTACGGGGAATTAGGAGTACAGCTCCTGTGAATAAATGGAATGGATCTGGAAATGTGACTGGGAAGTGTGCTGGCCCTTGAGTACGTGGTACCAAGAAGAGCGACTGTCCCCTGTTTAGTGTAGAGTGGAGCTAGCCGCCCTTGGGTTGGGACCCAGGGTTAGGATTAGCCACTCTACACCGACTTCCTTGGCCCTCGTGTACACCGTACTGGGAAGAGCTACTAATGTAGGGAGAGAGCTAGCCACCCCACGGGGCCCGGGGTTCAGCTAGCCACCTTACACCGACTTGTTAGGCCCACTGGGAAAATCAGGGTAGTCAGACGAGGGTGTGCAGACTATGGAGGGGCGAGACCCCTATTTGGTTCTGAGGGGCTAGACGCCTATTACTGAGAGGGCTAGGCCATATACTATTCCATGCTATACTTTGGACATACCCATTAGCGGAAACGACTGACTGCGTGCCAGTGCAGGGTAGCTACCCGTGCCCTTATCGTGTGTGCCGTAGTCACCGCTACGTCTGTTCGTGACCTTAGGGTGGTTGACTGGGTGTAGGATCACCACAGGCGACTCTCCCAGCCAGGAGAGCACCACGTGTGCCTTCTACTCTTCAGAGAAGACTGCAATCAAGATCGTTCCCACGAGGAACATTCGAGATCAAGAAAGAGATCTGAAAAATAAACTAATGGGTGAAAAGGAATAACTTGTGAAATAAAGCAATTGGAATAGATAATTTACCTGTTAGCTTTTACTGCTTTAGTTAGTTGGTTACCACTCTACTCAGTGTTCGCTGACTTCGTTTACTCATAACCCTTTTCAGGTCCAAGTGTTAAGCAGCCTGAGTCACCGGCTGCAGAGGGTGCTGGGCCCAGTCAAGCCCAGCAATAGTCTTCCTATTGTAGTACTTTCTTTTGTTAGTGAGTTCAGACTCTTGTTACCGTTTACGTTTCTGTACTTTGTTTCCGTTTTACTGTTGTGGTGGTGATATGTAATGTTAGCAGCTTTTACTTCTTTTACTGATTATACTCTTTTACTGTTAGTTACATAGCATAGTGAATGTGGTTTACTTTCCTGCTTTTTGGCTATTTCTTGTTGGACGACTGGGTCTTAGGATTAGTCGAGTCGAGCTAGTCTTGTGTCCTGTAGGGATTTGGGAACCGTTAGAGTTGACTTCTTTTGTTCTGTTTTCGCATCTCCTTGTAGGAGATTCCTTGACATGGAGTTCTTGAGGCAGGCCGCGGACGCGGCCATGGACAAGGTCGGAGGGGCAGACGTGCCGGGCCTGAGGTGTCAGTTGACCGGCCACTTCTCCCGGGCATTCGGGCCCAGGACCTCGCTTAGTTGATACGAGACATAGTACAAGAGGAGCTCCACCCGCCTCCACGAGTGCCTCTTCCTGGGGATGTGGAGGGGGAGTCCTCTGTGGGGCCGAGAGACTGACGCAGCGTTGGATGAGGGGGAGGGGATGGTCCTCCACCGCCCCCATCGCACTCTGACACTTCTGAGGATGAGCCCTCCCTGCCTAGAGGCGTTCCTGTTCCCCCACTACAGCTGCACTACGAGCTTTTCAGATAGTTCCGGAAGCTGAAGCCCCCTCCTTCAAGGGAAATGAGGACCCATCTGAGGCAGAGGACTGGCTGGAGCAGATCGAGAAGGTGTTTGACACCCTTCACCCCCTTGCGGAGTACCGCATTGCCTTTGCCACGTATCAGCTGGAGAGTGCGGCACACAAGTGGTGGAGGGCAGTCAGAGGCCAGGAGAGGGTAGAGCCAATGTGGGACTAGTTTGTGACCCTCTTCTGCGAGCAGTACTTCCCGCAGACATGGTAGGATGAGGAGGCGGGAGTTCCACACTCTCCGTCAGGGGACGATGACTGTTAGCGCGTACCGCACGCGCTTCCTGAAGCTGTCACGTTTTGCTGTGATAGCTGTAGCTACTGAGGAGGAGTGCCTATGGAGGTTCACTGAGGGGCTCCGACCTGCCATTCGGGGGTATGTCAAACCCCTGAAGCTACCTACCTTCTCGAGAGTGGTGGAGGCAGCTATGACGCACGAGGAGACCAACCTGACTGCATGAGACACCGACTGCGAATGGAAGAGGCCTTACCAGCCAGAGTACTCATAGGGCCATTGAGAGAGGAGGCATGCGGCGTCCGCAAGAGAGCCATCTCATTTTACGAGGCCGTCAATGGCCTTTGGGGGCCCTCGACAGGGGCTAGTTGCCAGCACTGGACCCTCGCCTAGCTGTCAGTAGGGACCTACTGAGGGAGGGAGTCAAGTTCCCCTCTGCTACCAGTGTGGCCAGCCGGGCCACATCAGGAGGGACGACCCGTCTAGGGCTGGAGCACAGCAGATGCTCCCCGCATCGAGCACTGGAGGCCGAGTAGGTGGTCGTGGTTCCCAGGCGCGAGGGGGAGGATAGCATTCTCGGGGAGGGTACCGGCCAGCGGCTACCCGTCCAACGCAGAGTGTGGCTACTTCTTCTGCACCGAGAGCTGAGGGGCGTATCAACGCCTTGACACACTAAGACACCAGGGCATCAGGTTCAATGGTGGTAGGTATGGTTACAGTTTTCGGCAGATTAGTGTACGTACTTTTTGATTCCAGCGCCACGCACTCGTTTGTTGCTATGAGTTTCGCTGTCAGTTTGGGACAGGACAGTGTGTTGTTAGAGGATCCATTTGTGATCAAAGGTCCAGGTGGTCATCTGTTTGTAGCTGAGGAGGTCTACACAGACTGTGAGGTCAGTGTTGGGGGACACAGCCACCTCGTTGACCTAATCGTGATATAGATGGAGGATTTTGGTGTGATTCTGGGGATGGATTGGCTGTCCGCTTACCACGCATTGGTAGATTGTTTTGAGAGGAAGATCATCTTCTCCATACCAGAGATGCCTTCCTTTGAGTTTCACGGACAGCTGGTGGATAGAGGTTTTAGGTGCATTTCTGCACTTCGAGCAGCGAGACTTTTGGGACAGGGGTGTGAGGGCTTTCTGGCTTGTGTAGTGGCAGAGCCCAGCCCTGTGGCAGACTTTCAAAGCATCCTGGTGGTCATAGAGTACCCCAACGTGTTTTTAAAGGAGCTACCAGGACTACCGCCTGAGTGTGAGATCGAATTTGAGATCTCACTGGTACTAGGGACCAACCCCATTTCTACGGCATCGTATAGGATGGCACCACTTGAGCTGCGAGAGCTCAAGTCACAGTTGCAGGACCTGTTGGAGAAGGGCTTTATGAGTCCCAATGCATCCCTGTGGGGAGCCCCGGTGTTATTTGTGAAGAAGAAGGATGGTACCTTACGCCTTTGTGTCAACTACAGACAACTGAATAGGGTCACCATCAAGAACAGGTATCCGCTGCCGAGAATTGATGATCTGTTTGACCAGTTGCGAGGTGCCACAGTTTTCTCCAAGATAGATCTGAGATCAGGCTACCACCAGTTGAGGATCAGGGAGACCAACGTCTCCAAGACAGCTTTCCGCACCCTATACGAACACTACGAGTTTTTGGTCATGCCATTTGGGCTGACCAACGCCCCCACTGCCTTCATGGATTTGATGAACTGTGTGTTCAGACTGTATCTGGATCAGTTTGTGGTGGTATTTATTGATGATGTGCTCATTTACTCACGGGATCAGGCACATCACGGACAACACTTGTGGATGGTTCTGGACACGTTGAAACGATGCAGGTTGTATGCCAAATACAGCAAGTGTGAGTTTTGGTTGAGGCAGGTGCCCTTCTTGGGTCATGTGATTTCAGGGGATGGCTTGGCTGTGGATTCAGCCAAGGTAGAGGCAGTACTTAGGTGGTAGAGGCCACGTACAGTGACAGCGATACGTAGTTTCTTGGGATTGGCAGGTTACTACCAGCGGTTTATCAGAGGTTTCTCACAAATTTCACATCCTATGACTCAGTTGACCCGGAAGGACGTGCCCTTTGCTTGGACAGACGCTTGTGAGGCATGTTTTCAGGAGTTGAAGGAGAGGCTGACTTCGGCTCCTGTGCTTACCATCCCAGATAGCAGTGGCGGTTTTGTTGTCTACACGGACGCTTCGTTGTAGGGGTTAGGGGGTGTGCTCATGCAGTGGGGTCACGTTGTCGCTTACGCTTTGCGGCAACTGAAGCCCCATGAGCATAGCTACCCTACCCATGACTTAGAGCTGGCAGCTGTTGTCTTCATGCTGAAGACATGGAGGCACTACCTTTATGGTGAGACCTTTGAGATATTCACGGATCATAAGAGCCTCAAGTATTTGTTTGATCAGAAGGAGCTTAACATGAGACAGAGACGTTGGTTAGAGCTCCTGAAGGACTATGATTGCAGCATCTCCTACCATCCGAGGAAGGCCAACGTGGTGGCTGACGCCTTGAGCCAGAAGGCGCCCGCCCACTTGGCCAGCTTATAGGTACAGAGTTGGAGACTTATGGAGGAGTTAGGCAGTTGGTGACCCCTAGAGTTATAGGGGCATTATGGGGCAGTGACAGTGACACGACAGACGAGACCAGAGCTGATTGACCGCATCATCACAGGACAGATGACAAATCCGTATCTGCAGTCGTTGCGAGATAGAGTACTGTCAGGGGACCTAGGAGACTTCTCTCTTACAGACGAGGTGCTGCGCATGAGGGGACGTTTGTGCATTCTCAAGGACGAGGAGTTGTTGAGAGAGCTCTTGACTAAGGCACACGGGTCCAGGTTCACCATACATCCCGGGAACACGAAGATGTATCATGATCTAAGACGTGACTTTTGGTAGAGAGGGATGAAGCGGGATGTAGGTGAGTTCGTGCAATAGTTTTTGGTGTGCCAGCAAGTGAAGGCCGAGCATCAGAGGCCTGCAGGGCCGTTGCAGCCACTTCTTGTGCCAAAGTGGAAGTGGGAGAGCATCACCATGGACTTGGTGGTGGGCTTGCCCGTTACTCAGCGAGGACACGATGCAATCTGGGTGATTGTAGACAAATTGACAAAGATGGCACGTTTCTTGCCGATCCGAGTCACCTTGGGACCAGCGCAGTTGGTGGAGAGGTATATTCGTGACGTGGTACGTCTGCACGGAGTTCCATGTAAGATTGTATCCGACCGGGATACCCGTTTCACTTCCCAGTTTTGGGCTGAGTTTCAGCAGGCCTTGGGGACACAGTTGAAGTTTAGTACGGCGTACCACCCCTAGATGGATGGACAGCCAAACCGCACGATATAAACACTTGAGGACCTTTTGCACGCTTGTGTATTAGACTGGAGGGGCTCTTAGGAGGAGCACTTACCCTTGGCAGAGTTTACATATAATATCAGCTATCACTCGAGTATCGGCATGGCACCCTACGAGGTTCAGTATGGACGGAGGTGTACTACTTCCTTGAGTTGGGTTGAAGTGGGGACCAAGTAGGAGGTTGGCCCCAGGCTGATCCAGCAAAGTCAGGAGGTGATAGAACAGATTCACAGACAACTTTGCATTGTTAGGAGCAGAAGAAGAGTTATGTCGATCGGAAGTGCAGAGAGGTGCAGTTCGAGGTTGGGGATCACATCTTTCTTCGTGTTTAGCCCATGAAGGGCCTACAGCATTTTGGGGTGAAAGGGAAGCTTGCACTGAGGTTTGTGGGGCCCTTTGAGGTCCTGGAGCAGATAGGATCCATTGTTTACAGGCTTGCCCTTCCTCCCCAGCTTTCTAGTGTGCACGATGTGTTTCACGTGTCCAACCTCAGGAAGTACGTCGCCGATCCCAGTCACGTTCTGAGCCACGAGAGTGTCGAGGTGGGTGACGACCTGACCTACCCCGAGCGACCAGTACAGATACTAGACAGAGCCGTCCGGAGTTTGAGACGAAAGCAGGTACCCCTGGTGAAGGTCTTGTGGAGGAGTCAGAGGTATGAGGAGGCTACCTGGGAGCCTAAGGTGGTGATGTGAGAGTGGTACCCGAAGCTTTTTGAGGGTACGTCTTTTTGAACTGACTTTGATCCTCTTTAAGTTTGTTATGCGTATATATTTCCTTTTTCACACCCTAGCTAGCTCAAGTTTCGGGGATGAAACTTCCTTTAAGTTTGCTATGATGTAAAGACCCATTCTATTCTGAGCCCTTTAAAAAATTTGGATGGTCGGTCAGACGTCTGGTCAAACGTCTGGACACATTTCTAGACGTCTGGAAATTGAAAACTTGGTACTTGACTTCACGTTTGCACACAGGCTCCGTGCAGATAGTACCACCCTTCTCTTTCTTCCCTCTTCCCTTCCCCCCATCCAAACCCTAACACACCCTTATAAAACCCCTCTCCCCCTCTTCCTTTCTTCCCCACTTCACCATAGACACCCTCCTTTCTCCCTCTCCACTGCAGCGAGAGGGGCGAGCGCGAGAGAGAGCGCGAGAGCGGGTGACAAGGAGGAGAGGCGACGTGTGGAGAGGAGGAAGAGCATGAGCTCACGAGCTCGTGGGAGCTCGCCGGAGGACGCATGGCCAGAGTGGCGCGTGCAGAAGGAGAAGCGCGTCAGGAGAGACATCCCCAACACTTGTTGCAGCTGGAGCTGCAGGCGAGGAGGCAAGACCACGGCTGCACATGGCGAAGGTGAGCAGCAGGTCATTCTGTTTCTGGGTTTTTCCCATAATCAAACGTCTAGCGTGAATCCCAGATGACACACCGGACGTCTGAAAGCAGTTTTCCGCGAAGGTACGTTCATTTTGCGGATACACCCATGCAGGTCGCACCGCAGCCTCGATCTGCATGGCTAAAAGCGGTTGATTTTCCTGTCGCATGCAGAGATAGCTTCAGGAAGGTGCAGGGCACGCCCTCCCATGTGATTCAGACGTCTAGATAGCTTACCAGACGACCGGAAGCACTCCCAAAAGTCCGGAGGAGAGGTCGGACGTCTGGAGCTGGGTCCAGATGGTCAAGAAGAGGTTCTGGATGTTTGAGGTCGATGCAAAACCTGAGGTGAGTTTCTTGTTATTTTTAAGACGTCTGGACCTTGTGCTAGATGTCTGATTTAGGTCTGCGGTCTTGTTTTTGACCCGTTTAGGGTCTGTTTGAGGTCCGTTTTACGCAAATAAGATATCAATGTTTTCCTTGTAAGTTCCTCTACTTGTTAGAAGGCCTTTTATACTATTCTGAATGTTCCATTGTGGTATGTTCCTTTGTATAGGACTTCAATCAGTTGCGGGTTCGGAGCTTGCTGAGGCACGTGAGCCTACCGTTCGAGCCCCCAATACTCCCGGGTTGTCTGGTAGAGTGGTCTTCCCATAATTTAATTGTAAAACCTGAATGCATATGTGAATTGGATAACTCGAAACCTAGGATGTGGCATGAATCCTAGGACGAGAAGTACTGGCACTGTTTGTATGCGTATTTGAAATTGCAGTCTTAAATGAATGAATAGAAATGTGAACAACTGCCTGTTAATAAACAAGAGCTGCCTGTGAAATATGAAATGCCTGTGCTAGTTAAACAGTTACCTGTGACATTACTTGTATATGTAAATGATGGAAATACGAGCTGCATGTGTATAAATCTGAGAATGGAAATGTAAATGATGAAACCTGATATGGAATGACATGGGGAATATGAGCATGAATCCTACAGGGAATTAGGAGTAGAGCTCCTGTGAATAAATGGAATGGATCTGGAAATGTGACTGGGAAGTGTACTGGTCCTTGAGTACGTGGTACCAAGGAGAGCGACTGTCCCCTGTTTAGTGTAGAGCGGAGCTAGCCTCCCTTGGGTTGGGACCCAGGGTTAGGATTGGCCACTCTACACCGACTTCTTTGACCCTCGCATACACCGTGCCAGGGAGAGCTACTAGTGTAGGGAGAGAGCTAGCCACCCCACGGGGCCTGAGGTTCAGCTAGCCACCTTACACCAACTTGTTAGGCCCATTGGGCAAACCAGGGTAGTCAGATGAGGGTGCGTGGACTGCGGAGGGGCGAGACCCCTGTTTGGTTCTGAGGGGCTAGACCCCTGTTACTGAGAGGGCTAGGCCCTATATTGTTCCATGCTGTACTTTAGGCGTACCCGTTAGCAGAAACGACTGACCGCGTGCCAGTGTGAGGTAGCTACCCGTGCGCTTATCGCGTGTGCCGTAGTCACCGCTACGTCTGTCCGTGACCTTGGGGTGGTTGGCTGGGTGTAGGATCACCATGGGAGACTCTCCCGACCAGGAGAGCACCACGTGTGCCTTCTACTCTTCGGAAAAGACTGCAATCAACATCGTTCCTACAAGGAACATTCGAGATCAAGAAAGAGATCTGAAAAATAAACCAATGGGTGAAAAGGAATAACTTGTGAAATAAAGCAATTGGAATAGATAGTTTACCTGTTAGCTTTTACTACTTTAGTTAGTTGGTACCACTCTACTCAGCGTTCGCTGACTTCGTTTACTCATAACCCTTTTCAGGTCCAGGTGTTGAGCAGCCTGAGTCACCGGCTGCAGAGGGTGTTGGGCCCAGTCGAGCCCAGCAATAGTCTTCCTGTTGTAGTACTTTCTTTTGTTAGTGAGTTCAGACTCTTGTTACCATTTACGTTTCTGTACTTTGTTTCCGTTTTACTGTTGTGGTGGTGATATGTACTGTTAGCAACTTTTACTTCTTTTACTGCTTGTACTCTTTTACTGTTAGTTACATAGCATAGTGAATGTGGTTTACTTTCCTGCTTTTTGGCTATTTCTTGTTGGACGACTAGGTCTTGGGATTAATCGAGTCGAGCCGGTCTTGTGTCCTGTAAGGATTTGGGAACCGGGTCGTAACAGGTTGCTTGTGTGAGCATGCCTAGGGCACACTGTGTGCGAAGGTGTGGGTGTGTTCGGTGAGGTGCGTGAGTGGAGCGGTGTGTGAAGTGGGGGAAAAGGATCAGTGGAACGAGGGAAAGCTTATGGGCTTGTCGACGAGGGTTGAGATGGCCTGTGGAGGTGGAGCAGCCTTGCCAGAGGTGCTAGTCGGAGATGAAGGAGATGAGGGTGATGGAGGTCGGCAGTGGTCGATTTTGGGAAATAGAGGGTGGAGAAGAAAGTAGAGGAGAGAGAGAACTTAGCTAGGGTGTTAGGAGATGAAGGGGGGTAGAGGTGACATCGGTTGAGGTGTAGCTGACACCGGAGATGAAAGTGGCTTCGGTGGGGGTTGGAAGCGAGGATGAAGGGGGAAAGGGCGTATGCTAGTAAGGCGAGGCGCAGCTAAAGTCAGGGAGGAGGAATCCACCACAGGTGTGGTGGTCAGACGACGAGAAGGAGCAGGGAGGATCACCGAACGTCGAGGAGCCTTCGGCCATGAGGAGAAGAGATGAATTGTGGGGATGCATGGTCAATTTCGAGCGTGGAGTCGGGGCGAACTGGGCTTCTTTAAATAGAGCCCTGGAGGTCGGTTAGGGCTTGGGAAGCAAGCTTCCTAAGCAAGGAAAGCTCACCGGAAAAGGAATCTGTTAGGATACCCATGTCTCTCATGCATTCGCATGAGAGATTGGGAAGGTATCAGGGATCAAAGATGGGTTTAGATTGGAGGGATTTTTTCAAAGAATCTCCCTTCCAATTTTGGAGGAGATCCTCTGATCAATCAGGGAGAACTCTCCTTCCAAAGCTCGTCGGAGTAGGATTCCTCCGCTATAATGGTGGAGGGACCTAATTGCAAAAATGATGAAGAAGCAAGGGGGCTTTTTGTAAAGGTTTTTGAAAGATAGGGGTAGAAATGTAATCAGGCTGGACCTTTTTGCAAACTAGGTCAAGGCAAATTCATCTTGTGTCTAAATTTTGGTACAAACCTAATTTGGACCCAAGAAATTCAATGGTGAAGTTGGATTTTTGGTTTGACTATGTTTGACTGGGAAATTTATACAAAAACCTAATTTTAGGGTAAATATCTGTCTGAGATCCCATTCTAGGTTAAGATGGGTTCCAATGGCTAAATTGAAAGTTCTAAACCCTAGAGAATATCTTTTCATGATTTTTAGAGGGTTTAAGTGAATTTTATCCTGACCAGATCCTTGGTTAATCAAGTGGGTCTATTTTAGGGTTTCAAGAAGTCATTTAATTCATAGAACACACACAAACCCTTTTCTGTCTAATCCAACCCACTTATTATCTTATTAAGATCGTTTGACCTTTGTTTAGCCCTTGAGAAAACCCATTATTGTATGGAATTGGTAAAATTGCATTTTTACCCCTTGTTTCTTATTTTTCTCTCAGAAATGTTATGCAATGAATTAGGACCTTCAGTTGGTTATGTTCGAGCTTTTATTCTCGTCATTGGGTCAAAATGAGCTAGTTAGGATTCATGATGGTGTTCCCATCAGTTTGAATTGTCAGATTGAACACTAGGATATGGAATAAACCCTAGGGTAGAAATCAATGAGCCTATTTGAGCTTTACTGTTTACTTGAATGTATGGTTAAGATAAATTGCTAGTAAATGCCTTTAATATAATTACGAGATGCATGTTAAAATACGAGCTGTCTGTATGTAATTAAGAAATTGCCTATGAAATCACAAGTTGCATGTTTTGAGAATTGAATTATGAAAACATGAGCTGCCTGTATATGGATGAGGAATGAATTATGAAACATGAGATCTGGACCTGGATAAATGAGATGAATATGAGCATGAACCCTACGAGGAAGTAGGAGTAGAACTCCTGTGGATGAAAGGAAATCTAGAATGTAGACGGGGAGTGAGCTGGCCCTTGTGTACGCGATACCAAGGAAAGCAACTGTCCCTTTTTAGTGTAGAGTAGAGCTAACCTCCCTTGGGTTAAGACCCGATTTTAGGATTGGCCACTGTACACCGACTCCTGTTGACCCTCGCGTGTGCAGTACCGAGGTGTGCTACTAGTGTAGGAAGGGAGCTAGATACCCTAAGGGGCCCGGGGTTCAGCTAGCCACCCTACATCGACTTTGTTAGGCCCTCTAGGCAAATCGGGGTAGTCAGACGAGGGTGCGCGAACTGTAGAGGGGCAAGACCCCTGTTTGGTTCTGAGAGGCGAGACTCCTGTTCTGAGAGGGCAAGGCCTTATACAATTCCGTGCTATACTTTGGGCATACCCGCTAGCAGAAACGACTGACGCGTGTCAGTGCGGGGTAGCTACCCATGCGCTTATCACGCGCGCTGTAATCACTGCTACGTCTTGACAGTGACCTCAGGGTGGTTGACTGGGTGTAGGACTACCACGGGGGACTCTCCCGGCCAGGAGAGCACCACGTGTACCTTCTACTCTACAGAAAAGACTACAGTCAAGATCGTTCCCACAGGGAACATGCAAGATCAAGAAATAACTAGACACTTAAGAAATAAATGAACCAAAAACACAAATGAGATAGATAGAAATGAGAAAGAAACTTGTTGTTGTTTTACTGTACTTGTACTTAAATAATGTAAACACCACTCTACTCAACGTTCGCTGACTCTGTCTTTTCGTAACTCTGTTCAGGACCAAGAGTTGAGTAGCCCGAGTTTCCGACTGCAGAGGGTGTTGGGGCTAGCTGAGCCCAACCGTAGTTGTTCTTTCAGCTCTTTCGCTTTCTTACTGTTGTAGTGAGTAATGGACACTTAGTTTACTGTTCCTGTTACTTTCTGTTTCCGTTACATTTTCTGTTGTTGTTGTGGTGGCATGTACTATGTTTTGAGACAGTTGTTCTACTTTCTTTACTGCTTCACTCTTTTCTTCTGCTTAGTTATATTGCATGTGTGAATGTGGTATATTTTCCTGCTTTTGGTTTTTTCTTGTTGGACAACTAGGTCTTAGGATTAGTTGAGACGAGCCGGACTCGGGTCCTGTAGGGATCCGGGAATCGGGTCGTAATAAGATGATATCAGAGCAAGGTCATCCCAAGAAATGAACCAATTAGTTTGTGAATAACCACTCACGTGCATATAACTAGGATAGCCACCACAATGTATCGCTTGATATTCTTTTCCGAGTCTTTTTCTCGATGTAATACGGTATCGTTGACACTCTTGTTCTATCTCTTGCATCTCCTTGCAGGAGATGTCTTGTCGGGGAGTTCCCGAGGCAGGCTGTGGTCGTGGTCGTGGTCGTGGATGAGGTCGAAGGGGCGGACGTGCCAAACCTGAGGTACCAGTTGACCCACCTCTTCTCCCGGGCATTCAGACCCAGGATCTCGCCCAGTTAATTAGAGACATCATGCGAGAGGAGCTCCACCAGCCTCCACGGGCACCTCTCCCTAAGGACGTAGAGGGGGAGTCCTCGGTGGGACAGAGAGACCGTCGCAGTACTGGACGAGCAGGAGGGGGAGGGGGTGGTCCTCCACCACCCCCACCACACTCTGACACTTCCAAGCATGAGCCCTCCTTGCCTGGAGGCGTGTCCGTTCCCCCACTGTAGCTACACCACGAGCTTTTTGGACAATTCCAGAAGCTGAAGCCCCCCTCCTTCAAGGGGGATGAGGACTCATCTGAGGCGCACAGGTCTAGGTTCACCATACATCCCAGGAACATAAAGATGTACCATGACTTGCGACATGACTTTTGGTGGAGAGGGATGAAGCGGGATGTTGGTGAGTTTGTGTAGTAGTGTTTAGTATGCCAGCAGGTGAAGGCCGAGCATCAGAGGCCTACAGGTCCATTGCAGCCACTTCCTGTGCCAGAGTGGAAGTAGGAGAGCATCACCATGGACTTGGTGGTGGGTTTACCAGTTACCCAGCGGGGATACGACGCAGTCTGGGTGATAGTAGATAGGTTAATGAAGACGGTGCGTTTCTTGCCGATTCGAGTCACCTTTAGACCAGCACAGTTAGCAGAGAGATACATTCGAGATGTGGTGCACCTGCACAGAGTCCCATGTGAGATTGTATTCGACAGGGATACTCGTTTTACTTCCCAGTTCTGGGCTGAGTTTCAGCAGACTTTGGGGACACATTTGAGGTTCAGTACCGCTTAGCACCCTCAAACGGATGGACAGTCAGAGCACACCATACAGACACTTGAGAACCTTCTGCGCGCCTGTGTGCTAGATTGGAGAGGCTCTTAGGAGGAGCACTCACCCCTGGCAGAGTTTGCATATAATAACAGTTAGCACTCAAGCATCGGCATGGCACCTTATGAGGCTCTGTACGGATGGAGGTGTACTGCACCCTTGAGTTGGGTTAAGGTGGGGACCAAGTGGGAGGTTGGTCCCAGGCTGATCCGGCAGAGTTAGGAGGTGAAAGAGTAGATTCATAGACGACTCCGCACTATCAGGAGTAGGCAAAAGAGCTGCGCTGACCGGAAGCGCAGAGAGGTGCAGTTCGAGGTTAGGGATCATGTTTTTCTCCGTGTTTCACCCATGAAGGGCCTGCAGCATTTTAGGGTGAAAGGGAAGCTTACGTCGAGGTTTTTGGGGTCCTTTGAGGTCCTGGAGCGGGTAGGACCCGTTGCTTACCGGCTTGACCTTCCTCCCCAACTTTCTGGAGTGCACGACGTGTTCCATATGTCCAACCTCAAGAAGTATGTCGTCAATCCCAGTCATGTTCTGAGCCACGAGAGCGTCGAGGTAGGTGACGACTTGACCTACCCCGAGAGACCAGTACAGATACTAGACAGAGCTGTCTGGAGTCTGAGACGGAAGTAGGTACCACTGGTGAAGGTCCTATGGAGAAGCCAGGGGTACGAGGAGGCTACTTGGGAGCCTAAGGCGACAATGTAAGAGCGGTACCGGGAGCTTTTTGAGGGTACGCCTTTTCGAACCTACTTCGATCCTCTTCAAGTTTGTTATACGCTTTTACATTCCTTTTTCCCGCACCCTAGCTAGCTCAAGTTTCAGGGATGAAACTTCCTTTAAGTTTGTTATGATGTAATGACCTGTTACATTTTTAGCCGGATAAGATGTTTGGAGTTTCAGGCAGACATCTGTCCAAACGTTTGGACACATGCTCGGACGTCTGAAAGTGAGATTTTTGTACTGCGCTTTGTGCTCTGCTCGTGGGTGGCACTGAGAGGTTGCTCCCTGTCTCTCTCCTTCACCCCCCTAACCCTAACCCCTCTCCTATATAAACCCCCTCCCTTCTCCTCTCCTGTCCTCCTCACACCACTCAAGCCACCGCCACCTCCACCTTCTCCTGCGACAGCCACGTTCCCCTCCGTTTCTGCTACAGCCACGGTGAGGAAGGAGATCCACCGACGAGGGGAGAGCAGGGAGGAGCGAGAGCGAGAGAGTGTGAGGGAGTGAGAGAGAGGGAGGAGGAAGACGACTGCGGGTGCTCGGTGGGGCTCAAGGAGGAGCTCGCAGGAGAGAGGAGGTCGTCGGCGAGGAGCTGCTCAAGTTCCTGCAGCTGCTGGAGCTACCACTACGGGCGAAAGGCGAGTGTGGCAAGCAGCATGAAGAGGTTCTGATACTGGAAGTTTTCTAGTATCAGATGTCTAGAGTGAAGTCCAGACGACTAGTAAGGCACCCGAACGTCCAGAGCTGAGGCTGGACGTCTAAAAGCATGTATATCGTGAGGTATGTATCTTCCTACACCATGTATATCATAGCGCAGGGGATGTCGGCTGACCGTTGCGTCTGCGGGTGATCGTACGTAGGTGCAAGCTTTGGGAAGGCGTGCGATGTGCTTTCCCAAGAACTTTTGGGCATATGATCATGTCGCCAGATGTCCGGAGGTGCTTCTAGACGACCGAAGACCTTGTTCGACATATGGAACTACCCCCAGACGGTCGTAGAGGGATTCTGGACATCTAAATCAGTTGCAGGAAAGGTAAGGTGAGTTCTGACGTCTTTTAAAATGTCTAGGACTAGTCCCAGATGTTTGATTTTAATCAGTAACCATGTTTTTGGCCTGTTTAAGTCCCAAACGGAATTGGATTTCCACAAATGAAGTACCATCATTTTCCACTCGAGTTCCTCTACATATTCATGTTGAGTATCTACTGTTTTGAGCTCGTCTAATCTACATTGGTCGCTGGTACAGGTTACCAGCTAGTGCATGTTCGGGGTCTGCGGAGACGACGAGATCTACGGTACAGGCCTCCATTCCTCCCATGATCCCGGGTAGAGTGGTTTAACTTAGTTTTTTTTTTATTGAAACATTAAGGATTGCTATCAAGATCCGATAGCAATCCAGAGGGTAATATATTCCATATCAAGAAAGCAATTACAGGTATGAAGCCCAACTATGTATGAGAGACCAGCACTCCTTTACAATATTCTCACATCTCACCGATCTCTCCTGAAAAATCTTATCATTACGCGCCCTCCATACACACCACAACACAGCTGCCATAGCCCCCACGGGTCGAGCAGGAGTGATGAACCTTTGCCACACTGAATCCCAGGAAGGAAGGGGTTCTAAACAAACCAACCTCCAAATCTTATCCGTGATCAGACAGGAGGAAAAAATGTGTGATGCACTATCAGAGTGAAATCCACAGAGAGGGCATACATTTAGCATAGTCCCCATCCTTCTGTGTCGCAGAGCACCAGTGATCAGCCCATCACGTCTGCATAGCCACAAGAAGATCGGAACCTTCAGAGGAACTTTTAGGAGCTAAATCTTTCTATCAATGGGGTCCCATTCATCCTCATTATTTGATCTAATAACTTTCTCATACGCTTGCTTCACTGAAAAACCACCCTACCAGCAGTAAGTATCTGTCCCATTATTCACAAGTTACAGCTGCTGTAGACTCACCATCAATTTCCGCCTCTCCTCCCACAGATGAGTGCCATGCCTGCACTGCTGTAATTCTTCCAGCCACCAGCATCCTTCTTCCTGAGACCACAGATTGCTAACTGTGGCTACCTTATCTGCAGCAGCACCATACACCCTCGGATAAACCTCTTTCAGCAGGCCCAAGTTAGACCACCGCTGATTCCATAAGCTGAAGCCTCTGCCATCTCCTAGCTTTGGTTGCAGCAGATGCCAATAGCTGGTGATAGCAGCAATCACTAAATGCCAAAATGGAGATGGCTTCTTCGACTGAAGCCTCTGCAGACTGCTATTAGATTTCCCATAACAGTCCCTGATCAGGTCCTCCATCAGTCCCTCCTTGCCATCCAGAATC
Organism: Thalassia testudinum; assembly: GCA_037157565.1. Classification (NCBI taxonomy): domain Eukaryota; kingdom Viridiplantae; phylum Streptophyta; class Magnoliopsida; order Alismatales; family Hydrocharitaceae; genus Thalassia; species Thalassia testudinum. Next base: position 32,284,451 of record JAZHRO010000014.1, read on the forward strand.
CTGATGGCCCATTTCAACAACAAGGCTTCATTGAACTCCTTAAGAGCTTTAATTCCCAGCCCCCCGCTCTCCTTAGGTCTGCAAATACAATTCCATCTGATGGGCTGCATGAAACCACCCTCATGTCCTGCACCCTTCCAGAAAAATCTCTTCCTCATAGTATCCATTCTCTTCCAAATACATTTAGGGGCCTTAAAAATGCTGAAGTAGAAAACCAGTATGGTTGTTATGACTGAATTAAGTAGGATTAATCTTCCACCTTTAGAAAAGAATCTTCTACTCCAGCCTTTAGCTTACCAGACACCCTCTCAAAAAGAACATTCCAATCTGATTTTTTCAGTTTTGTGGCCCTCAGAGGTAGACCAAGGTATCTCAATAGCAGTTTATCATGGGGAGACCCCAAAACACCCTCCAGCTCCCTCTACTCCTGCTCATTCATGCCAAAGCAAATCAAAATTGATTTATCCTTGTTCAGACATAAACCTGAAATGTCACCAAAAATCTTTACCAGTAGCCCCAGAGCATGTGCCTTACGTCTGGATCCCTCGACAAAAAACATTGTGTCATCTGCATACTGCAATATGGGGGCCAGGTTTCCCCTGTTAGACAGTGAGTATCCTCTAATGGCACCCACCTCAGCCAATTTGCAAGCATACCTCACAAGCCCGTCCACCGCAAGGTTGAAGATCAATGGGGCTAAGGGACACCCTTGTCTAACCCCCTGCTGAGGTTGGATCCAAGCTCCACATGGCCTGCCATTGACCAAAGGAGAAAAAGAAGCCGTAGTGATACACCGTTTCATCCATTGGATCCAGAGATGAGGAAACCCTCTTCTTCTAAAAATCTCCCACAAGTATGACCAAGAGATTGAATCATAGGCCTTCTGGAAATCCACTTTCCACATGAATGCCTTGCACTTCCTACGATGCCAACCACTAACCATTTCCTGAGCCAAAATGAAGGATTCTTGAAGAGATCTGTTGGGTAAGAAGGCAGCCTACACTGGATGAATCAGATCCTGTAGCACAATTCTCAGCCTATTAGCCAGGGTCTTGCTGATGATAAGATAGATGGAGTTTGAGAGGGAAATCGGCCTGAACTTAGAAAAATGCTCTGCTCCCATTAATTTAGGCAAAAGAAACAGGTAGGACTTGTTAATCCTCTCAAAACCCACATTCCCCACCTTGAATTCTCTGATAACATCCATCACTTCCTTACCCACCACACCCCACATCTCCTTGTAAAAGAAAACCTGTACTCCATCCAGGCCCGGAGAGCCTTCCACATTTAATTCACTGATTGCTTGAAAGGTCTCCTTCTCAGTAATAGGTGCCGTCAAGAGCTTTTCCTGTTCACTCGACACCCTAGGACCCTCATTGTCCGCCATTCTCCAAATCCCCCTCTTAGATGCCCAAGTGCCTCTCTAAAATATTTGATGGCTTCAGATTTAATCTCCTGATCAGAAGAGACTCTATGTCCATCACACAAAACAGAGGATATAAAATTAACATGTCTCCGAGAACTAGCTGCAAGATGAAAAAACTTTGTATTGGCATCCCCCTCCTTAAGCCATAGCTGCCTGGATCTCTCCCTCCAATCGATTTCTTGTTTTAGGTCTTCATCAAGAACCACACCCTGCCACATTTTTCTTTCAACCAACTCATCTTCTGACAACCGATCAGCTTCTTCCTTTGAATCCAGCTCCTAAATTTTACTCAGAGCTTCCCTTCTCCTCTGACCCCTTAGCAATCCAACAGTTGATCCATACTCTTTCAAGATCATGCGCAAACCAACCAGCTTGGCTGCCAGCCTGACAGTGGCAGATCCCTAGACCACTTTAGCTCTCCACCAAGAGTTGATCATCTGGTAAAAACCCGGTTTAAAAAACCACGAGCGTTTCATTTTGAAGTAGGATCCAATCTGATTTTCTTCCCCACTATCCCATACCAGCAGGGTATGATCTGAAAAGGGTCGACTCAGCCCACTCACATTCGACAACTGAAATCTGACAAGCATGTCCACATTCCCGAAGAATCTATCCAGCCTAAAAGCCAGCCCCTGCCCATTGCGCCATGTAAATTTCATGCCCGAGAAGGGGTATTCATTCAGCTGCAGGGATTGGACCATCATTTGAAACCCAATACCCGAACTGTCCATGCTGCCATTTGGCCTATCAGCCCCTGTCAACACACAATTAAAGTCGCCACCCGTCAGCCACATCCCCCCCTGCACCAAACTAGCCACCGCAGACCACTCCTCCCACAGCTCCTGCCTGGCAGCTGCATTACAAGGGCCATAGACACCAGTAATCCAAATATATTCCTGCCCCTGTTGGATCTGGAACTTGCATGACAGCATATGTTTGGCTTTGTGAACCTCCAAACACTGAACCCACCTCTTCCTCCACCAAATAGCAATGCCCCCGACCTCCCATTCGCATTCGTCTGCACACAGCCATTCGACCATGAGGCTTCCAATTCAGACCACAACCTGTTAGAGTTTCCTTCAATATGTGTCTCTTGAATGAGCGCACAATCGATTCCCCATTCTTTCAAATATCTCATCAAGGACGCCCTCCGGCATTTATCGCACAGCCCACGCACGTTCCAAGTGAGTACCCTCATCAGTCCTCATTGGAGCCCTCTCTCTAGAGGGAATGACATTTGCACACTTGCATGACCTTCGCAATCTCATCTTCATCCATCAATATAATGGCCTTATATTTTCTTTGTCGCAGACTATACGGTGATCTCCCCTTGCCATTTTTTGCGCAAGATCCCCCTTCACAGTTATGATTTTCTATCTCCTGCAAATCATGCTGATCCCTTGTAGATTTAGGCTGCGCACCCAAAATCACCTGCTCCTCATTCTCCACATCAACAGGCATTGCTTCCCCTGCCATTATGGGCGATAGTTCTGCCATTTCCTCTCCTCCCATTTCCTCTTTTTCTTCAATTTGAATCCCCCTCTTCTCCCCTTCACAGCAGCCCTTCCCAGCTTCGGCAACCAGAGGTTCATTGCCATGAACCATGCATAGCTCCTGAGCCGTCGCCTCCTCATCAGCTTCAAATCCAGACGACTTAAATCGCCCTGCTACAGTATCCCCCACCACAAATTTCAGCCTCAGCATCCAGGAGCTGCCATCGCACCTCAAAATCAGATTGTCAGGTATGGATCCAACGATGAAGACAACAACCTTCACACTCATCAGATGTCCATTCCCCTCCAGCACTCCAACGTTCGCGTCATCTGCCACTGTTGTGAAGCTAGAAATCATCGTTGACACAACCTCCTTAGACCTCAAGTGCAGAGGCAGACCCTCGATCTCTAATTTTCCCATCCTGTCCCCCACTCTTTGGGGAGGCCTCTCCGGCAACGCTCCGTCAAAAAGAGAGACCAACCTCCAGATCACCGTGCAGCCTTCATTACAAGATGTTTGAAATTGCAGCTTCTCGACGTCCCCCATACCCAACCCAAAGAGAACAAATCATGTATCTAATAGAAAGGAAATCTGCCACAAGTTGGTCGATAGGGATAAGGAGTTTACCAGGGTGCGAACACTCTCTGCCGATGGTCTTTCAGACAACACCTCTCCCACCAACGCTCCACGCAGGGCCATCTCCGTAGCTTTGATGTTCTCCGTCATTGGCACCTCCACATCAGCCACAAGCCCCCCCGATTTACATAGAGCCGGGGGCAGAGGCGGAGTCTGCGCAACCCTAAAATTCAAATTTCCCGAGGGCGGGAAAGAGCGAGTAGCCCTCGGTCCCCCCCATCCCCTACACGAATCCCTTTTATGACCGAAACCCCCTCATCCCAGGTAGACCACGGGGAGTCGGCAGGTGGCGGCCATGTGTCCCCACCATCGGCACCGGAAACACAACACCTTGCCAAGTAGCTTTGCACCTCTTCTACCAGGCCACCTCTCCTCCATCCCCCTACCACCGCAAGTCACAAACACCCCCCGCTCCCTCCTCCTCCAGCCATTAGGTCTCCAAATCTGCCAACCATCCCCCACCCTAGTCCCACCCGTCGTCACCCCAAGACCGCCTGCCATTCTCCCTCCATTCTCGGTTTAACTCAGTTGTTAATATTTAAATAAGAATGTACTTGGTTGGAATAGTTGGATTGAACTCTAGATATGGAATGAACCCTAGGGTAGAAATGAATGAGCCTATTTGAGCTGTATTATTTACTTGAATGCATGGTTAAGATAAATTACTAGCAAATGCCTTTAATATAATTATAAGATGCATGTTAAAATACGAGCTACCTGTATGTAATTGAGAAATTGCCTGTGAAACCACAAGTTGCATGTTTTGAGAAGTGAATTATGAAAACACGAGCTGCCTATATATGGATGAGGAACTAATTATGAAACATGAGATCTGGACCTAGATAAATGAGATGAATATGAGCATGAACCCTACGGGAAAGTAGGAGTAGAACTCCTGTGGATGAAAGGAAATCTAGAATGTAGATGGGGAGTGAGCTGGCCCTTGTGTACGCGGTACCAAGGAGAGAAACTGTCCCTTTTTAGTGTAGAGCAGAGCTAGCCTCCCTTGGGTTAAGACCCGATTTTAGGATTGACCACTCTACACCGACTCCTGTTGACCCTCACGTACGCAGTACCGAGGTGTGCTACTAGTGTCGGGAGGGAGCTAGCCACCCCACGGGGCCTCGAGTTCAGCTAGCCATCCTACACCGACTTTGTTAGGCCCTCTAGGCAAACCGGGGTAGTCAGACGAGGGTGCGTGGACTATAGAGAGGCGAGACCCCTGTTTGGTTATGAGAGGCGAGACCCCTATTTTAAGAGGGCAAGGCCCTATACATTTTCGTGCTATACTTTGGGCGTACCCGTTAGCGGAAACGACTAACCGCGTGTCAGTGCGAGGTAGCTACCTGTGCGCTTATCACGCGCGCTATAGTCACCACTACGTCTTGACAGTGACCTCAAGGTGGTTGACTGGGTGGACTACCACGGGGGACTCTCCCAGCCAGGAGAGCACCACATGTACCTTCTACTCTGCAGAAAAGACTGCAATCAAGATCGTTCCCACGAGGAACATGCAAGATCAAGAAATACCTAGATACTTGAGAAATAAATGAACCAGAAACACATAAATGAGAAAGATAGAAATGACAAAGAAACCTGTTGTTGTTTTACTATACTTGTACTTAAATAATGTAAACACTACTCTACTCAGCGTTCGCTAACTCTATCTTTTCATAACCCTGTTCAGAACCAGGAGTTGAGCAGCTCGAGTTTCCGGCTGTAGAGGGTACTGGGCCCAACCGAGCCCAGCCGTAGTTGTTCTTTCAGCTCTTTCGCTTTTCTACTGCTGTAGTGAGTAATGGACACTAAATTACTGTTCCTGTTACTTTCTGTTTCCGTTACATTTTCTGTTGTTGTTGTGGTGGCATGTATTATGTTTTGAGATAGTTATTCTACTTTATTTACTGCTTCACTCTTTGCTTCTACTTAGTTATATTGCATGTGTGAATGTGGTTTATTTTCCTGCTTTTGGTTATTTCTTGTTGGATGACTAGGTCTTGGGATTAGTCGAGGTGAGCCGGACTCGGGTCCTATAGGGATCCAGGAACCGGGTCGTAACACACTGACATGCTAGTTGCAAGAAAGATGTAAAATGAGCATAGGCAACTTAATCACAATAAAGTATTGCAAGCAAGCACATGGTGATTCTCACACATAGATATAGGGATATACAAAAGATGATTTCATTGAATGCATCAGAGTTACCAAACACAGCTAGAGGAATGCTTGGTACACGAAAGCTTGAAACATAAACACTCGCTAGCATACATAAATCTATAAGGGGATGATGCATGCATCATAGGGGAAGAATATGGAGCTACACTACTAAGCAGTAATAAAGCAGTAAATCTACGAAGAACTATCTACTTAGTTAACAGAAATAAGGGCATTCGGAGGTGGGCTCCGATGACCTTTGAGTTGGTTGAAAGAAGAAGGAGGCGCAGCCAATGGGGGTTATATTGGCCCTTGGAGTTGTGGAGGCAGTGTGCTCTAGCCTTGGCATGGAGGTGATGGAACCATGGTTTGAGCTCGTGGAGTGGAGGTGGAATGAGGGTGGAGATATGCTAAAACTAGATGGAAAGCTAAATGGGTGCAAATAGCTACCCAAGGGTCCTTTAAGTAGACCCAAGGGAGCCTCTCTAGAGGAGTGTGGAACTCTCTAGAGAGAGCTCCAAGTGTGGCCGTCCAAGGTGGTTTTTAGATCCACCAAAAGTGGATCTAAGAGAAGACCCATCCTGGTTGCTATATTTAGCAACCAAGGTGGTGCCACCTTTGGAAGGACCTAGAATACTCTAGGTGGTGTGGGAGTGCGTGAATGGGTGTATGCATGCGTGTGTGTGGTCGTGACCTAGGTGGCTAAGTGAGCTAGGTTAGGTCTTAATAGGTTTAGGTTAGGGTAGGTCTCAAATTAGGGTTGCAAACCCTAATTTGCTAAGGAGAAAATGCAATTAAACTTAACGCAAGTTTAGTTGAGTGAGTGTGAACCTAATTGAGAATGAAATAACTCAATTAGGTTGATCTTAGGTCAATTGGACTCTCACTGAGTCCAATTGGGCTTGTGTGGATTGAGATCTAAGCTCAATTGGACTCTATGAGTCCAATTGACTAGGCAATGGTAATTGACTATGATCTAAGTCAATTGGGCTTAATGAGAACCTAATTAGATTCTTAGGAAGGTCTAAAGGTGGTGTACTAGGGTTAGGGTACCTTAATTTAGGTTCCTAAGGGGTTGGAATTGGGTTTAGGGAGCTAAGAACTCAAGATCAAGGCTTGAATTCCAAAACAGAAACTGAAGGATAGCTCCAAACATCCAATAAAGGTATTAGACAACTTATACTCAAAAATCAAAAGTCCAGACTTGTTGTCTAGACGTCCAATCAAAGTCAGGAGGTATTCAGGGTTCTGTCTTGAGTATTCTGCAGAAATTGGACATCTGAACAAGTGTCTGGACGTCTAAGAACACTGCAGACATGGGTTTAAGGTGTGTGGGTTGTGACTAAGGGTCCTGGACATCCAATAACTTACTTGGACATCTAGATAAGGGATAGAATTAGGGTTTTAAGGCTTCCTAGGCTACGTTGACCTAGTCTAAGGGTGGCTAAGGCTTGGGAAGGCTTCTAGGGCTATCCTAGGGCTAGGACTGAACCTAAGTTCTTCATAATTTAACTGCTTTACTTCTACTCAATAGAATGGCATACCTCAACCCTTTACATTATTTCTCTACTACATTTTATTCTAATCTTTTGCTCCAGCTCTGATGCAGCATTAGCTTCAGGTCCAGCTTCAGATCCAGCTTCTAAGCTTCTTATTTCCTGCAATTTATATAATGCACTTAATTAGTACATTATATCATTATTTCATGCATAGCTAAAGGAAAGTAGTAAAGATGCAAGTAATGCTTATGCATGCATGAATTACACTAGCTTATGCTAAGTTCTAGCCTAATTTAGGTCAATTAAGACCTATGATTGCTGTGCAATCATACCCCCATGCCTAAATCTTACTAGTCCCTAGCAAATGCAAAACTAAGTTATTTACAGAAGGGTCCCTAGGGATTGATTGTTTTTATCAAGTATATGCCTAGGAATTCTTTTCCTTTTTGTGTTCATCCTAAAATCTAGAAATCCAGACAATTGTGAAAGTGCAGCTATGTAGCTTTTGCAACGGATTCGAGGGAAAAACCTGATTTATCTTTAAAGCTTGAACTTGACCCCTAGTAAAATTCTAGCGGGATAGGCAAACTTCTTCCCTCAGGGTATTCAAGATATTCTCTGAATTTCACCTCTGCTTTAAGCTTGGGTAGAGAATGTCTGAGGGAAATGGTTGTTTATTTAGTGGCTCACTCTCATTTGGTACTACATAGAGATTAGTACTACAGAATCTAGATTCCCAAATTATTAGGTAACTCAACTTAGAGATATATAAGAAAAACAATGCTCTCTTTTGGTTCCTTTGTATTCATTCTCTCTTTCTCTTTTCTTTTCTTTTTCTTTTCTTGAGCTCACAATCTCACCAGATTTACACATATATTCCATATTTGGTGGTCTCACATGGCATTAACACTTTAATTAAGTTCCAATAACCCTAACACTAAGTCAAAATTCCTTAGCCAGTATTTAGGCGGTCAGAAATACAGAAAAAGTTGGTTAAGGCCATATTTGGTGGATTTCAATTTTATTTGGTGGTATTGCCACAATGCAAATGAAATAAACACTAGATACTCATAACTCTTTTTCTACTTTTTCTTTTTCTTTTTTCTTTCTTTCTTTGTCTATTTTTTTTTCTTTTTCTCATTTTTTTTCTATTTTCATTTTCTCATTTTTTTTCATATATAATTTTTTCTAACACAACACAATTTAGTAACACATTCATGAATTTGATTGCGGAGGCATTATTAGGGATTGGTGGTACTTAAGAGACATTGGGTGGCGTTATTTGGTGGAAGTGCCTACTCACGGCACCGGGAGAGATGGATAGGATGGTGTATTTCTGACCTTGACATCAATACCCTCCTTCAGCCGAGAATTTCATAAAAAATGGTCGTAACCATCCACCTTAGCCCTAGTTTTATCAGAACTTGATCTCCGTGTATTTGCCTTGATTGGTGGCTCTCAATATTTCACACAAAATGTATACGTAGGATCCGCGAGCAGAAACTATTCCTAATCTCTGAGTATTATTACCTAATTATCTAGGATTCCTGATTCCTTCAACTAATCTTGGAGCACCAGTACTCTCTATCCTCATCTCACACTATTTGGTGGATTTTTAGAAGAAAATCTGCCTGACTCCCAAAACACTATCCAGAGGTTTAGGAAAGGAAGCACTACTTCTTCTCGACAGACTAAAGACATATATCAGATCCAAGTGAAAATCTGCCTGACTCCTAAAACACTATCCAAGGGTTCAAGAAAAGAAGCACAACTGTGAAGTGATAATAGCCTAGACAACAGATCCAAGTGAAAAGCCAATTCACATTGGAAGTTCATACTTCACCCTTGATAAAATTTTATTGGGATAGGCAACTTCTTTCCTTAGGGATAAAGTAGACAATAACCTCTAGTTTGACCCCGGCTTTTTAGCTTAGGTAGGAGATACAGAGTCAAATGGATTTATACTTGGTGGCTCACACTCATCTGGTGCTACATGTAGTCTAGTACTGCATACTCTAGATCTCTAGACTATCAAACAAATCAACCTAGAGAGAGGCTAAACACTGTGCTCTCTTGTGTTCCTTTGTGCTCACTCACTTTTTTTTTTTCTCTTTTTCTTCTTTCTTTTCTGAGATCACATAACTTGCCAGATTTTGTAACTGTACTCAATGTTTGGTGGCCTCACATGTTATTCACACTTCAATTAAAGTCCTAATAACCCTACAACTAAGTTAAAGGACCTCAGCCAGTATTCGGGTGATCAGAAATACTGAAAAGTAGGTATGGGTCATATTTGGTGGATCAAAATGGGTGTTTTTATTATTGCCTCAAAAACATTGATACAAAAATGACATGAAGATAAAACTCCAAACTGGAACTCTTTTCTTTTTCATTTCTCTCTCGCTTTTTTTTTATATGCTAGCCTAAATGCATGAATACTTCCTAAAATGCAAAATGCACCCCCTCATGCCTAAATTGTACAATGTCCTCATTATAAAATTAAAACAGGGGGTGGAAGGAAGGAAATCACCTGATGATGGTGTTACTCTGAACGCTAGGTTGCCTCCTAATAAGCACTGCACTTTCTATCGGCAGCTAGACTTATAGGGAACCTGTAAGTCTGGTTCCAAACAGAAAGAGCTAGGCCCAAAAAAATATGCGTAACAGCGCGAGCCTAAAAAACAGGTAGCCATGGATGTTGGCAAGCTGATGATGCAGCGTGATTCCAAATGCTCACCAGAAGATATGAAAATAGAGAACCTTGTAGGCTACCTAGGGAGGTCTAGGAATAACAAAAGGAATATGAAAAGGGACCTCCCGAAATGGAATAAGTAGAGGATAACAAGGGTCCTCCAAAGCAGGAAGGGTTTTAAAAGATATAAACACTATTATTTCAAACCCTTGAATGGAGAGACTGATAGCGAATTCACGCGGTTTGTTAAAATACGTCGTTGTAACGCGTAAATCTGCTTTCGCTCTTAAATTTATATTCCTAGATAGGGGAGTATCTAGGGTCATCCAAGGAGGCAATATGGTTGCAAAATTGATTCTCTTGCTCGGAATAAATCTCAACTTTCTTTTTGGTATTTTTTTCAATATATCATTTTTTTTTATTTTTAAGCTAAGGCAACATGCGAACTGATGGCGGGAAAAGTGATTTACACTTCAATTTAAATACTACTTTTATGTGGCAAGTAGAGCCTCTCCCTAAGCTCACTCTAGGCAAGTGGAGGCCTAGAATAATTAGGGAGAGGGAGTGAAGAATGCTAAAAATAAGCTAATAGAAATGCAAACAAGAAATGCAAAGAATGCAACTAGATAATTGATAAAGTGTTTTACAAAAGGCCTAGTAGAGGAAAGCTTGTACTACTAGAAAAATGCAAATAAGAAAAGAAAACACAAATCCTCTAGATAGATGGTGAAGAAGAGGGCTTCTTGCTCCAAGGTTGGTGGCTCCCAAATCTTGAAAAGAGTCCTTCAACTCCTTCCTTGCAGTGCTTCGCCAAGGTGATGTCCTCCAAGGCAAGCCCTAAGGGGGCGTGCCTTAAGCTTCTCTACAAGGGTGGACGTCCACCCTAGGTCCTTCTCCCTTGCCTGGCCATCCTCCTTGAAGTGGAAGAGTCCTCCTCCTTGGCGTGGCTCAAGTTGAAGAGAGTGGGGAGAAGAAGGCACCAAAGGGGCTGGTGATGTGCCCCTTTAATCTCCTTCTCTACTCCTTCTTCTTGGCCGTAGGTATAGGTGGATGTAGGTAGAAAAATATCTAAGGGAGGATGCCCCCAAATGGTGGTAGGTGGTGGGTTTTTATAGAATAGGAAGGGGGCTAAGGTGTCCCTTGAAATGGAGGGCCAAGATGGAATGATGGAGGTGGTTAAGGATCCAATGGCCAAGGGTGTTTGGCGCCACCTTAAGAGGCACCAAGGGGGTAGTTATGGGGGTTGACACCCCTTGATATTGGCGCCAAAATGGCTTCTAGAAGAGGGTCTAAGTTGGCGCCAAGAAGGATTCTAGAAGGGGGGTTAGGTGGATGGCTAGGATGGCTTATGTGGGTAGGTGTAGGGTGGATTAAGGGCTGAAAGTTGGCGCCAATATAGAGGTGGTTAGGGGTAGTTTTTGGCGCCAACTTAAGGTGTCTTTTGGTGGAGATAATGGGGTGAAGGGATGGCTAGGAGGTGGCGCCAACTTGAGTAGAGTAGCTATCTTAAGTAGGCTTAAGTTGGTGAAGCTAGCTAGGGTTGACTTTGAAGGTGGTGGATGGCCAAGGAGCTGGTTGTTAGCTAAGCTAAGCTAAGCTAAGCTAAGCTAGCTTAGCTAATGGAGGAGTAGAGGAGAAGGTGTTGGAGCTAGGGTTTGGAGGGAGGAGCTGAGGAGGAGAAGTCTGGAGCTGGAGCTGGCAGCTGCTGAAGAGGCTAGCATGGGGCTACTCTAGCTGGCTTAGCTTGTTAGTTCTTTGCTAATTGCTAAGCCAAGCTAAAGTGAGCTAGCTTCTACCAAAGTAAGCTGAGGTGAGCTAGGTCTGGTGCTCCCGGGGAGAATCAAGCTGGTTGAGGTAGCTAAGGTAGCTTAGCTCAACTGAGTTGAGCTAAGGTAGCTTAGCTCAACTGAGTTGAGCTAAGCTGAGTCCCCGGGAGCTGGACTTGAGCTTCCTGAGCTGGGATGAATTCTTCTTCAGCTGGCTGGAGCTGAGTGGAGCTGGATGTAGCTGGATCTGAGCTGGGGTAAACTCCTGTCAACTTAGCTGAGCTAACTAGAGCTCCCTGTGGACTAGTGGGAGCTGAGATGAGCTAGACTCAGCTAAGTTGAGCTGGATCTGAGCTGACTTGAGCTAGGGTGAGCTAAGGTGAACTCTCTTGAGCTGCCATCCAGCTGAGATTAGCTGAATGGAGCTGGGATGAGCTAACCCTAGTTCAAGTAAGCTAGGTTCCAGCTGCGGTGAGCTGGATCAAGCTGAGGTGAGCTGGATCAAGCTGAGGTGAGCTGGATTAGGCTGAGTTCCAGCTAGTCTGGGCTTCTCCTTCACCATTTGCCTTCTTGAGTGCTAGGGTTTTAGGGATCTATATATCTGTACATCCCTAACACTCACAAAAACATATTAAAAAGACAATAAAAAATGCAATGCATGCCTAACCTATTTTATGCCTAAATGTAGCCCAAAAACCCGTTTGCGGAGTAAAATCCTAAGAGCTAGGTTTGTTTTAATGCATAATAATGATGATAAACTGGCGTTTATCAGAGACTAAAAGTACAAGCATCAATCCACACTTGTCATTCTACCCGAGGATGTACTGGCCTGATATGCTCCCCAGAAAGAATGTAAGTGAGCAGAGGCCTAAGCCAAGGATCGGTTAGGGAGTGGAAGGGTTGTTTGTGGTGTTGGGCGGTAATGGTTAAGTCTAAGGAGGGCTTAGTCGGTGTCGAGTCCAATTCCAACAACGATTCAGATTATGTATTCTCCATAACAATTATTGCAGAAAAATTCATGTCACCCTACCTATCATTAATGATCGAAGTCATATTTTCACCTTCCAGTATACGTGAATCAATGGTGGACTCCAAATTAAATTCCTTTGATGGCAGGGTCGAAGCAACAGAATCATTATCATTAATCTCATCCCCGAATTCTTTTGGTTCACTCAAGTTTTTGTCGGGGTGTATATGTGATTCATTAGTAAAGAAAGGAGTTTCTTCAATATCATCAATTATTTCTAAAGGAGGATTAGTCTTGATGTTTTGGAGTAAGCATATATCACTTAATTCTTTGTTCTTCTCGAGGCATAAATCCTCAATTGATGTGTATTGTCCCCGAGTGTCTCTCCTAGGCTTCTCACTATTGTGTTCATCCTCCTCCAATATCAACTCTTGGTTTTGCAAAAGCTGACTCTCAAAAGAAGGGAGGAATCCGGATTTCACTAGATTATTTATATCCCCAGGGGGTAAGTCCTCGAATAACACATAATCCCCCTGAGATTCACTCCAGATTCTAAGGTCGGGTTCCTCCATCGGGTTATCATCCTCCTCTAAAATAGACTCTTTATATCCCTGAGACCAAAATTAATCCAATTCATCCTCCATTCCCTTAGGGTCACCTTCATTGGGTGCATTTAAGTCCTCAGAATGCTAAATGGTTGGTGTTGATTCCCTAAGTGGAGGGTTAGGATTAGGCTCACTAAGGGTAGAATGGGGTTCCACAAAATAATTAATAGGGGAAGTGATATGAACAATACGACCTTGACTCGGGTTATCAGCGGTAAGGAAAATACTGTCATTAGGGTTAAGGCCCTTAAGAGGTACCATCTTCCCTTTCTTTTGACTCCAATATAGCTTGGGTGGATAATCAGTAGGATCGCTCTCCTCTAGTGGCCGTGTCTCATGGGGAGTCTAAGTGATAGTTACTCAAAATAGGATCCCTATTGTCATTGGTTTCCTCATAATTATTTTCATGATCACAGTTATTCGGGTAAGGATCAGAATCACTAGTAAGAGAGTAGCTAAGTTGTCTAATTTCTTTGTTTAATTGGTAACTATTCCTCAACATCTCTCCCATAGACTCCATTTCGTTTTGTTGTTTTTGCATTTCTATCATAAAAGAGGAGAGGCTACTACTATCAGATTGGGAAGGATAGTCAATCTCAGGCTCTAGTTGCCTAGGGATATCTGTCCAACCTCGATAAGGAAAATTATGAAGGGTGGGAGGGTTGGGTGTTTGCATAGTACTGGGGATTCCAAGGTTGGAAAATCCCGCTCCTAGGCTCTGCTCAAAAGTGGGAGCTATCGGGCCAGTACTCCCAGGATAGGAATATGAATGATCCCATGAATTGTCAATGTACCCATCAAAGGATGGATACGCTCGAGGCTTGGGATCCTGGTTAAAATGATAGGAGTAAGGATAGTCAATATCTTTCAATTAAACAGGTTAAACTCTCTTAGTATTTAAAAGAAATTAGAACACAAGTAGAAACTTCCTGGAGAGTTCTATCGCTGTCAAAATAAATGCAAACACAGTGGGATCTATTTTTAGTAGATTCTAGGTCTTAAAATTAAATGTTCAGTTGGTAGCCAAATAAGTTTTGCAAGAATTACATTTCCTAGGCCGACATTCATTGGTGCCTACAACCTACTCGCAAGGGATGGAAGTCTCGAATTAAGCCCACACACGAGGAACCAAAGTAACTTGGTGGATAGGCTTGTTGATTTGTTGATTTTCGACTAACTTCCCTTGTGGTGCAAAAGAGGAGAGGTAGAAATTTATCTAGTGACCTTATGTGTGATGTGCATAGTGTCTAAGGTGTGCAATTCACGTTCGCATTTTGAGTTTTGAAATCTCTCAAAAAAGATCCTTTTGCACACAATTTTATGTCATAGATTTTAAGGTCCAACCTCTTAGCAATCCCAATTTTTAAAGTGACCACTGAATTAATTTAATTCAAACACTTTAGTGGTCTTAAATTTAAGTCCAATGTAGATGCATGACGGGTATTTGATGCTAAAGAAAAGACGTACCTTACTCTAGCTTTCTTCAATGCAGGGATGTATGCAATGTAGTAAAGATAAACTAGATGCTGCTCATTCAATCCTAGATGGTCGCCCTATTGATATGCAGCTTCTAGCAGGAAGTTCGATTTAAAAAAATAATAATAATAATATTAAGCAAACAAACTTAATCTAACTAACTAACTAACCTATATGCATTTCAAACAATTCGAATAATCCTATAATCTAAATAAAATGGGAACACGCTCCCAAAAATACGCTCCCACATACAAGAGCGATAAGCAATAAAAGCACTGGGAACACGTTCCCAAAAATACCCAACACGGGTCCACAAGACAAAAAATTAAATGTCTAAGGTCTATCTAAACTAATCTAAATCTAAAAGAAGCAAATAAATGTCTCTGGTCGTCGATCCTTCCTCCACGCACGTGGGATCAAGGCCCACATGCTCCTATTGTTGCCCTCTAGGTGGCATCAAGGTCCACCAAGAATATCTCCTCTGTCGTGCATGCCCATCGCGTTCGTTTCCTCCAAACAAATGTACCTCGCACAGGAAAAAGAAATAGATCAATGATTTAGAGAAGCTTCAGAAATAGCATAAAAATGATAAAAAATCCTCAAAAAATTTAATAGGCGTATTTCCTCCCTGGCAACGACGCCATTTGATAGAGAGAATTTCGCTTTCAAAAAAAAATAAGTGGTCGTTGTATCACAAAAGGTGGTGGAAAATCTCTCGATCAACACATAAAATATTTCTAACCACTAGGATTAGGTCGTATCCACAAGGAGGAATAAATCCAATAAATTCATGAGTAGAGAGCCATCATGTTTGCAGACACATTCGCGAAATCAATTCAATGAATATGCTGCTCTAAATGGAACTTTCAATTTCATGAGAAGTTATGGATTATTTATGTAAATTCTACATTAGAAATCAAGCTCCCAAAAATAAGTAGATGATGCATGTGTAGTGGCATATCATGTAATTTTGAATTGAATGCAAATCTGAATCCAGTTTCAATGTTAAATGATGCGTATAACAGAAGTTAAGTCAATTCACGAAATTGTAAGTGCACCCATGCAAATTCACCTGAATAAAATAATCCAAATATCAAGTTGACAATGGCAAAAAATGTAAATTTTAATTCACACTAAAATAGAGGAAACTTCCTCTCTCTTCGCTGCACATTGGAGGAGGCATCGCCGGCAGTTTGCTTGGGTGGAAGAGTTCCACCGGAGGAGAGGATCTCGTAGACGATGGCAGTGAGGCGGGAGATGGCCGGTGGTGGTCGGCTGGATGGCAGGTGGTGGCAAAGAGGAGAGGCAAGGACTGCAGTCGCACACGAGTGGTTGCTGCGCGCGGAGGTGTTGCGTGGGCACGAGGCCACGGCTACGTGTGGAGCTGCTGCTTTGCACAAGGACGTAGCTGCATGCGGGCGTGGCTGGCGAGAGGTGTGGCCGCAAGGTGGTTGGCTGTTGGGCTATGGTGGGTTTTTTCGGTTTGGTTGTAGGAAGGTTGAAGGAAGCAAAGGAAGAAGAGAAGCGACTGGCTGTGGAAGGGGGCGCGCGCATGAGGGTGCGGCTACGCATCTAGCACGAGGTTGCTGCTGGTGCGCGTGGAGCGACGCAGGCGCGGGGTTGATTGGTGGTTTGCTCTGCGGGTGGAGGAGAAGAAGAGGAGGAAGATGAAGATGAACCGCAGATGGTGATGGGTTGCGGATGTGGTTGCGGAGGTGGTGATGCACACTGTCACCGTGCACCACTACGGTGATGGAGGTTGATAGCAATGAAGAACGCTTACGCCACAGTGCTCGCTGATTCCATGGTGCGTGCCTTTTTCACGATGGAGAAGATGGGAGAGCCTCCCCTCAAAGGATGGCTGTGCCTCTTTTTAAATGCTTCTAATTTTGCTTCTTCCGCCGAGATCCTCTCCAACAGTCTTGGCGATGGGGCGGTTTGGAGAGATTGCTGTTGCGAGGTTGTGGGACGCATGATCACCTTGGATTGGCACGAGTGCACTGTTGGCTGCTGGTGGGAGTGTGAAGAAGCACACGCACGATGCGTTGAGTCGGGAAGGAGTTATGCATTCTGCGGGAAGGAAGAAACAAATTAGGTTATTTATACAATTTATCTCAAATAATGCATGAAATGCATGTTACTATAATGGAATGTATAAATATGCATGCAAGCCCTTATTTATAAACTAATTTATTTATATATTCAAGTATGCTATGTATATGCAAATATTAATTTAGTAATTAGGCATTTAAGCATTTACTTAGCCCACAATTGTGGTCTCATCAGCATTCGTTCATATGTTTTTGCACACAAAGAGAATCTATGTCAGTAATTCAGAAAAGCTTCAGAAATAGCACAAAAATAATCTAAATTCCCTGAAAAACTTAATAGGCATGTTTTCTCCATGGCAACAACGCCATTTGATAGGTCGATCTTCGCTTTTGATGAAATTTCTAACATAAAATGTTGTGTCATTGTAAAGCTTTTGTGTTAGAAAATCAACTATCAAAACATTTAACATTTGAAATCTGACCACGGAAATAGTTAAGTCATTTCCACAGGGGGAAACTAGCCTATTAAACTCTTAAGTGGTGCCTTATCCATTTGGGATTATCACTGGATACTTATTTGATTTCTTGCAAGCATAACCCCACACCCTATGCAATTAATTAATACTCTAAGTATTTCACATGCAAAACCACCTCAATTAAATAACTTTCTTTTGAAAAATAATCTTCCACAATGGCATCACCCATAATTTTTAATACCTCTCCCACTGTAGCAAAATAGGGGAGGCGTTGGTTGCAGCCCACTGACGTGTTACAAATGCGCTTGTTTAAATCGGTCGTTGTAGCTCGTGTTCGCTGCGTCAGTTTTAAATAAAGAAAACGGACGTGAGTCCAAATGTCGAACACAGGCTGTCACTTGGTTGTCACAGAAATGGTGGGTTTTGCTTGTGAGAACATGCGGGAGAAAAGCGAGTAAGAGAGAGAGAAAGAGAGAGTAGGGTTAGAGTCCTTTTGTTCACAGCATGCAACTTAAACACCGAAAGAGAGTGAATAACTAGATAAGAAACATTATCATTTAACATGCACTTGAGTTTTACAAATACAACACTAGCTAAATGCTTAAGCACAAGTAAAGTAAAGCTAAGACATAGAGAGAGAGAGAAGGGAGACGGCGAGGCAACCACGGCGGTGGAGGAGGGCTCCGTCGGTAGCTCGTCGACTCCGACAATCACAAAAAGATGCAAAGGATGGCCAGAAGTAGGATAGGAGGCTTGCAAGTGAATTGAATGCCTTACATGGGTAGTTGGAAGGGGTTTATATAGGAAGAAGGGGTTTCTAATTTAAGTATGGGCTTTAGCGACGTCTGAGACATCGCTAAACTCATGCCTAAAGTGTCGGTGTAGCCTCCCTTCCGCTAGTCCGTTGCACGCGTCCGTTCTTCTTCTCGCGGAATCCACGTGCGCTTGCTGTGTACTGTCCGATCGAAGATCGGACAGTTGAGATCGCGGGCGAAGCGCGCTTCGAATCGCACCCTTTGATTGCACGTACCCCTCACGTCATTGCGCATGTGAGGAATCGTGCATATCCGCTGCGCTGCGTGGTTGCCTCCACGTTGTTCGATCGTGGATCGACGACCTTAGTCAGCCGCGCCTGCGTGAGGAGTTGATTTGGCAGCACGCGGGGTTTCGAACACCCGCCACTGCCTTCACAGGCGAGGCGCAGCTCGCTGCACTGCGCTCGCGAATGGTTGCGGACGCGGTGAGATGGAGCAGTGTTGGTGGCCATTGGATGTGCGGTGGATGCATAGCTCTCAATCGTCCGATCGAAGATCGGATGGCTTAGAACCTCTCATCGTTGAGCTGCTGGTCAAAGGGCCGTTGCGAGATCTATTCTCAGCCATTCGATTGAAGATCGAACGGTTGAGATTCATCCTGCGATGGACAAAGGAGTCGGGGCAGTGCCGATCTTGCGCCACGTGGCGGTTTTATGGCCATTGATCATTAGATCAATGGTCAGATCTTCTTGGGCCAATTGCGGGGGCTCTGGACGTCAGATTTGGTCGATTTTGAGTCTGTTGGACTCCGTTCGTCATTCTGAATCCATCCGTGAGGTCCAATTGCTCATCTGAGGCCTGTTTTGACATCAACTTGTACAAATGGCCATTAACAGTGAATTATAAGCAATCTCAATGTGCGATGCATGTAATGCTCCCATGCCCATTTATGATGTGTTATTTGTGTATTTTATCCTTAAGACAAACCCCGATTGGCAGAATTAGCACCATAAAATATAGCGTTATCATACTCCCATGCTTACTCCTTACTAGTCCCTAGCAAGGTTCATCCTAGTCATTATTCTCAGTCAAAATTCAGGAAGTGATTACTTAGACATTTTGTTACTTGTCAACAGGAGGAAATAAACTAAGATCCTGATCTACAGAGACTAAACAACGCCCAGGTGTCTACTAAAATGTGAATCACCCAAATCCTCACTTTAAGGCATATATATTTTTTTCTTTTTCATCTTTGCTCATTTTTTTGGATTTTTAGAGTTGAGAGTGTGTTGGTAACTTTTTACGGTTACCCAACCCACCCAAAACTCGAAAGACTCTAAGTGCTAAGCATCTTGGTGTGAAGATTGTGATAGACTCACTCAATGGTAATTCTGACACACTTCGGGTTTCTACGCCCCTAGGTGACTGAAAAAGGAAGTGTTTGCCTGAAGGTGTATCTGTCCAATCGGTAGCTTTCTCCCTACTTTTATTTTATTTGGGGTCAACACAAGGGTGTTTCCAGTGTATATCTCCCCGGATTGCTCTACTTCCCCGCTTCTTCCTTAAGTGTTTTGGATCTTTTTGTGCATTTAGTGAGCTGGGCTCTAGACAACCGGCCAATGGGCTGTTACCCACAACAACTTGCTAGCCATACCACCCTAGAAGGTTCATTAGCTACCCAATTTCTATCAGAATCTTCAAGGAGTGAGTCAATGCAAAAATGCGTGTAGATGCTTAGACTAAAATTCCTTCCGAGTCAGAGGGTAGGTTGATAAATCGTATACTTATCACCCTATTTTATTGGTGGATTAAAATAAATTAAGCCTACGAGGATTCGAAGCTAAATCCATATTTTAACGGACACCAGGGCTAATTAAGCCTGAAAAGTCTAAGTGTTCAGGTTCTTTTCGTATTATTTCCCACTGTTGACAAGTTCCTAATGCCTAAGTTTTTCTTCCTAAATTCATCATTTAAAAAAAAAAATTCAAACTGATAAAATGAACTCAGAGCATGCAAATTATCACCCCCCCATGCTTAAGTTGGACAATGTCCTCATTGACAGATAATCGATGCAACGGGGGTTCAAAAAGAAATCACCTGAGCGAAGCAATATATCTGATCAGTCTGAATTTTCTGGGTTGCCTCCGAGGAAGCGCTGAGTCTAACACCTTCGGCTGAGCGATGCTTCGTGTCAACCCTCAATGAGGGTGACAACTCCCTTTGGGGGAACCTGGGCAAGGAAGTGCTTCAGTCTCTGACCGTTTACCGTGAAAGTGTGCCCAGTGTATGGATTTGCAATCTCGATCACCCCATTGGAATATGGCTTGACCACCCTATACGGTCCTATCCACTTGGATCTGAGCTTCCACCCGAGAAAGAGTTTGAGTCGGGTGTCAAAAAGCCAGACTTGCTGATTGGGCTCGAAGGTCTTTCTGTGGATGAGTTGATCGTGAATGGCTTTCATCTTCTCCTTGTAAAGTCGATTATTCTCAAAGGCATCTCGACAAATTTCCTCGAGCTCGGAGAGTTGGAGCGTCCTCTGTGCACCGGCTAACTGAGAATCCATGTTGCATTGCTTAACGGCCCAGTAAGCCTGGTGTTCCAACTCGACAGGAAGGTGGCAAGCTTTGCCAAAGACCAGGAGATAAGGAGACATGCCTATTAGGGTCTTGAAAGCTGTCCTGTATACCCACAGGGCATCATCCAGTCGTGTGGACTAGTCCTTCCTATCAGGTATCACGGTCTTTTGTAGAATGTTCTTAATCTGTCTGTTTGAGACCTCAGTTTGTGAAATGACCTGGTGCCTGTTTGGGGTGTTTAAGATGTCTAGACTAACCGTTAGATGTCTGTTCAGACGTCTAGATGAAGGGCCAGATGTTTGAAAGTGGGAAAATATCATACGTTCTTTTCGCTCTGCATGCCAGGAAAATATCGTACGTTCTTTTCGCTCTGCTCGCGGGCGACGCGCAGAGCTTCTCTCTCTCCTCCACACCCCTCACCCCTGAACCCTAACCCCTTCCTATTTAAAACCCTCCCCACCAGCCACCACCTCCACACCTTCCTCCAACCAGCCGTCACCTTCCTCCCAGCCTTCTGTGCAGTGAGTGGAGAGCAAGAAGAGAGAGAGAGGCGGGATGCGGAGGACGAGGAGAGCACAGCGAGAGCATGGGAGGGTCGAGGTCGAAGGAGCTCAGCAGAGCTCGTGTGAGAGCTCGGAGGAGCTCACGTGAGCGGCGGTGGGCACGCACGCGAGGAGGAGGGGCTCGGGGAGGCGACCTCCTGACCCTCTGCAGCTGCTGAGGCTGCTGCAGCGTGCTGCAGGCGACACTGCGGGAGGAGCGACGTCGTGGAGGAAATCCTGATACTGGAAGTCTTCCAGTATCAGACATCTGGAGGGTCAACTAGATGTCTAGAGAGGCATCAAGACGTCCGGAGCTAAAGCCGAATGTCTGAAAGCATACTATCGTGCGGAGGTACGTGTTTCCTGCACTACTTTCTGCCATGCAAGCCGTAGCGCAAGAATGTCTGGCTGATAATGGACCTGCATTTTCGTACGTAGGTACAATGTGTTGGAATGGCATGTGGTGCTCCTTTCCAGGTACTTTTGGATGTCTGACCACATCACCAGACATCCGACGGCACTTTCAGACAATCGAAGGCATAGTCCAACGTCTGGAACTTCCTTCAAACAGTCGTAGAGGGATCCGGATGTCTAAGGAACCCACAGGAGACACAAGGTAAGATCTAACGTCTTTTAAGACATCTAGAACTAGTCCCAGGCGTCTGATTTTGGATAGTAACCGTGTTTTTGGCTCGTTCAGGGCCCAAACGGAATCAATTTGCCGCAAACGAAGTACCGTTGTTTTCCACTCGAGTTTCTCTACATGTTTGTGTTGAGTACCTAATATTTTTGACCCGTCTGATGTGAATTAGTCGCTGGTACAGGTTATTAGCCGGTGGCGTGTTCGGGGCCCGCAGAGACAATGAGATCTGCGATGCAAGCCCCCATTCCTCCCATGATACCCGATAGAGTGGTTTAATTCAGTTGTTAATGTTTAAATAAGAATGTGCTTGTTTGGAATAATTGGATCAAACTCTAGGATGTGGTATGAACCCTAGGGTAGAAATGTATGAGCCTGTTTTAAGCTATACTGTTTACTTGAGTGCTTGTTAAAATAAATTGCTAGCAATGGTATTAGTGTAATTATGAGATACTATTTTAGACATGAAAACACGAGTTGCCTGTATGTGATGAAACATTGAGAATTAGATAGTGTGATCCGGATATTGATAATGAGATGAATATGAGCATGAACCCTACAGGAAATTAGGAGTAGAACTCCTGTGTATGAAAGGAATCAGGTATGTAGACGGGAAGTGAGCTGGCCCTTGTGTACATGATACCAAGGAGAGCAACTGTCCCTTTTAGTGTAGAGGAGCTAGCCACTCCTTGGGTTGAGACTCAGGGTAGGACAGGTCACTCTACACCGACTCCTGTTTAGCCCTCACATACGTAGTAACGAGGTGTGCTACTAGTGTAGGGAGGGAGCTAGCCGCCCCACGAGGCCCGGGGTTAGGACTAGCCAACCTACATTGACTTTTAAGGCCCTCTAGGTAAACCGAGGTAGTCGGATGAGGGTATGCAGACTTTGGAGGGGCGAGACCTTTGTTTGGTTCTGAGGGGCGAGACCCTTGTTCTGAGAGGGCAAGGCCCTATACTGTTCCTCTTTGTACTTTAGGCATACCCACTAGCAGAAACGACTGGTCACGTCCAGTGCGGAATAGCTACCCGTGTGCTTATCACGCGTGCCGTAGTCACTGCTACATTGCGACAATGACCTCGGGGTGGTTTACTAGGTGTAGGACTACCGCGGGGAACTCTCCCAGCCAAAAGAGCACCACGTGTACCTTCTACTCCAAAGAAAAGACTGCAATCAAGATCGTTCCCCCAACAAGCAAGATCAAGAGATACTTGGATCCTTTATGAAATAAATGAAGCATAAATACATAGATGAGATAAATAGAAATGAGAATAAAACCCAGTTGCTTATTTTACTTTACTTGCACATAAATAATGTAAACACTACTCTACTCAGCGTTTGCTAGCTTTATCTTTTCATAACCCTGTTCAAGACTAGGAGTTGAGTAGCCTAAGTTTCCGGCTACAGAGGGTGCTGGGCCGAGCCGTAGTTGTTTCTTTCCAGCCCTGTTGTTTTCTACTGTTGCAGTGAGTAATAGACATCTATTTTACTATTCCTATAAATTTCTGTCTTATTTTTCGCTGTGTTGTTGTGATGGCATGTATTACTTTGTTAAGACTTTTATCTCTGTGATTCCTTTACAACTCGTTTTTCCTTATGCTTAGTTATATTGCATGTGTGAATGTTGTTTATTTCCTGCTTTTGGTTATTTCTCGTTGGATGACTAGGTCTTGGGATTAGTAGAGGCGAGCCAGTCTCAAGTCCTGTAGGGATCTAGGAACCGGGTCGTAACAGTTTGCATATTAGTTTGCAGATGATATGGGGTGGTAATGCAGTGGGTAACCCCGTATTTTCTAAGTAGGGAACTGAATTGGGTCTGGATAAAATGACTTCCACCATCACTGATCATGGCCTTCAGTATTCCAAACCGAGAAAAAATGTTCTACTTAACAAAGTCCATGACAGCCTTATGATCGCAACGACGAGTGGCGACAGCTTCAATCCATTTGGAGACATAGTCTACAGAGAATAAGATGTACTCAAAGTCGTTGGATGGTCGAAAGGGGCCCATGAAATCCATGCCCCAAATGTCAAAGATCTCGATGATCGGAATGGGCTGGAGGGGCATTATGTCTTTCCTGGTCATGGTCCCTAGGGTCGGCAGCGAGAGCAAGTCTTAGCAAAGTTGTTTGCATCCTTGAATAAGGAAGGCCAATAAAATTCGGACTATAAAACCTTTGCAGCCGTCTTCTTCCTCGAAAAGCGGCCACCACAAGCTTGGTCATGACAAAAGGATAGCACACTTTGAACTTCTTCCTCCGAAATACACCTCCTAATAATTTGGTCGGCACAGAGGCGAAACAGCATGGGATCATCCCAGAAATAATGTTTGGCTTCAGCCAAGAACTTATCCCGTTGCTGTCTGGACCAGCTGTGCGAGGTATGTCCTACTACCAAATAGTTGACGAAGTCAGTATACCAGGGTAGTTTCCTTTCATGCATAGCCAGAGTTTGTTCATCAGGAAAGGTCTCAGATAAGGGCATGGAGGGCCTGATGTGGTCCAGGTGGAGTCTGGACAGGTGATCGGCCACAACATTCTTTGACCCAGCTTTGTCACGAATTTCCAGGTCAAATTCCTGCAAGAGCAGGATCCATCTGATGAGCCTGGGTTTAACGTCTTTCTTAGCCAACAAATGTCAGATGGCCGAGTGGTCTGTATAGATGGTCACGTGGGATCCCAGAAGGTAAGATCGGAACTTTTCGAGTCCAAAAACTACGGTGAGCAATTCTTTCTCTGTGACCGTATGATTTTGTTGGGCCTCGTTCAACGTCTTGCTCGTGTAGTAGATCACCACGGGTTTCTTGTCTTGCCTCTGTCCCAGGACTTCACCGATGGCAAAGTCTGATGCATCGCTCATGATCTCAAAATCCTAGGACCAGTCTAGGGGCTGTAACATAGGTGCGGTGGAGACTAATTCCCTGAGAGTGTGGTAAGCCTGGATGCAATCAGGTGTCATGTGAAATAGGGCGTCGTTGGCCAGAAGGTCGGTCAAGGGTTTCGAGAGTTTGGAGAAGTCTTTGATGAACCTTCTATAGAAGCCAACATGTCCAAGGAACGAGCGGATTTGCCGAACTGAGCTAGGTGGGGGAAGTTTGGAAATCAAATCAACTTTAGCTCGATCTACCTCAATGCCCCTATGCGATATGATGTGACCGAGGACAATTCCTTCTTGAACCTTGAAATGGCTCTTTTCCCAACTTAACAGCAAGTTAACCTCGATACATCGCTTTAGGATTTTCTCCAAGTTGCTCAGACAATGGTCGAATGAGTTCCCAAATACTGAGAAATCATCCATAATGACCTCCAGGTATTCACCCACCATCTCTGAAAAGATGGCTAGCATGCAACGCTAAAAGGTAGTGGGTGCGTTGCATAACCCGAATGGCATACGACGGAATGCGAACGTGCCATACGGGCAAGTGAATGTGGACTTCTCTTGATCTTCAGGAGCAATTGCGACTTGGTTGTATCCTGAATATCCATCCAAGAAGAAAAAATATTTCTGCCCTACCAATCGCTCAAGAATCTGATCAATGAATGGCAAGGGGAAATGATCTTTCTTGGTCGCTTCATTGAGCTTCCTATAATCAATGCACACTTGCCATGCAGTGGTGGTGCGGGTGGGGATGGATTCGCCATGCTCATTGGTGACAACGGTGAGCCCAGCTTTCTTGGGGACCCCTTGAGTGGGGCTCACCCAGGGGTTATCGGAGATTGGGTAAATGATGTCAGTGTCAAGCCACTTGATGATCTCCTTCTTAACGACCTCCTGCATATTCGAGTTTAATCGTCTCTACATCTGGCAGAAAGGTCGAGCCCCATCTTCCAGGTAAATCTTGTGGGTGCATTAGGTGGGGCTAATTCCTCTCAAGTCCGAAATAGTCCAGCCAATGGTAGCCTGATGTTCTAATAGGGTCGCGGTCAACCTAAGTTCCTGATCCTTGGTTAGATGGGCATTGATAATCACTGGGAAGGTCTGGTCAGGTCCAAGGAAGGCGCATTTGAGGTTCTTGGGTAGCGGCTTCAACTCAGATGTGGGTGGGACAACAGTCGACGGAAAGGGGAAAGGTAGGAGTTGATCAATATCACTCTCCTCGAACAGTGGTGGCTGATGGTAATCGGCTCTACAGAGGTCAGCATGCATAGATGGTGACGGGTTAGAACAATCGTCATAGGGTTGGGTCTGATGGTTTGAGACAGAACTAAAGGTAAGGCATTCCTCGACTAGAGGCTCCACAGGATCGTGTTCCTCAATCTAGTCGCAATCGAAAGACTTGGTCACCTTGAAGATATCCAACTGTATCTTTCTATCTCCGAAGGTAATTTCCATGCATCCCGTGTCACAATCGATGTTCACCTTAGCCGTAGCTAAGAAAGGTCTGCCTAGGATGATGGGTGTGTTCTGTAGCTATTCAGGGACTTCCATGTCGAGCACCAAGAAGTCGACCGGGAAATAGAAGTCCTTGACTCAAACAATCACATCCTCGACAACCCCCTTCGAGGTCTTCACGGATCTATCAGCCAACTGGATGGTCACAGGTGTAGGTGTCAACTCTCCAAATCCAAATTGGTGATACAGGGTTGTCGGGATCAGATTGATTGAAGCACCTAAGTCCAGGAGTGCTCTATCAAATGTCATGTCCCCGATATTGCAGGATATCAGGGGTGCTCCTGGGTCAGTTCGTTTGAGCGGAAGGTTGCTAGAGATCACAGAATTGGCTTGCTCTGAAAGCACAACCTTCCTAGGTGCTTGGGGTCATGGCTTATGCTTCGGTGTACAGGCGTCCTTTAGGAACTTAGCATAAGCCAGGATGTGCTTGATTGCCTCGAGGAGCGGGATATTAATCTGAACTTGCTTGAAGATTTCCAAAAGCTCCTTATTTTCCACAACAACTTTCTTTTTCTTTATCTTCTCCAAGGCCTCTGGATATGGTGTCTAGATGTGAATAGGGTCTGTCTCCGAGTCCTTGGGTTTTTCCTGCTTATCTTTAGAGTCAGGTATCTCAGGGGGTGAAGTCACAGGAGGAGTCAACCATTTGGGCTCCTGGGTTTTAGTGTCGCTTCTCAAGGTCACCGCATTTGCAAAGGCATTGGGACCATGGGTTGATCCTTGAGAAGAGGAAGAAGAAACATCAAACCCAGGGGGTCTTTGTGAGGCTGGCTGCACCATGTGGGCCTACCCGGGATTGCCTTGGAACCCTTATGAATTAGGGCCTATGTTAATCACGTTTCGCGGGTTCGGTTGTGGCTGAGAAGGAAGGGATCCCTGTTGTTTACAATCCAACAGTTGGCTCAGTTGTCCCTTCACTAAAGCCATTTCCTCCTAGTGTTTTTGGTTCATTTCAGCCATCATTTTTATCAAGGTGTCCATTTGGTTTTGTGGGGGAGGGGCCGCCCCATTTGGGTTATAGGGGAGTCTAATCGGTGGACCTTGCTGATAGGAGGGCGGGTTTGGCTGATGGTTTGGTTTGGGCTAGTTCTGGAATTGAGGCAGTTTCTAGTTTGTCCAGGCAAAGTTTAGGTGATTACACCATCCGATGTTGTAGGTGTTGGAGAAGGGGTCAAGTTTGGAATAACCTTGGATAGCCTAGAAATCTTCAAAGATAGAAGGTGTCGAGGGGGAGGGAAGAGGATAATCAGGGGTTGAGGGAGCAAAGGTCCCTCCCTAGAACATGGTTAGGGGTTGTTCCAGGTGCATTTGACTCAGTGGCTGGACCAGGTCAACATTGTGAGCTCCTTTTGCTAGGGAAAGAGTCTGTAGCGGGTTCCTGGTCTGGTTCAATAGTTCATCTATCTTTTTATCTACCAATTCCACTCGATCCAATTTCTTAGCAATGATATCCATGTCAACCATTCCAGAATTTGCTTGTACCTCATAGATCCCACACGGGGTTGATTGGATCGACTAAACTGGGTTATGGAGGCATTGTTGAGCGAATGATGGGAACACCATCATGAGCCCTAACTAGCTCATTTTGACCCAATGAAGAGAATAAAAGCACTTACATAGCCAATTGGAGGTCATAATTCACTGAATAACCTTTCTGAGAGAAAAGCAAGAAATAAGGTATAAAACTGTAATTTTACCATTGCAGTACAACAATGGGTATTCTCAAGGGCTAAACCTAGGTCAAAAGGTTTTAACAAGATAAAAAGTGGGTTGGATTTAACAGAAAAGGGTTTGTGTACCCTGTGAATTAAATAACTTCTTGAAACCCTAAAACAGACCCACTTGATTAACCAAGGTTCTGGTTAGGATAAAATTCACCTAAACTTTCTAAAAATCATAGAAAAATATTCTCTAGGGTTTACAATTTTCAATTTGGCCATTGGAACCCATTTTGACCTAGAATGGGGTCTCAGACAAATATTTGAACTAAATTGAGTTTTTCATAAATTTCCTAATAAAACATGGTCAAACCCAAAATTCAACTTCATTATTGGATTCCTTAGGTCCAAATTAGGTTTGTACTAAAATTTGGACCTAAGGGGAACTCATCTTGACCCACTTTGCAAATAGGTCCAGTTTGATTACATTTGTGCCCCTATCTTTCAAAAATCTTTGCAAAAGCCCCCTAACTTCTTCATCATTCTCGCAATTAGGTCCCTCCGCCATTATAGCGGAGGAATCCTACTCCAGCGAGCATTAGAAGGTGGTTTCTCCCTGATTTCTCAGAGAATCCCCTTCAAAATTGGAAGGGAGATTCTCTGAGAAAATCCCTCCAATGTGAACCCAGTTTGATATCCTAATTGTTACCCAATCTCTCATGCGAATGCATGAGAGATTTGGGTCTCTTTTGAAGATGCCATCTCCAGTGAGCATACCTTGCTTGGAAGCTTGGCTTCCCAGCACAAATCCCCCTCTAGAGGTCTATTTAAGAAGCCCCAGATCCAACCGACTCCTCTAAGCTTGAAATTGGGCTGGATAACCCTTACATTCTTCTCTCCTTGCCAGTCACAACCCTCCGCAAGCTCCGGCGGCTTCTCCCTCCCTCTCTCGTCGGCCAACTACAATACCAGTGGTTGGGTTGTCTTCCTCTCAGTCCTCTACGCTGCGCAACACCGGCTGGCATTACCTCTGCCCTATCCTCGCTGCCACCTCACCTATGGAGGTATTCATCTTCCCCACGTCTAGCGACCATACCGGTGTGGGATTCCCTTTCCCTTCATCCTTAGATTAGGTTTATTAGATTCCCTCTCTCTTCTACTCCCATTCCCTCTATTTCCCTAAACCAACCCTCGATGCCACTGATCCCATCACCTTCTCCATCGCCGGCGATCCCTCCGGCGAGGTGCCCCCATCGCTCCGCACTTCCATCCACCTCGCCAACCACCCTACAACCTCCGCAACACCTCACTGATCATTTCCCCCCACTCCATTCACTCCGTCAACCACCCAAAAACACCCCCAAACACACCCACTTACATGGCCACATTAAGCCCTAGATCCACCACCACAGCCACCCACACGCCACGAAATCACGCCCATCACATCCGCCGTGGTCTGGCGAAGCTCATTGAGCACTTTGACGTGGCTGCAAGGCTATTCTCATGTTTTCAGGTTCAGGCACACCAGCCGCCATTGACGAAGGAGCTTGAAGCTCACTTGCTGCGCTCCAGGTGTTGCTGCTCCAGGTAATAGTCCCAGGTGACATGGACTTGAGGCACAAATGCACTCAGGTTCTCAATCAGAGTCAAAAGCCCTTGCAGCCTCGCCAATTGAGCCACGCATCTGTTGCTGCAGCGGGCAAAGGAAGGTGGGACATTTAGTCCCACCTCGGAAAAGGAAGGACACCTGTATGCGCATAAATTGATTTTGTGTTAGGGGCTTATCACCTCCAACACTGAGGGTGAGGTCCTCCTCCCCCCTTCTCACGGCCTCGTCCGCGGCACTGCCCACGCAAACCTGGCCACGACCCGTTTACCCGATCGACTCACTCCTCTCTCACCACCCACGCTGGTGAGCCTGGACCCGAGTCTCCGTTAGGTCTGATTACCCGAACCGGTTGTGGCTCTGGGAGAGCAAACCTAAAATAGAGAAGAGAGAAAGAGAGGAAAGCTACGCAGGGGAAGGAGGGTTTTTCCTTGGAAAGTTTGGCTCCACACTTAGCCAAATTCAGAGAAGAAGAGGTCAGGCAGAAAAGGAAGAAGAAGAGGAGGTCAGGCAGCAAAGAAGAAGAAGGAAAGAGAAGGGCCAGAGAAGAAGGAAGAAACTGAAGAAGAAGACTCGCAAAGGCAAAATAAAAAGAAGAAGGGAAGAGAAGACAAAGAGAAGAAGACAGAAGCCAAAGGTAAAGAGAAAGAAGAGGAGTAGAAGCAGAAGGAGGAAGAGCCGCAGAAACTGAAGGCAAAAGGAGCACTATAGCATCATTTCAGACGTCCAATTTTTTTTCATATTCATATACATTGAGTTCTTTAGTATTTTGTGCTCTATATTTACTCCTATATTTTTGCACTGTGATATTGATATTATTGCATATTCTTTTAAATTCTGAATTGTGATCTTGATTTCTAAACACCAATTTGCTCCCTGTGTTCGACCTCGGACTTCAAATTCGAGTAATAAAATTGTATTTGTTTTGAACGCTTTTTCAGCTATATTACAACGTGATACTCTTAAAATCCGATTCAGCGATCTCAAATATTTTAGCGCCATTGCCGGGGAGCAACGGGTGATTTAGAATTCTTGATTACAATTGCTGATTTGGTACTAACTTGCTATTTCTCTTTGTTGTGGTTGTTTCAGGGAGAAGATTCAAAGAAAGACGTCACACATCAAACACGCCAGGGGCAGGTAATTTCTGATTACTTTCTCTTAAGCCTCTCATTCTGAAAAGGAAAAAAGATAAAATCAATTAGGGCTACTTGCTTTACATTCTTAGCTAATTCATCAAGTTTCCTAATTTGATTTCAACAATAAACCTAATTTGTGCACCCATTTAAGGTAACTAGGGCTACCACAATCTTGATTGAGCCCTAGATACCACATTTGACAAACTAAATTGAACCAAGATTAGAGCCAAATTAAGGATTTCAGTTTAGGGTTTTAGAGACACACCTTCATAAGCAAGAATTAACTTTCCAAAAAGAGGTGTGCCTAAGCCTTGGTTGAAGTGATATATTCAAGAAAATCCTAAAATTCAGGTTCTTAATCTCACCTGAATCCTAAAAGAAGGGACCTAAAACTTCTCAAAGGACAAATAAGTGAAGTTGACCCAACATTGAAATTAGGTCACTTTTTGCACTCAATACATCTAAAGTTCAAGTGGAAATCTTAAGCACCCTTGCTCTTTAATAAAACTGGCAGACTTAAGAGATCAAGTCCCCATTCTGGTCTACCTGGAACATCAGTGACAAGAGAGGATGGGTAGGGGAAACCCTATAACTCGTGGGGGCGCTCTACCGTGTAGGGGTCTTTGTGGGACTCTCCCTCTCCGGCTGCCTAAGTATTTCTCAAGTGGACGGCTTTTTGACTAAGGGGTATCATCCGCCCCGAACCTCTATAGTCATCCAAAATTTTGGGTGTCTTGATTGGGTCCATCACATTCTACTGTCATCCAGACCATTGGTGCATGTTCGGTAGGAGGTCCTTAAGACCATCCTTGAGGCCTCCTTTAGTGATTCACTCCCATCGAGGCCAGGCCTCGACTTCCGTGTTTGTGCAGCAACCCCATCACATAGACATCTTTGATTCATCTAAACCCAATTCTCCTTCTTCCATCATCATGGCAAAACCCGCAAAAGAAGAGAATAACCTTGAGAACCAACTCCAGCGCTTTAATGATTTATTCCAAGCCTTTGTAAACCCACCGTAGCATCCTATGATGCGAGATCACTACAATCCCGCTACGGTGGTGATCGAACCTCAAGTCCAAATCCCGACTGGCTACAATCCTGCTGCGGTGGTGATCGAACCTCAAGTCCAAATCCCAATTGGAGGTCCTGATTCTGAACTCAAGCCTAACATGATTCATGCTATTCCAAAGTTTCATGGGCTTAATTCTGAGGATCCCTTCCAGCACATCAAACAACTCAAGCATCTAGCCCAGACCTTTGGGTCAGATGTCCAAAATTGAGATATTCTTGTCATGAAAATGTTCTCCTCTCTCATGGACAAAGCAGCTCACTGGTATCAGACTCAAACGCATCCAATCAACACATGGGTTGAACTACAATCCGTGTTTTTGAAAAAGTTCTTCCCAGTTGGTCGAACGAATGCCTTACGACACCAGATCACACACTTCACCCAACAACCTGGAGAACCACTTCGTGAAGCATGGGACCGTTTCCTGGATCTCATGCGAAAGTGCCCCCATCACAAAGTTCCTAAATGGGAACAAGTCTAGTCTTTTTACCAGGGACTCCATGAAGATATCCATTTATTCATCAATGCAACTTGCGAAGGAAATATCATGGGTCAACAAGAAGACATTGTGTGGGAGATTCTCGAGAACATGTGCGAGAACTCCATCAATAATGACTCCATGGGCTTATTCGACTGGACGAATGCCCGCGCATCGACGAATCCAAGGGGAGCACACGAGACGCAAGGCCTGTTCGCATCAACTGACTTGGAATTGATGGCCAGTCGTTTGGACAAGGTCTCTATCATTGAGAAGAAGGTAGATGAGCTAACTCGATATCTGTAGCGAGCCACCTCTGCGCAAAACCTATTTGCACAGCCGCCCTCTGGGAGAGAAGCTGTGCATAACATCTATCACCGATCTTCTCAGGGGATGGACCTGTATCCACCCCCGTCTGACTCTAGGATCGGAGGAAACTCCGATCCTGCTTACTCTAGTTGGGGGAACTCTGAACCCTCGTACTCTGATTTCTTTGAGGTTCCTCAGACCTGCGAGGACCTCAACGCCATCCAAAATGACCCATTCTCTAACACCTATAACCCTGGATGGCGAATCATCCCAATTTCTTGTGGGCTGGAAATAATCAAAATTAGAGACCACCATATCAACCTCGTCCACAAGCTCCTCGTCCATTTCAGCTGCCTCAGCCTCAGCCCAACCCCACCTATCAATCTGGGCCAACTCAGACAAATCAGATGACTTTTATCCTTTAGACTCTAGTTGACATTGAAAAAATGAATACGGCTATGCAAAAATAGTACAAAGATGAGATCACAGAGGTTCGCAATTAACTCACCCAGATGGCAAATTCCTGCCAACCTGGCACACTCCCTTTGTAACCTCTACCGAATTCGAATAACGTGTCGAACCAGAGGTGCGTTATGAACCCAAATCTGGGCCAAGCCCACATGATTTATCAGGTCCCTTATGTTCCATCACCTGACAGGATGGAAGCTTCGACATCATATTCGGGATTTCAGCAGTAGCCACCTATTTTACTAACATCGAACCAGAACCAGGAAGGACTGAATTCAGTAACAACCCGTAGTGGCAAAGCAATAGAAGACCCACCTTACCCAAGCCCTAGGATAGTTATCCAGGGTACCCCTGTCCCTGATCAAGAACCTGGACCTATTCTAGAGGAACCATCTAAGGTTCCATTTCCTAAGGCCTTGACCAAAGGAAAGAGGACAAACAGACCTGTAGCACCTGAGGAGGACCTGGTCAAGCTCTTTGAACAAGTCCATATAAACATCCCCTTGATGGATGCAATCTGCCACGTACCAGCTTACGCATGATTTTTGAAAGACGTGTGTACACCTAAACGTAAGCCGCGAACCAAAAGTGGGAGCTCAATCGTATTGTCAGAGCAAGCCAGCTCTGTAATTTTGAGCAAACTCCCACCTAAGGCAAAAGACCTAGGTACTCCCCTGATTTCTTGTACAATTGGTGATACCCAATTTGATAGAGCTTTATTAGATCTAGGAGCCTCCATAAACCTAATACCTACATCCCTACTTGACCATCTTAAGGAATCTGAGCTCAAACCGATAGAAGTGACATTACAATTGGCTAATTGATCTATTAAGTCACCCAAAGGAATTCTTGAGGATGTCATTGTTAGGGTTCGGGATTTCTATTTCCCGGTGGACTTTGTAGTCTTGGATATGGATGCTCCAGAAAACCCGAGGAATACACCAATCATACTAGGGAGACCCTTTTTGGCCACTGCTAGGGCCAACATAAATTGTGAGGAGGGCCACATTGAACTGAAATTTGGAAACTAGACACTAAAGATTGACATCTTTAAGGCCCAACAAGGGATTAATTACGGTGTTATAGAACAGATATGTGACATCAAGGCTGTGGTTGACAATCCATATATTGAGGAAAACCCGATCACTTTTGATCAACCACAAGAGGATCAAAACCCGCAATCAGAGGAGTCCGAACTTGACTTAGACACACCCATAACTCCTTCCCTTGCTCCTGACACACACCCTAAACTGCCCACTGCTGCTGATAACCCTGTTTTGGAACTTAAGCCTCTTCCCGATCATCTGAAGTACGTCTTTTTGGGTTCCAATCAAACGTTTCCTGTGATTATCAACTCCAAACTCACACCTAATCAGGAATCGCGTCTGATTACTGTTCTCCGGCAACATCGAAGAGCCATTGGATGGACCCTCGATGATTTGACTGGCATCAGCCCCTCTTACTGCACACACCGTATCTATACTGAAGAGGGCATACAACCTTCCCGTGAAATGCAGAGACGTTTGAATCCTAATCTGCAGGAGGTCGTGAAAAAGGAGATCATCAAGTGGTTAGATGCTGGGATCATCTACCCGATCTCCGACAGTCAGTAGGTGAGTCCAATCCAGGTTGTACCTAAGAAGGCAGGACTCATCGTGATCACGACTGAAACTAGAGAAATCATAACGACTCATGTAGCGAATTCATGGAGAGTCTGCATTGATTACAAAAGACTCAATACCTCCATAAAGAAGGATCATTTCCCACTACTATTTATTGATCAGATCCTCAAAAAACTAGCGAGAACTAGGTTCTTCTGCTTTTTAGACGAGTACTATGGTTATAACCAGGTGGCAATCCATCCTGAGGACCAAGAAAATACCACTTTCACCTGCCCCTTCGGGACGTACACATTCCGAAGGATGTCGTTCGGTCTCTACAATGCACCTGCTACTTTTCAGCGGTGCATGCTTGCATATTCCCAGATATGGTAGGTGATTATCTGGAAGTCTTCATGGATGACTTTTCAATATTTGGCGAATCATTTGACGATTGCCTCCTGCACTTGGTCCAGATCCTCAGACGGTGCATTGACGTGAATCTAGTTCTTTCCTGGGAAAAGAGCCATTTCATGGTGCCTGAAGGAATTGTCCTGGGACATCTCATATCAGAAAAAGGCATCCAGGTCGATCGAGCCAAGGTGAATCTGATTTCCAAACTCCCTATGCCTAGCTCGATCAAGGACATCCGATCTTTTCTAGGGCACGTCGATTTTTACCATCGGTTCATTCCTGATTTCTCAACAATCACGCACCCCCTTACCACTCTACTATCTAAGGATGTTCCTTTCGAAATATCCAAGGAATGCACTCAAGCATTTGAAATCCTCCATGATCGAGTTACCCAAGCTCCGATCCTACAGTCCCCTGATTGGTCTCAACCCTTTGAGATCATGTGTGATGCATCTGCTTTCGCTGTAGGAGTGGTACTTGGGCAAAAAATTGACGAGAAACCCATGGTCATCTACTACGCTAGCAAGACACTTGACGAGGCCCAACGTAACTACACAGTTACTGAGAAAGAGCTGCTAGCCGTAATATTTACCCTGGAAAAGTTCAGATCATATCTTCTGGGCTCCCGTGTTATCATTTACTCTGATCACACAGCTGTGAGGCATCTCCTTGCGAAGAAGGACGCGAAACCTTGATTAATCCACTGGATCTTGCTGTTGCAAGAGTTTGACCTCGAGATTCGCAATAAAGTAGGAAAATAGAATGTGGTAGATGATCACTTGTCCTACCTTCCTTCTGATATTATCGACCCTTCTAGACCCATTACAGAACATTTTCCTGATGAGCACCTCCTGACTATCAGTACAAGGCTTCCATGGTTTACTGATCTAGTAAAATACCTAGCATCACATTAGATCATGTTTGATTGACCAAAGGCCAAGAAAGACAAATTGCTTTCCGATGACAAGTATTACTTATGGGAAGACCCGTATCTTCTCCGCATCGGTGCTGATCAAATCATTTGACGATGTGTCATAGGAGAGAAAATCTAGGACATCCTGTCCTTCTATCATGACCAGGCATGCGGTGGACACTTCTCAGGTCATAAAACTGCAGCGAAAGTCCTCCAGTGCGGCTTCTATTGGCCCATGGTGGCGACCTTCCTCTATAGTTTTATTATTCCGTTGTAGTATAGTATAGAGAGGTGATTACCAATTTACTACAATTTGTTACTCGGAAATAAAGAGTTCCCGAGGTCGAACTCAGGGAGCAAGTTATATTCTAGGGGTACAAGTTTCTTTTACAAAAATAAAGAAAGAGAGAGAAAGAATTTGTTGTCTTTTCTTCTTTTCTCTTTGCTTCTCCTCGTCTCAGATCTTCTGTTATCTTCTTCTTCTTTATCTGCAGTGGTGATGTTCTTCTTCTTCTTTCAGCTGTTCCTGCTCTTCCTTTTTCTTCTGCAGAGCGGTCCTGTTCTTCTTCTTCTTTCAGCTGTTCCTGCTCTTCCTTTTTCTTCTGCAGAGCGGTCCTGTTCTTCTTCTTTTCCTTTCTTTCTTCTTTTCCTTTCTTCAGATCTTCTTCTCGTGCTCTTCTTCTTTCAGTTCTTCCCTTGGCCTCTCTGTGTTCTCCTCTGCCTCGCCTTCCTTCTGCCGTCTTTGCCTTCAGGACGTCGTCTGATTTTTCAATCAGACGACTTAAACCGCCACTGCTACAGTGCCGCTCGGTGATCCTCCTTCCTTCAGCCTTCGTCTTCTTCCACGGTTCTTCTTCACCTGTGCCTGCACACTTACACAGCTTGATCAGAGGGGCAAAACCTATCTCTACCCTCCCCCGCGTCTCTCTCTCACAGAAATCGCTCTTAGGATAGCTCTCCCAGAGCTGCCGGGTTGCCGGGTACGGGTCGCGCCCGGGTCCAGGCCCACCGGCGTGCGTGGTGGGCGAGGAGTGCAGGTCAGTCTAAGTCGGGTCGGGCCAGGTCCGCGAGGCGTGAGCGCGGACGAGACCAGGTCGAGCGAGCGAGTGAGTGAGAGGGACCTCACCCCGTGCTCAGGAGGCAACGAGCATAAGGCACTTTTTGCCTTTATGCGGGCGCTCTCCTCTGAAAGGTTACGAGGTGGGACTAAATGTCCCACCCCAAATTGGGTGCGTGCGCGGAGGAAGCAGCAGCAGCCGAGGCGAAGCGCGGGGGCTTCGCGCGAGAGCTTCGCCTCAACTGCAGCCTGGTACTTCGCGACGATGCCTCGCACTGTCTGGGAGGGTGACCTGGGCGCAGCGCACCTGGGGCAGCAGGTGAAGAAGCTGCTTCGCTTCAACAATGGCGGCGACGAGCGCAGGTACCTGTCCACAGAAAAATGGCCTCTCGGCCCAATCAGAAACGCTGAGGACCTTCGCCGTGGCACGGCGAAGGTGGTCGGGGGGTGTGCAGGCGGCGGGGCGGAGCCCAAGAGCTGCCCTAGGTCGGACTGTGGGTCGGAAGATGGGTTTGTTCGGTGGAGTTGCAGAGGGTGCTGTGGGGGAAGTGGAAGGGCGGAGGTTGATCAGGGTGAGGAGGCGGAGGTTCTGCGGTGGTCGGCGAGTCGTGTGGGTTGCTGGAGTGATGGGAGCGGCTCGCCGGAGGATGGCCGGAGGCGGAGAAGGTGAGGGTGATTGGTCGGAATCGAGGGCGACAGTAAATGTTTAAAGTGAGGAAAAGGAAGAGGGGAGGAAGAGGAGGAGTTCTACCTACTTAGCAGGACGAAGAGGGGCCGGAGCGGGCGACAGTCGTATCGACTGTCGCCGGAGAAGAAGATGCCCGGGGGAAGGGGCGGCGGCGAGCAGAGAGCCGGAGAGGCGCCAGCTGGGTGCGGCGTGGCGCGGGAAGAGCGAGGGAGAGAAGTCTCTGCTGCTGGTATTGCGGCAGAGCGAAGAGGAGGAGGAGGAGGAACCGCCGGAGCTGGTGGGCGTCTGCCGGAGTGAGAGGAGAGGAAAGTTGGGGGTTTTCTCTGTCAGATCCGAGCTGCCTCGAACGGTGGGGCGACGGGGGGTATTTATAGGGTAGAATCAGAGAGGAGGGCGGAGGGAGACGACGTGTCTCCCTCGCCGGAGGACGTCGGAGATGGAAACCCATACCGTCCGTGCGTTCGCACGGCCGGTATGGTGGGTTGCAGCGACCAGGGGGGTGTTCCTGCGACGGCTGACGACGCAGGGCACCCCCGGTTGACTTGCCAGCCCCTCCCCCTCACCCTGCGCGGCGCCATGCTCCGCGCAAGGTCGCCGGAGCATGGTGCTGGCAGGTTTTGGCAGGAGGGACCTGAATGCAAACAACGAAGGAGAGTTAGGGGCAGAAATGTGAGGGTTCAAAAGTTAAGGGTCAAAAAGTAAATATATGAGGACCAAAGTGCAAAGTTGGTCAAGAAGGTTTCTTCTTAGGCTCAAGTTTTTATACATGACTAATTAGGACCTAAGGAATTTGATGGTGAATTTTATTTCTAGATTAAACCTTGTTTGACCGGTCAATTTATGCAAAAACCCAAATTAAGTTATTAATTGGGCATGGTTCTCAATGTAGGTCAAAATGGGTTCTGAAGGCCAAATTGAAGGTTCTAACCCTAGAGATTATTTTTCTATGAATTTTAGAGGGTTTATTCTATTTTTACTTTGCCTTGAACCTCGTGAATTGAAGTGGGTTTGCTTTAGGGTTACAGATTATCATTTAGTTCCTTGGAATTGCTGTAGCCCTTATCAGATCATCCCACTTTCCTTCTCATTCGGTTTGTTTGACCTGTGTTTGGATCCTGAATTACCCTGTATGCATATTATACTGGTAAAATTGCATTTTTACCTCTTATGACTTGTTTTCTCCTTAAACTCAGAATTCTCTGAGTTAAGCCTTTCCTTGAGTTATGTAGGAGCTTTTATTCTTTGTATTGGGTCAAAATGAGCTAGTTATGGCTCATGATGAGGTTCTCATCAGCCCACGATTTTTAAAGACGCATACAATCACTGTAGGACATGCACTCGTTGTCAGACCTTAGGCAACATGAGCCATCGTGATATGATGCCCTTACAGTCGATTCTCGTATGCGAAATCTTCGACGTCTAAGGGATTGATTTTATGGGATCCTTTCCTATTTTGGACGGCTTCGAGTACATTCTACTTGCTATTGACTACGTGTCCAAATGGATCGAAGCCATTCCGACCCCAACCAATGATCATAAGGTGGTTATCAAATTCATTCATCAGAACATCTTTTCACAGTTCGGGATTCCACGTGCGATAATCTCTGATGGAGGACCCATTTCATTAATGCTTAGTTCAGGTCACTGATGACCAAATACGGGGTGTCACACCGAATCTCTACTCCTTACCACCCCCAAACTAATGGTCTAGCTGAGCTATCAAATCGGGAGATCAAGAAAATCCTCTAAGTTACTATTCGACCTGACAGGAAAGACTGGTCATCCCAACTTCCAGAAGCTTTGTGGGCTTATAAGACCGCTCACAAAACCCAATTAGGTATGTCTCCCTTCAGATTGGTGTACGGGAAGGCATGTCACCTCCCCATCGAATTGGAGCACAAAGCCTATTGGGCAATACGGACCTGCAACCTATATCTTTCTAAGGAAGGAACCCACAGAAAGCTTCAAATGAGTGAGATCGATGAATTACGCTACGACGCATATGAGAACTTGCGAATTTACAAAGAGTGGGTCAAGGCCTTTCACGACAAGCACATATCCAGAAAGATCTGTCACCCTGGTCAAAAAGTCCTACTCTTTGATGCCAAGCTCAAACTGTTCCCGGGAAAACTCAGATCGAAATGGATCGGACCTTACCTCGTCCGACGAATCTTTAGAAATGGAGCCATCGAGATCAATCCACTCAGCCACGATTCAGAACCTTTTGTCGTGAACGGTTAGAGACTCAAACCATTCATTGACCTTATCGATACAAATTTGGCTGAGACATCCTTTACCCTCCATCCTCCTTGAGCTCATTGCTCACAGTCGATGGCGTAAAACTCAACGCTTAATGGGAGGCAACCCATCATTTTTGAAAAATCACATTCCTATGTTGAATTCATATTACACTTTAGGGTTCATCTATTAAAACAGCCAACCCCACCTCAGGTAACCGTACCCAAGTTTGAAATCGTCCGCAACAGTCACCTCGACCCATTTGCCCACCCAGAACCTGTTCTAATGAATGATTTAAGCTGAACTTGAACCCACCTAATTTATAATGGGGACATTGCAAATCGTAGGCATGGGGGGTATGAAAGTGCAAAACATCGTGAAAAATCATCTCATAAGAAAAGGTTTCGTCAAAAAAATCACATATCCTAAAAATACCAAAAAAAATGAAAAAATTCTTGAAAAGAACAAAAAATTCTGAGGGGAGAGAAAAATTTTAAGGCCATACAAATCTTAAGGAGAGAAAGAGGAAAAGTGAAAAATGTCAAAAAGGAGCACAAGTTGAAAAGAAAAAGAAAAGAGATAGTCATTAGTAAGAAATTAAGGGATTAACTGAGTTCTAGACCATATCAAGAAAAAGAAAATGAAAGGAAAAAAGTGCTAATGAAACATAGAAGAGATTAATAGGAATGTTGATCTTAGGCCTCTTGGGTTATACTCTTAGGCTTAAAAATTCAAGTATCCACTAAGATCTGGATAGTCCTCAAGAGGTTGGGGAAAATGTGAAGCTTAAGTATTAGGTCTAAGGCTTAGGGAGTATTCAGCCTCATTAACCGACCTCTGGTTTGCGGGACTTGGTAACCTGAGCATCCCAATCCACACACAATCTGGCTCAGTACGCATAAGTATCAAAATCACATAAATGCGTTTAAATTATTCTAAAAAAGTCTCCTAGATTAGGAGCGGCCAATCAACACAAGTTGATTTAGATGAGTTCCCGGCACGGAGAGGCGGGAAATTCCCCTCGAAGATGCGCAATAACATATCGTCTCCTCGGTGCTTGTCTCCTAGGATATTTACATATCCTACCAGGGGCAGGTAAGCACCCTGCGTTGGTTCAGATGCCATGGGCGGCATTTTCACGAAATGTCGATTGCCAGGGTTTGAATTTAGCTACAGAACACCATGGGCGGGATTATTTCAAAATCTCAAAAGCCAAGGTTCTGGGGGTTGCCATGTGCAGTGCTATCCCAAAGCATTGATTGCCAGGGACCCTTCGAGGATTGATGATGGGGACTAGGAATCCGATACAGACCGTGTTGTGAAGCCAATCCGAAGCTAGAAATAAAAAGAAAAGAGAGAGAAAACTCTCCAAACAAAGAAAATTCCTCTCTCTCTTACAAAAACACACTGCAAACTGAACCAAGGCTAACATATGTTACAAGCACGGGTGCTTTAACTGTGGAGTCCAACGAACCTTAGGATAGTTCCTGTGGGCATTAAAAACCTTCACGACAGACTGAGGCTAGAGCTGGTTAGGTTCGGATCTTGGTTGGTACTTGAGTACCTCTAGGACTACTATTGGCATTCTAACCTAATCCATAGAAAAAAAGCACACATCACAATTTTGAACATCAACTCATGGTTAGAATCAAAGTTAAAACCTTAAAATTTTACTAAGGGATTAGCAAAACCTAGGCATGGGGGTATGATGGGAACACCATCATGAGCCCTAACTAGCTCATTTTGAGCCAATGAAGAGAATAAAAGCTCCTACATAGCCAACTGGAGGTCATAATTCACTGAATAACCTTTTTGAGAGAAAAGTAAGAAACAAGGGGTAAAACTATAATTTTACCATTGCAGTACAACAATGGGTTTTCTCAAGGGCTAAACACAGGTCAAAAGGTCTTAACAAGATAAAAAGTGGGTTGGATTTGACAGAAAATGGTTTGTGTGTACCTTGTGAATTAAATGACTTTTTGAAACCCTAAAACAGACCCACTTGATTAACCAAGGTTCTAGTCAAGATAAACTTCACCTAAATCCTCTAAAAATCATATAAAAATATTCTCTAGGGTTTAGAACTTTCAATTTTTCCATTGGAACCCATTTTGACCTAGAATGGGGTCTCAGACATATATTTGCCCTAAATTAGGTTTTTACATAAATTACCCAATCAAACATAGTCAAACCCAAAATCCAACTTCACCATTGGATTCCTTAGGTTTAAATTAGGTTTGTACCAAAATTTGGACCTAAGGGGAACTCATCTTGACTCACTTTGCAAATAGGTCTAGCCTGATTACATTTGTACCCCTATCTTTCAAAAACCTTTGCAAAAGCCCCCTAGCTTCTTCATCATTCTTGCAATTAGGTCCCTCCACCTTATAGCGGAGGAATCCTACTCCAGCGACCTTTAGAAGGTGGTTTCTCCCTGATTTCTTAGATAATCCCCTTCAAAATTGGAAGGGAGATTCTCTGAGAAAATCCCTCCTTATGAACCTAGTTTGATGCCCTAATTGTTACCCAATCTCTTATGCGAATGCATGAGAGATTTGGGTCTCTTTTGAAGATGCCATCTCCGGCAAGCATACCTTGCTTGAAAGCTTGTTTCCAAGCACAAATCCCTCTCAAGAGGTCTATTTAAGAAGCCCCAAATCCAACCGACTCCTCTAAGCTTGAAATTGGGCCGGATAACCCTCACATTCTTCTCTCCTCGCCTGTCGCAACCCTCCGCAAGCTCCGTCGGCTTCTCCCTCGCTCTCTCGTCACCCAACCACAATACCAGTGGTTGGGTTGTCTTCCTCTCAGTCCTCTACATCGCACAACACCGACCGGTGTACCTCTGCCCTATCCTCGCTGCTGCCTCACCTACAGAGGTATACATCTTCCCCACGTACAGCGACCATACCGACGTGGGATTCCCTTTCCATTCATCCTTAGATTAGGTTTATTAGATTCCCTCTCTCTTCTACTCCCGTTCCCTCTCTTTATTTCCCTAAACCAACTCTCGATGCCACTGATCACCATTACCTTCTCCACCTTCGGCGATCCCTCCACCTATGTGCCCCCATCGCTCCGCACCTCCATCCACCTCGCCAACCACCGTACAACCTCCGCAATGCCTCATTGATCATTTCCCCTCACTCCATTCACTTCGTCGACCACCCAAAAGCACCCCCAAACACACCCACTTACACGACCACATTAAGCCCTAGATCCGCCACCACAGCCACCCACACGCCACGAAAGCACGCCCATCACATCCACCGTGGTCCGGTGAAGCTCCCTGAGTGCTTTGACGTGGCCGCAAGGCTGTTCTCATGTTTTTAGGTTCAGGCACACCGGCCGCCATTGACGAAGGAGCTTGAAGCTCACTTGTTGCGCTCCAAGTGATAGTCCCAGGTGACGCGGACTTGAGGCACGAATGCACTCAGATTCTCAATTGGAGTCAAGAGCCCTTGCAACCTCGCCAATTGAGCCACGCATCTACTGCTGCGGTGCGCAAAGGAAGGTGGGACATTTAGTCCCACCTCGGAAAAGGAAAGGCACCTGTATGCGCATAAATTGATTTTGTGTTAGAGGCTTATCGCCTCCAACACTGAGGGTGAGGTCCTCCCCCCCCTCACAGCCTCGTCCTTGGCACTGCCCATGTCGACCTGGCCATGACCCGTTTACCTGACCGACTCACTCCTCACTCACCACCCACGCCGGTGAGCCTAGACCTGAGTCTCCATTAGGTTCGATTACCTGAATCGATTGTGGCTCTGGGAGAGCGAACCTGAAATAGAGAAGAGAGAAAGAGAGGAAAGCTACGCAGGGGAAGGGGGGTTTTTCCTTGGAAAGTTTGGCTCCACACTTAACCAAATTCAGAGAAGAAGAAGAGCTCAGGCAGAAAAGGAAGAAGAAGAGGAGGTCAAGCAGTGAAGAAGAAGAAGGAAAGAGAAGGGTCAGAGAAGAAGGAAGAAACTGAAGAAGAAGACTCACAAAGGCAAAATAAGAAGAAGAAGGGAAGAGAAGACAAAGAAAAGAAGAT
This sequence comes from Thalassia testudinum, assembly GCA_037157565.1. NCBI lineage: Eukaryota > Viridiplantae > Streptophyta > Magnoliopsida > Alismatales > Hydrocharitaceae > Thalassia > Thalassia testudinum. The sequence goes on from JAZHRO010000014.1 coordinate 32,328,275, forward strand.
AGAAGCCAAAGGTAAAGAGAAAGAAGAGGAGTAGAAGCAGAAGAAGGAAGAGCTGCAGAAGCTGAAGGCAAAAGGAGCATTGTAGCATCATTTCAAGGTGTCTGATTTGCAAATCAGACGTCAAATTTTTTTTCATATTCATATACATTGAGTTCTTTAGTATTTTGTGCTCTACATTTACTCCTATATTTTTGCACTGTGATATTGATATTATTGCATATTCTTTTAAATTCTGAATTGTGATCTTGATTTCTAAACACCAATTTGCTCCCTGTGTTCGACCTCAGACTTCAAATTCGAGTAATAAAATTATATTTGTTTTGAATGCTTTTTCGGCTATATTACAATGCAATACTCTTAAAACCCGATTCAGCGATCTCAAACAGTGAATTTTCGCTCATAGACTCGAAGAGCTCAAACACGCTCTCCCCGTCTTTGTTTAGGAAGTTTCCTCCGCATGAGGCATCGACGAAGTTCCGAAGGTTGCAGGTCCTACAAAGGTGGTGGTGGTTGCCCCTACCGATTTTGCAACCGATGTATGGCTTGCATGATAGTGTGGATCTATTGCTATTGAAGCCAGTGGTTTGCATTGATCTGGGCCTGAATGATGGCCATCGTATCTAGTGGAGGTTGGTCCTCAACCTCATTTACTCTAAATTTGGCCATATTTCTAGCAAGATCAAGTCTCTTGGTTTCCCATCCCAAAACAAAGAACTCGGGATGAAGTGATCATCTCCTGTGAATACACTAGAGAAGAACGAGGGAGGGATGCAAAAAGAGATAGATGCGAGAAGCATGTGTGCACAACCAAGTAGACAAGCCTAGTCCTTACAGTGTATTCCTTAGGGAACCTAGAAATCTCCAAAGGAATGATCAAGTCTATAGGCACGAGACCACCCTTCCCAAAGTTAATATGGCTAGGTTGATTACGAGGGGATTGTGGGGAAGGTTCTTCCTTTGGCTTGCACCGTCGGTTCTGTAGACCCCACAACCGCAGTCGTTTGACACTTTCCCGCAGCCTAGTCACCAAGTTCTACTAAGGGAATGAAGGCCAAGTGCCCAGCAAACAAAACCACGCCTCTTGAGACTTAACTCAGTCCTACCTAGGGCACGTCTACTCTGTTTTAATGGGGGATAGGGCAGTGCTTGTGCTTAGGTTATGTGATGAGGCGTTGATTGGGATGGTGCCTCTTAATTATCCAATTCAAATGTGTGTACTCCTAACAAGACATGGTTTTCAAGTAAGGATTTAAGATATGGTGTCTTTTAACATTTGTCCTTACTTTAGTGTTGTAACGACCCGACTCCCGAGTCCCTACGAGACACGAGAACCGGATCGACTCGACTAATCCCAAGACCTAATCGTCCAACGAGGAAGTAACCAAAAGAGCAGTAAAATAAACCACATTCAACATGAATATAACTGGCAGTAACAAAATACAGCAGTAAGAAAAGGAACTACTATAGCATGTACCACCACAATAGTAGAACAACATTTATAACATAACATGAACTACAAGTAATCAAAAGTACAGAGAGTAACAAGAACTACTCACTACAGTGGAACAAAAAGGGGTACAAAAGAACTGCGGTAACTCTACTAGAACCTACTCGGCTAAGCGTCCTCTGCAGCCGCTGACCCTGGCTGCTCAACACCTGGTCCTGAAAAGTAACGAGTGTAACACATCAGCGAAACGCTGAGTAGAGTGGCAGCTAAAACTAAAGAAGCAGTAAAGTGTACAGTAGCTATTATAACTTCTTTCTTCCTTTATTTACGTCTTTTTATTATTTCACAATTTATCTATTCCTCAGATCCTTCACTTGATCTCGAATGTTCCTCGCGGGAACGATCTTGATTGCAGTCTTTTCCGAAAAGTAGAAGTAACACATGGTGCTCTCCTGGACGGGAGAGTCCCCCGTGGTGATCCTACTCTCAGTCAACCACCCTAAGGTCGCTGACAGACGTAACGGTGACTACGGCACTCGCGATAAACACACAGGTAGCTATCCCGCACTGGCACACGGTCAGTCGTTTCCGTTAACGGGTGCACCCAAAGCACAGCACGGAACCAGTATAGGGCAGAGCCCTCTCAGTAACAGGGGTTCAACCCCTCCACAGTCTGCGCACCCTCGCCTGACTACCCTGGTTTGCCTAGTGGGCCTAACAAGTCGATGTAGGAGGCTAACAGAACCCCGGAGCCCGTGGGGTAGCTAGTGCTCTCCCTACACTAGTAGCTCTCCTCGGTACTGCATACACGAGGGCCAGCAAGTCGGTACAAAGTGGCCAGACCTAACCCCGGGTCCCTGGGGCGGCTAGCTCCGCTCTGCACTAAGAGGTAATGTGTGCTCTCTTTGGTATCACGTACCCCAGAGACAACACACTTCCACATCTTTCTTTCTTAGTTCTATTCCATTCTCTTTCCAGGAGTTCTACTCCTAATTCCCCGTAGGGTTCCAGCTCTTTTACTTAGCACATTTAGGTTTCACCGTTCCAGTTTCACGTTCATGCAACCCATGTTCTCAATCATGTTTATTTATTCATAACAGGCAGCTGTTAAATCAATTTACAAGCAGCTATTATTTCCTTTCCACAATTTCCAAGACTGCAATATTATATACATATCACTAGTTTTCCAGTCCTAGGATTCATGCCGTACCCTAGGATCTATCATTCAATCTAGTTTCCAGTCCTAGGTTTCATGCAATACCCTAGGATCTATCAATCAATCTAGTTTCTCAGTCATAGGGTTCATGCAGTGCCCTAGACTCTATTAATTATTCGACAATTGTAACAAATTTGATTAAGTAAATTAAAAGCCACTCTACCAGCTACAACGGGAGTACTGGGGGCGTGGTTGGAAATCCCGCGCGCCTCCGCAACCCCCGAGACTGCAATGGAACGGGGTCCTAACACAAGGATCAAGCACAAGGAGTTTCTTAGAACAGTATATAATTACTATAAACAGGTAGAGGATTTTATTCCAGAAAGAACGCAACTCGAAACGCGGAAAACAGACTCCAAACGGGCCCTAAACGGGTCGAAAACGACGAAACAGTCCAAAATCAGACATCTAGAACCTCTTCCAGATGTCTTAAAAGGTGGTTCAGAGGATACCTTCACTCTGTGTAGTCCCTCAGACGTCCGGAAGCCTGCGGGGGCGTCTGGCTTAATTCCCAGACGTCCGATGGTCATCCCGGACGTCTGGAAGTCCTTTCCGTCGTCTGGCACTGTGGCCAGACGTCCGATTCGTGTTGGATGGCGAGCCTCGTGCCCTCCCGAGCAGAACCTGCACGTATCCACTCCTCACTCTCAGTACAACGGGTTGCAGACGAAGGTGCAGCGGACGGCTGCATGGCCGTACGCGCGAAAAAGGAAGGAGACGAAATATCTTAACTGTCAGACGTCTGGACAATCCTCCAGACGTCTTCACCGTCGTCTAGTCGTAAGCCCAGACGTCTGAATTTGGAAAAATTTCCAGAATCAAAGCTCCTCTCACTCTCCGCCCGCGACTCACGGCCGCGCCGTGCCCCGTCCGCCTGCTACTCGAGCTGCAGCAGCCCTCTAGCGACGCTCCACGCCCGCTGCTCCCCCGTCGGCCGGCTCTAGCTGCCCCAGCAAGCTCGAGCCCTCACGGTCGAGCATCTCCTCCCTCGCGCAACACCTCCTCCCGCACACTCACTATGGCTGCCGCTGCCGCCGCTCGCTCGCTCATGCTCTCGCACCGGCTGGGAGAAGAAGAAGAGGGAAGCAGAGGAGATGAGAGTAAGGGAGAGGGAGAGGGCCTTATAAGGCCGCGCGGGGAGAGAGAGAGAGGGAGCGCAGCACTGCGCCTGCAGGAGGAGAGAGGGAAAAAGAGGAAGAGGGTGGCGATTGCAGGTCTGCGCACGCATGCGGGCAGACGCAACCCTGTACTCCGCAGAAAATTAAATCCCAGACGTCAGACGTCTGGGCCACCTCCCAGACGTCTTAAAAAATGTCTTGAAGCCGCGTTCGTAACAAGTGTCTTTTAGGGTTGACGTGTATTAGTGTTTTCAGGCAAGTTTCAAGTGGGCATGCCAAGTTTTGCATACAACAGGTAAGAGTGAATTTCCTTTTAGCGTGATGAGGCTCTAAAACCCTAATGTGCTCATCCTAGAATTCCTGCAGTTTCTACCAGATGAGTCGATTTTAAGGGCTAGTGGTGTGGCCCATGTCAATTAATGGTGGCTTCGCAAACACCACTCAAAAAGAAAGAGAACACTCCAAAAAGATTAAGTCTTTAAGAGCGTTAAACTTATTTTTTTTGTTGGGTGATGAGTTAAGGATGAGGATCAGGCAATCATTCACCATGCCAATTTTTTTCTGATTTTGAAATTTTTTAAGATTTTTTTTAAGCAAGCAAATAACCATGAGAAAAGAAATACTCACAATCGGTCCTTGTTGCGCTTACTCCATTTCCACCGTCACGAGTTACGCTCCTTCGTCATCCAAGCGCTGAGTTCCTGCAACCATCAAGTAGAGGGAGAAAATGCATTAGATGATGTAAACATGGATGCAAAATGGAAGTGACAATAAATCTGTTGCCTCCTCGACAATAGTGCCAAAAACTAACGTGTTATGGACGCGCTTGTTTAAATCGGTCGTTGTAGCTCGCGTTCGCTATGTCGGTTTTAAATAAATAAAACGAACGTGAGTCCGAATGTAGAACACAGGGAGGCATGAAATCGGGTTTTTCTGTCACTTGGTTGTCACGGAAATGGTGGGTTTTGCTTGCGAGAAAACACGGGAGAAAAGCGAGTAAGAGAGAGAGAAAGAGAGAGATAGAGAGAGAGTAGGGTTAGAGTCCTTTTGTTCACAGCATGCAACTTAAACACCAAAACAGAGCGAATAACTAGATAAGAAACATCATCATTTAACATGCACTTGAGTTTTACAAATACAACACTACCTAAATGCTTAAGCACAAGTAAAGTAAAGCTAAGATAAAGAGAGAGAGAGAGAAGGGAGACGGTGAGGCGGCCACGGTGGTGGAGAAGGGCTCCATTGGTGGCTCGTCAACTCCGGTGATCACATAAAGATGCTAAGGATGGCTAGGAGTAGGATAGGAGGCTTGCAAGTGAATTGAATGCCTTACACGGGTAGTTGGAAGGGGTTTATATAGGAAGAAGGGGTTTCTAATTTAAGTATGGGCTTTAGCGATGTCCAGGATGTCGCTAAACCCAAGCCTAAAGTGTCGGCGTAGCCTCCCTTTTGCCGATCCGTTGCGTACGCCTGTTCTTCTTCTCGTGCGATCCATGTGCGCCTGCTATGGACCGTCCAATCGAAGATCGGACAGTTGAGAACACACGCGGAGCATGCTTCGGATCGCACCCTTCGATCACGCGCACCCCTCGCATCATTGCGCGCGTGAGGAATCGTGCATATCCGCTACACCGTGTGGTTGCCTCCGCATTGTTCGATCGCAGATCGATGGCCTTAATCGGCCGCGCTTGCGTGAGGAGTTGATTTAGCAGTGCGCAAGGTTTCGAACGCTTGCCACTGCCTTCACAGACGAGGCGCAGCCCGCTGCACTACTCTCGCAGATGGTTGTGGATGCGGTGAGCTGGTGGCCATTGGATGTGCGGTGGATGTTCAGCTTTCAGACGTCTAATCAAAGATCGGACGGCTTAGACCTCTCATCGTTGTGCTGCTGGTCGAAGGGCCGTTGTGAGATCTATTCTCAGCCGTTCAATCGAAGATCAAATGGCTGAGATTCATCCTACGGTGGATAGAGGAGGCGGGGCAGTGCTGATCTTGCACCACGTGGCGGTTTTATGGCCGTTGATTATCAGATCAACGGTCAGATCTTCTTGGGCTAATTGTGGGAGCCCCGAATGTCGGATTTGATCGATTTTGAGTCCGTTGGACTCCATTCGTCATTCTGAATCCATCCGTGCGGTCCGATTGCTCATCTAAGACTTGTTTTGACATGAACTTGTACAAATGGCCATTAACAGTGAATTATGAGCAATCTCAATGTGCAATGCAGGTAATGCTCCCATGCCCATTTATGATGTGTTATCTGTGCATTTTATCCTTAAGACAAATCCCAATTGGCAGAATTAGCACCCACATGCACGGGAGAGGACACCAGCGACCGGCTGGAGCTCGATGGTGAGCGGTAGTGATGAGGGCTTCGCGATGGTGTAGGTGGCACCGTCGATGTTGGCCGGATGGTGGTGAAACAACAAGGAGGACAGCGCCAATAGAGGTGCTTTATCGACTGAGAAGAAGCCGTCGGTGGTCTGTTGGATGATGGCGTATAATGACGAAGGTTGGTGGAGGACATCGATGGTAGTCACAGAGACAATGGTGATCAGAGGTGGTCACTGGGAGTAGGTGGCCGACGTTGTTGATGGGTTCTTCAAGGGTGGCGGTGGGTCTGTGCATAGGTGTCCGGTGAAGGAGCGAATCACCCTCTGGCATTGGATGTTGCTTGAGGCTTCGAGGAGACCATAGGATGGTCGCATGGGTGACGGGAGAACACGATAGTGATGTGGTGAGTGTTTAAGTGTCGGTAGTGGTCAGAGAGATCGGCTGAGGTGGTGGCGTCTTTAGGTTCTTTTGTGGAAGGGAGGAACATGGGACAAGAGTGAAAGATGAAGAAGACAATGAAGGAGAAGAAGGAAAAGAGGGGGTGGCGGTGGGCATGTGCACTCTGTCACTGTGAAAACATGATCGACGAGATTGGGGTCACGACAGAGTATGTGTGGTCCACGGTGCAGGCTTGATACCATTGTGAAGAATATGGACCAAGGATCCTACTTCTTCTGTTACGAGTAGGGCATCAAACGTAGTTTAAGACGTCTGGGAAGTGGCCCAGACGTCTGGAACCCTTCCCAGACGTCTGGTATTAAATTTTTTCGGTGTACGGGTTCACATCTGGGCACGCAGACTAAACCAGCCGCCTTCGTTTTTCTCTTTCTCTCCCTGCAGGAGTCGTTTTTCCTCCTTCTCTCTCCCCACGGCTGCCTTATAAAAATGCTCCCCCTCTCCCTCACCCTCATTCCAAGGCCTTCTTCTTCTCCTTCTCCCTGCCAGCGAGAGCGGCAGCAGCGGCTGCTGCAAGCGTGCGGGAAGGAGGGGTTGTCGCGAGAGGAAGTAGAAGCTCTATCGCGAGGGTACGAGCTTGCCGGGGCAGCTGGAGCCGGCCGGTGGGAGAGCAGCGAGCGTGGGGTATCGCGGAGGAGCTGCTGCAGCTCGGGCAACAAGCGGATGCGGCGCGGCACGGCCGTGCGCTGCGGGCGGAGAGCGAGCAGGGTTCTGATTCTGGGAAAATTTCCCAGAATCAGACGTCTGGACTTACGTCCAGACAACGCATAAGATGTCTGGAGGAAGGTCCAGACGTCTGACAGGTACAATATTTTCTTACCTTCTCCTTTTTACACGTGTATGGCCATGCAGCCGTCCACCGCGTTCTTCTGCACCCCTTCGTGATGAGAGCGAGTGTGTGTGTGCAGGAATCGTTCGGGAGGGCGGCAGGGCTCGCCATCCCACACTGATCAGACGTCTAGACACAGTACCAGACGACGGAGAGGACCTCCAGACGTCCGGGGTGACAATCGGACGTCTGGAAACTAAGTTCAGACAATCCAGTGGGCTTCTAGACGTCTGAAGGACTGCGCAGACCAAGGTATGGCATGATCGACCTTTTAAGACGTCCAGAAGAAGTTCCAGATGTCTGATTTTGGGCAGACTCATCATTTTTGACCCGTTTAGGGTCCATTCGGAGTTCGTTTTCTGCGTTTCAAGTTTCATTCTTCCTAAATTTATTTCCTCTACCTGTTTACAGTAACTGTATACTGCTCTGAGTAGCTCCTTATCTTTGATCCTTGTATTAGGACCCCATTCCGATGCGGCTCTGGGGGTTGCGGAGGCACGCGGGATTGCCGACCATGCCCCCAGTACTTCCGATTTTGCGGGTAGAGTGGCATTTTAATTTAATTATCAAAAATTATACATTTATGAAAAATTAATAGAGTCTAAGGCATTGCATGAACCCTAGGGCTAAAGAATTAGATTGAATGATAGATCCTAGGGTATTGCATGAATCCTAGGACTGGAAAACTAGATTGAATGATAGATCCTAGGATATTGCATGAATCCTAGGACTGGAAAACTAGTTGAATATATACATTGCAATCTTGGAAAAGTGGAAAGGAAATGATAACTGCCTATAAATTAGTTAACAGCTGCCTGTTATGAATGGATAAATACGGTTGAGAACATGAATTGTATGGATATAAAGTTGGAACGATGAAACCTAAATTGGCTGAGTTAAAAGAGCATGAACCTTACGAGGAAGTAGGAGTAGAACTCCTGGAAAGTGAATGAAATAGAATTGGGGAAGTGAGCTGGCCCTTGAGTACGGAGTACCAAGGAGAGCAACTGTCCCCCTGTTTAGTGCAGAGTGGAGCTAGCCGCCCCAGGGACCCGGGGTTAGGTCTAGCCACTTTGTACCGACTTTTGGCCCTCGTGTACACAGTATCGAGGAGAGTTAATAGTGTAGGGAGAGCACTAGCTACCCCACGGGCCCCGGGGTTCTGCCAGCCCTCCTACACCGACTTGTTAGGCCCACTAGGCAAACCAGGGTAGTCAGGCGAGGGTGCGCGGACTGTGGAGGGGCAAGACCCCTGTTTGGTTACTGTGGAGGGGATGGACCCCTGTTACTGAGAGGGCTCTGCCCTATACTGGTTCTGTGTTGTGCTTTGGGCGCACCCGTTAACGGAAATGACTGACCGCGTGCCAGTGCAGGATAGCTACCCGTGCTTTTATCGCGCGTGTCGTAGTCACCGTTCTGTCTGTCAGCGACCTTAGGGTGGTTGACTGAGGGTAGGACCACCACAAGGGACTCTCCCGGCCAGGAGAGCACCACGTGTTACTTCTACTTTTCGGAAAAGACTGCAATCAAGATCGTTCCCACGAGGAACATTCAAGATCAAGAGAAGGATCTGAGAAATAAATCAATAGTGAATAAATGGAAAATATAAAGAAAGAAAGTAAAAATATAACAGCTACTGTCCACTCTACTGCTTCTTCTAGCATTTACTTGCCACTCTACTCAGCGTTTCGCAAACGTGGCACCCTTGTTACTTTTCAGGACCAGGTGTTGAGCAGCCAAAGTGGGCGGCTGCAGAGGGCGCTGGGCCTAGTAGAGCCCAGTAGTGTCATTTGTAGTACCCACTGTACTTTTTTGTTGTTGTTGTG